>JAWWES010000133.1:23961008-23977189 GCA_035583135.1 Lophotriccus pileatus
TAAAAAAATTCGGAAAGCAAAACAAAAACAAAACGCTCCCCACAACCTTGTACTGCTCCCGCCAACAAAAAAAACCAAATAAATTAACGCCCCCCCCCTAAAGATTACCGCCCCCCCCCCAAAAAAGTCCTCAAAACACCTCACAAGAAACTCCCCAAGAAAACACCCCAGGACAAACTCCCCAAGAACCACAGCGCCTCACAAACAGAAATACGGTAGAACCACGGCACAATTCGGCAGAAAAATTACAACCATCACCCTAACGCCCCTCTTTCCTAAGTATTTCAATTTAAAACCCACATAAAAAGCGAAATGTTGAAAGTAAACCAAGCCCTTACCTGTGTGTCCCAGGAGCAGCCCAGCCATCCCACAGCCCCCTTGAGGCAACACCTGCTAGTTCTAGCACCTTCTGCCACAGGTGCAGCTCCTCGGTGTGACGACCCCCTGCCCAATTAGCTGGTGTAATTAGCACACGGCTTCCCCCCCACCCTCGCCCCCTGTACGTCCTCCTTTGCTTTTGGTGCTGCCAGGAAGAATTCCTCAAGGAAGAACCATCCCCTCGATACATCTAAGGATCATCGATTTCTGTTTCCATACGCTCCAGACTAAATAATAATACTTGCAGGATCATGCCTGTTTCCTGTTCTGTTTGGTTTAGCTACTCCAATACTCCACAAACATCAGGACACCTGGAACTATTTACTGAATGAACTCAGCCCGGGCACTGTTTCATGCCCATGAACAGGCAATGCTCTGCGACCTACCTTTCTTCTTGCCTTTTTTATTTTGCCTTTCTCCACTTTTTCTGCAAACCAAGGAAAGACCCAGCTGGGACATGAACTGAAAACTTAAATTCTTCCCCTCTGCTGCCGGTTGCAATCAGAAGTTTGGAAACTTCCTGGTGGAAGGAGTAAATCTTCACACGTTTTCTGGGTAAATTGGGCCAGTTAATCATAGTTCCCTTATTTTAGAGTCTCATGTGTAATTATGGCGATCTGCTGATTTCCAAGAGTGCAGAGCGCTCCTTGGATTAAATGTAGCCAAACTCCAAACACAGACTCTACGCTTCACTTAATTTATGTCATGCAGACATGATAGAATAACCAAGGATGGGCATTAATGTTACACACCAGGTTTTTATTATGGAGAAATTTCGTTACTTTTTACAAAAGCCCCGCTAGGTCCCCAGGTGCCAGGAGAACTTTGCCTGGAGCTGGAACTGCACCTTTAATCTCTGCCTCCAAAATCCCTTCACTTTCCAAAATTACCATTTCCCTTGTGTTAATAGTGGGCTTAAAATCAAAAAATTGGCAGCGTGGAAGAAGCACATTTGTTATCCTACAGCATGTTATCATATATTGCAATTTTATTCCTAATTATACAATCACCTCAGCGTTTATTTTCCAGAACTTAATTCAGTGCAAAGGACAGGCACAGAAGGGGACAGAATAAAGATTACACAGCCCTTAATTCTGTTAGTTTGTAACTACTCAGTGCTTGATTTTGCAACCCAAATAACATAGCACAGTAATTGTTATATGCAATCCAGACACACGTAGTCATTTATGCACTAACTGTGATTATTCTTTCCTACATTAGTCCACATCTATTATGCAGCAGGTTCATTATGTTTTATATTTCATCATTTCAATTCAGGGAGAAGACATTTTCTAGCACCCTTTTCCCTTTGAAACAGCAGACAGAGTTCACTGGAATTGGAGTGTTCTAAGTGAATGCTTCACTATGCTGATTTTTCAAGTCATTCTAGTTCTGAACAAATTATTTCTAATCCTTTATAGTAGTAGCAGAAGGTAAAATTAAAAATAAGATCAAATCAAATTACAGTTCAAAGAAACCTTGAAAAGGGAGACTTTAAACCAGTGTAATTTATGAAATTATGGAACTAGAACGAGTGCTGGCAAAGAGGTGAAGGCAAACAGTGTATTGTCCAAAGCAAGGCATCTGCCTAAATCATCCATGAAAGAGAAGCTTAAAATATCCTTATATCCTGACAACTCTTAGTAGAAGACAAAGAACATCCTGAAGTAGGAAAAAACCTCAGCAGTGGGTTAGAAAAGTCAGAACCAAAGCACAACAGCAGCATATGAATAGTCAGTGGTACGAATTGCCCAGAAGGTCGCCACTCATATCAGTGGGACACAAGTTTTAAGCAGGGAAAAACACATAAAACAGAGTATAGAAGAGGCAAAATCCAGTAGAGGTAGGGGGAAACACCTGGAGGAAAGTAAATAAGAAAAAGAAAACTGGTTGCTGCAGTACCACACACACAGTTGAACTGTCTCTCTAACAGATTTTTGTCAAGCCCTGGGAGCAGACCTCATATCAACCAGCCCAGGCTGGCTGGAAAACTGTAGGATTTAAGAGGAAGTTGATGGATTCACAATACAGAACTTCTCTACCACAGAAGCATGCCTGGAGAAGCAGGATGCCAGGAGCTCTGTTCTGCATCTTCCCACATCCACACCAGCACTCCTCATCTGAGCACCATGGTATTCTCTCTTCAGTGATGCTTCTTAGTCCAAACCATGGGTTTGGCATGCCAGAAAGCTTCCCATCCTCCTGGATTTCCAAATACATCCAACCACATTTCAGGGTTTAAAAAAAAAAAAAAAAAAAAAAAGCTTGAACACATCACCCACACTAAGTTACAATTAGAAAAGTGAGGCTTAAAGACAAAACTTTGCTGAAGAGACTTCCAGTGTTGTATTTGACAAAATGCGTGAGTTCAGTTGGCAGAACTACCATTTCAAGTACAGTAATTGATTATATTGAGAACAATGCCAGTGTTTATCTTAGTGAGGACTTCAGAGGATCAGTCAAATACTCTTTGGTTTTAGCAGATATATGTCTTGTCAATCTCTTCCTCAGGTAAGGGATACTTCAATCATTGTTGTCCCACTGTGATAAATGACATGAAAAATACTCTAGGCATCATGCCAAACATATTTTTTCTCTGTAAAATTAATAAAAAAAATAGCTCTATGTCTGCTTAAAAAACCTTGTAATTTTTCCCGTGAAAATAAAAATAAAAAAGTTTTCCTTCTGCAAGTGACTTGCATCCAGTATATCTGAACTGGGCAGAAGGAAGCTCCAACCAGAAAGTAAGGAATGAGATTCCTCACAGAGTACATGTAGCATTTTTAAATTACTTTTTTGATCACATGCAGCGTAAAGCTCCACATTTCAAAGGAATGCATATCATTTCATAAGGCATCTGTGCAAATCTGAAATAAGAACCAGTATTAATTGAAACTGACTTTCTTCAGTAGCAGAGGTGTGTCTCTGTCCCTTACTGGCCTTATCACACTTTTTGGCACCAGAGCAAAGCATGACATGACTTCCTGTTTGTTATAGCTTCTGTAAATTCATCCTGGTTTCAGCTGTTAATAAAGAAGATGAGAATATCTTGCCTGGAACACAAACACCCCCAAACCTTCTGGACATATTCATCCATGGTGATCCTTTATGAGATGTTTCCCCTCAGGAGTCTGTAAAACCATGACATGAAAGGCTGCTGCAGCTGTCGCTTTGGTTGCCATAGGTTATGCTCCCCTTCTGGCTTCACTGGTTTCAGTCCCCCTGAGCTCCCTTGAAAGCGTCGACTGAAACTACAAAGTTTTGCCACATCTGAGGCAGCCAACAAAAAGGTTGTGCTGGAGAGAAGAGTGATGATGGAGGTGGGGAGGAAGAGGGGTGTAGAGGGAGTTTTCTCACTGTCTGCTCCCTCCTCCCCAGATAACTGCTGGCCCTGGCACCCCTGGATCTCAGCAGCTGAATGAGCGTTTCCAGTTGGTGTCTGGGAAGTCTTCACAGGCACCTGCACTGGTTGATATTCACTGGCATTTGAGGGCAGCAAAAGAGCTACAGTTTTACTTCAGCCACAAGGAAAAAAGTATGAGTAAGAAGAAACAGACGGGAAGTATAATAAGTTAAGATGGTATTTCACAGTAGCCTCCTGTCAAGCAAAGATCCTGGCCCTGCTTGCGATAACATTTATGCTTTTAGACTCCTGATTTTTGAAGAAATCACCACAGTAGCTGAACAGATTGATCTTTGTATTGCTGTGGAATTGCAGAACAGTAAGCAATCAGTATTATTGGAATAAATGTATGCTGACAGCTACGAGCCCAGAGAATTATTATGCATGCAAATCTGAAGAGCCCAATGTATTGACTCCAGAAGCATAATCCCTGTGCATTAGTCTCTTTAAGCAGCGATGACACGATCAAACATTATGGATAGGCTATTAAACTGGGTATCTGACCAACAAATTATACTCTGGAAGTGCTTGATATTAGCCACAGCACTTTGGCAGCAAATAGCATAAATCAGCTGTGTATGTTAAACCATTCCCACACTGCTTACAGCCAGAACACAAGGAATTCCTTGGTTGTTTCGCTAGTGCATCCTTTTTAAAAGCCTCAGAGCAAGTATTAGTTTTCTCAGGTTTCCTTTCAAAACAGTGTTACTGGCCACTCAAACTCTGGGCTTTTAAGGAGGCGCAACAGCAGTCACACTTCTTCTGTGGCAGCACCATTTGCACCTTCAGTCCCTGGTGGCAGCGTGAGAAGCCAAACCTGCCTTTCAGGATGCCTCTTTGGATGACATTTCTGCAGAGCACAAGTCGGTGGGCACCTGTGGCAAGCAGCAGCCTCCCTGCAAAGTGCCATCCTGACATTTTGCACTCAGAGGTGTTTATTGACTGAATATCTTGCTGGCAGTCCTGACATGATAATCAGGTATTTAGTATTCAAAATCCTATACAGGTTTTGAATTGCTATCAGGCAAGCACATTGGGACTCAGCCTTTCAAGAGCAGAATCTGTGTGTCCCAAAATGTGTTTCTTTGCTACATTTTCCTATCAAATTTGCTACTCCTTGATGTTACAGTTCCCACAGGCTTGAATCCTGGCACCTCTCTTGGCAGAATGGAGTGATATACTCACTTTGCACTTCCAGAACAACAAACATAGCAGAGCAGGTGTTAGATCTGTGTTGTTTTCCTCATCAGTAGGAAAGCATGAGTTTTTAGCTTTAAGACATACTCCCACATTCTCCAGTCCTTCCAAAAGGAAGATAAAAATTGCAAGGGAGTATGGATGGAGTGAGGAGTCAATACAGGGTACAGTCATATTTTGATAAACCTATCTGTATTATTTCGGGGGGGCTTTTCTGGTTTCTATATGGAACTAGGCATGCTTTGGCTGTGCAAAACACTTGCCAACACTAAATTCCTGAGCTGTTCGTGGAAGGATATATGGCTAGATATTCTTAAGGGGAGAGAGTGGCTTTCCCAGATTTGTAAGACTTTGGCACTTCTGATAACAGGGGCTCTTTAGTCAAAGTGAATGGGAATGTTACAGTAGCAGCTAAGCCAGCCTCACGCTCAGAAGTTTTTGTAGTTTCCCCCTAGTCCAAACATTTCAATTTCTGAGCCCCAGGTGGTGTGCAGGGGGACGGGAGGTGTTTGGGGCATCTGGGGATGCAGTGTGGCACACAGGGCATGCACAGGGCTGTATGCATGGCAGGCAGCAGTCAGGGAGGACCAGGAGGCTGCTGCAGGTACCACCCTTGCATAGCAGGAGCAGTCCCACCCCTGGGAAGGTTGTGAGCAGCTGCAGCCTGCCTTGCAGGGTTTGGCAGGGAAGAAAACCGTGCGAGATGAAGCGCAGTGAGGCAGAGGCCAAGTGTGGATTTTCATACGGGATATGCGAGACTCGACATGTTCGCCTTGTTTCTGGGCACCTGAGCAGTGCTTGTCAGCCACTGCAGCCCTGTGGCAGGATCAGTGAGGCTGCAGATGAGGCACAACTGCTGCTTATCTAACCAGTGCCCCCTGAACTGGAATGCACACACATCCCACTCCTCCTGCATCTCTTCAGCACACCAGACTAGCACAAAGGGATGCTCCTACAGAGCACGGTGTGAAACTAGCCTCTTTTTTCAAATCCAATTATTAAACTGTATTATAAACCTCTGACAAGCCATGTTATTGTTAGCAAAAGTCTTCTGGTGCTTTCAACACCAATTCATTTACCAGCATGCAGCTGCTAAGTGGGCATACAACCTGTTGTTTCCCCTGTGGACCTCAGCAGGAATACCTAAAATAAGTACTGAGTGGGCAGCAGCACAGTTTGCAGCCACTGGGATGCACAGCCCGACCGGGAGAGGCTCAGCAGGCTCGCAATACTACCTGCAGGGACAGCTCTTGGGGGACATCATTACATCAGCATTATGAGGGAGAGGGAATAACAATCCTGCTGTGGCAGCAGAGGTCATAAGAGCAGTCCTCTTGCTCAGCAGGGATGAAAGATAAATAAAAACTGCCAGACAAAAGCAGGAGAAATTCCCTTCTGTGGTAGTTGTTGCACCAGTCCAAGGAGGACTCTTGACCACTGCTGGCTCTAATCACACCTGCAACTTTCTTCTTTCCAAGAAACTCTTGCTTAGTACTTCTTACCACCAGATTTGCTACAGTCACTCTTTTACATTTCTAAGGCTCCTATCCCAAGAGTTTGCTTCTTCAGGGTCCAGCACACATATCTCCTTTCCCTCTTGGTATTCCCAAAAATAGAATGAATAAGCCCATCTACAGTTTCCCTCTGATTTGAAAGGCTTTTCCCAGGTCAGGAACCATTTCTGAGCCCTTAGCCTTCAGCAAAGATTTTATACTATATATCTACAGTGTTGTCTATATAATGTCTTGTCAGAGCTAATTCCCTTCCTCAGATTAATAAACTATGTTTAAATAGCTCACTGAATGAGGACCTTATTTTCTGCAACCTTTTTTTCTTATTCCCTTTCATCTCCATTCCATAGTCACTGATTTCTGTTGCAGTGTGAGATACTTCAGTAGCATTGCATTAGACATTCTATTTTTTTCTGCCCTTGGAGCAACATATTGGGCATTTCTTGAGCGTTTTCTGTCTGTGTGTGCGCACGTCACTCACCTTTCCTGTGCAACCGAGAGGACTGATTTTTAAACCAACGTTGCCCTCTAGTGAAGAAATACGTGCATGCAAACACCTCCACTTTGGAAAAGAGATGGGCTGTGAAAGCTTTGAGCCTTTATTTTCATGAAGTAGAGCTATGGCATTGAAGTTTTGGGGAGGAATTCAGCTGAGGAAAGGGACAGTGCAGAGACACTAAGTTTTATATGAGCACCAAGATAAAGTACAGAGTAGAGGTTTAAAAGATCATCCTTGTCAGGGCAGTGAGGATGTAATGGGGATGTCACTCCAGCTGCATGGTTGGAATTGCCTCCAGGTAGGAGAGAAATGGATTCCTCCAGTATAACCTGATCTCCCTGTGTGTGTCCACATATGCCTTAGCCTCCAAGCATGAGAGAGTTGTGCATTCCCTTATGCATTGTTTCCAGCTGCTGTAGGGCCACATTTGCCCTTCTCAAGGTGCTGAGGGCTGTTTCTTCATGGGAAGCCTCTGTGGCAAGTGTGGCCTGGTGAGAGAGAGAGGTTTGTTGTCCTTGGAAAAATGAGTCCTTCTTGCGACCTGCTTCCTGTCAAACCACCAGGAAGTCACTGTTTATGAAGAGTGTCCTCTCACAAACTATCAGTTGCAGCCAGTGCAAACCACCTTGTTCTTGCTTTGCAGAACGAGCAAGCCTTAACTGGTGGGTGAAGGTTTCACTCATGTGTATGAGTCCAGTGGTCTGTTGCACAGCCAACAGGAGTGGAAGAATGACCAAATCCTGAGCTTTGTGGGAAGGGTGAGCAGTTCAGGTCATATATAAAAATCGTCCATCTGAGTACAAGAAAATACAGGAGGCTAGTACTGCCATGCTATTTCAGGCAGCTGTGAACTTAGACTGGGATGTTACAATTCAGTACAGAGCTCTTTCCATAAATATTGAATTCTGGAAGATGAAGACAAAGGAGAAAAGCCAAGGCCAGTAGGAAGGAAGCAATAAACCCCATAATTGTCTATATACACATGCAGAGTGTATGGGAAATGAGCTCAAAGTGACATTACAGGAAGGAAATTATGACTTAGCTGGTAATGCAGAACTGTAGTGAGATAAATCAGAGACCTGAAATGCTAATATTGATGGATGCAATCTGTGCAGAAAGGCCAAAGAGAAAAAAATGAGAAAACTTTGTACTGTACGTCAAAGTTTTGTGTGCAAGCTGCACAGCATAAGTGGATAATGAAAGAATTTGTAATGGTGATTTTTATGAGTCAAGAAGAAAAAGAGACGATATAAAAAGGAACATACAGGTAGCTCCAGATATAGATCACTGACTTGGAATTAAGAGTCTGATAAACTGTGTCTGAAAAAGATATCAGAGCTGATGGTGTTGCAGAAAGATGAGTATGATGGAGTCATTGTTCCTATAATGGCATCTGTTATCCATACAAAGAAGAATATCATGCATTATGGAAAAGATTCCCATTTTCAAAAAGTCACTGAGAAGTAAACTCTTACTGAATCCAACCTTGCCCATTAAGGAAAACATCCTTGAAGTAGTAATTCAGGAACCACTAATGTTCATTGTATTTGTCCCAAGATAGAGACACAGTAGTCTTCATGATCTGTGAAGGTGATTTGTAGTTATAATGAGCAGTAAGGTGATTCCTTCTTAAGATTCCTATACCCATGCAATAGTCTAGAGCTATACTAATTTCTTCTTTAAACTCAGTGGCTCTTAAAGTCAAGAGCTACTGAGAATTAAAGGCTAGATTCACTGAATCCTATGGTTTGCACAGGAATATCCCTCCTATAAGACTGTGCATTACTCCAGGTTTAGCACCTTACATGAGCTGAGTATAAATGTAGAACGAGGGCTATGATATAGGGAAAAGTTGGAGTGCTTGACTGAAGAAGAAAGGTTTGGTTTTCCTTGCATTGCAGAAAATCTAATACAAAAAAATACCCAGCAGAGTTGGAAGTCCATGTTGCCTTCTCAGTTACGCATTCAATCCATTAAGCTTTTACCAGCATCAGTGACTCATTCTGAAGCCTGACAGCCTTTTGAAGAGGAGCAGCCCTTGTCTCCTCTCATCCCAACACACTTTTCACATTAGCATGGTTGCACAGTCCTTGTGATGATTGAGATCCCCTCAAGAGCACGGCATGAAGGTGTCCCAGATGTTGGTTAAATGCTCTGTGGGCTGGGAAACAGATAATGAAGGCATCACTGAAATGCCATCAACTGATGATCATAGGATCACCACTAGATGTGTGCTGTGGGGCATCCAGTGGGTCTTTGAGAATGTCTGCTAGCTTGAGTCCCCACAAAATACACACACAGACACACATCCCAGCAGGATCTTACTGACAAAAATCTGAGACCAGGTTCAGGCACTTCCAGGATTTTTTGTGAGCTCTTGGGGCTCTGAAGGTCTGGATTTAGCTAGCACTGGCTTTTCAATAGGAAGCCAAGGTTTCTGGCATAAGTATTTTTATACTGCATGGAGTAAGAAATCAGTTGTTAACTTGTCAAATAGAGTATTTATATTGCCTTACTATCATTATCACAGAATCCTTCGGAAGGGACCCACAAGGATCATCAAGTCCAATCCTTAGCTCTGCACAGGACCACACCCAAGAGCCACACCATGTGCCTGAGAGTATCATCCAAACACTTCTTGAACTCTGCCATGCTTGGTGCTGTCAGCACTTCCCTGGGGAGCCTATTCCAGCTCCTAGCCACCCTCTGGGTGAAGAACCTTTTTCTAAAATCCAACCTAAACCTCCCTTGACGCAACTTCAGGCCATTCCCTCGGGTTCTGTCACTGAATTGTGATCATTTTTGCTCCTACATTAGTGGTCTTAAAGAGTAAGAAAATTGTCATGAGAGAAAGTAAGAAACTAATTCATGAAATAGAACAAGAGAACCTTAGAGAAAAGAATACAGTAGTAATTGGGCTGTTTGACTAATGATGGAATTATTAATTTCTACAGTATTGATTAACTGTAGAAATTATTTCCAACTCATAAATACTCTTTAATACTTGGCTATATTTTATGTAAGAATAAGGGAATCCGTTCAAAAAAAACTGAGAAAAGAATGCTAAAAAAAAGGGGAAACAAGAAAATAAGCATAGAGACCAAGATCTCATTATCATAAATCAGGCTTAACTGATTAAGATGGCTTTATAGATACTTTGCATCAGCTGAACAGCACAAAGTAGCTAAAAACACATGTAGATCTAGCCCTCCTTCTGGAAAAGAATGATGTCTGAAGACTGGGGATTAAAACTAATAAATGCAAAATTAGATGTTATGAGGGAAATTGCAAAAATGCCAAAATAAAAATAATCTGAGATAATCAAAGGCAAAAAGAAAACAAACAAAAAGTTGAAATTTAAACAGAAGGAAGAAGAAATCATTAAGGCTAGTGCACAGTAGTACCCAAATAACTGTGTCTTTCTGTCAACAAGACAAGTTGTTCAGCTGACATTCTCTGAAATCACCGATTTAAATCTGGAGGTATTAAAACAATGAAGAATGCTTTCATTTGAATAGTTACAGTCTCAAATTAATCATCTCCAGCTACATTTCTGCCTCATTTATGTATATTATCAAAACTGTTTGCTATGTTAAACTACTTTTGGAAAAGAAATAGAAAAGCAGTTCTTCAGCTGCAGTTTCAGGTGTTTCAGGACAGCAGATTTTGTTTGTGAGATTTTTGTTTGTCACCTACTGACACCCAAGGTGCTGGTGGGCTTGCTAGAGAAAAGAAATGAGGTTGTATCAGGAACCCTATCTGATCTCTTGCAGCCAAACCATCCTGTCAGTTTGGGCTTACTTGTCATTAACCCATATATTAATGCCTGGTGTAAATCTGAGTAACATATTTCAGCAGCTATATAAAAGCATAAATAAACTTATGGATATTTTGATCTATGATAAATTGTCTTCATTCACTTAATGAATTATTTCTGGCTAATTCCCCCATTTGAACCATGTAGCTTAATAAAGAAAACTCTATTCTAATTAAGATTTTTATCAGAAATTCAGATAGGAGTTTCCTTCCTTTATTTTTCTGAAATCATCACGTTGTTCTTTTTATGCAGTAAAAGGGGAGACTCTTTTATTTTTGTGGTAGAGCAGATCCCAAAATGTCTGACCTAGCCCACAAAGCTCCACTACAGTAAGCTCTGTAAATATGTACACCAAAAATAATGCTAGTCACAACAATTTTACAGTTTAAATAGTGAAGACAGACAACAAGTGAAAAATGGCATCACTAAGAGCTGAGATGAAGAGGCCAAAACTATCAAGCGAGACAGATAGCTAGAAATGAAACACAAGCTCCTTGATTCCTAAGCCGGTGTCTCTCCCCTAGATCACACCACTACTTTCATGAGATTACCTTGGAGCTTTGCACTGAATCCTAATGACCCAAAACATAAAGCCATTTTTATTTAATGTTTCCTCAGCTTAAAATAAGATCTATAAGTTCCTGCACAAGCACAGAATAGCTGCTCTAGGAAACAGTATTTTAGCCAGGGTGAGCACAACACTATTTCTAGTTTGTACGTGTCACACAGTAAGATTCTGTTACTGCATCTTTTAGTGATTTTTATAACTTGTATACAGTATTTTCCTATCATGCCAATAAATAAAAAATAACCTGCCCCAGTAAGGTTCAGCTCCAATCACTCCAGCATAATAACCCTATAAACTTTTATTACAAGAAAAAACATGATGCAGCTTCTGTCTACCTTCTGCAAAATATTTCCAAAGACAAGACAAGACAAAAGTAATAATTATAAAAAACACCTTTTTATGTGGATGTACAGGAACATAGAGAAATATCAGTGTGAATTTATGGTGGAGTAAAGGATAAAACCTTAGCTCTGCATCAACTCTATCACAGGTTGTGTCTGAAAAGCAGATGGTCACTTTCAGTGTTTCTGATTTTAAGTATAAATTACTGATGCAGAGACTACAGATACATGAAAATTACATTCACCTGCACTGTGAACTAATGACTTTCAGAAAGTTAAACTGAACTCAGACACTCTTTGAGCTTCAAATATAAAAAAGTCACAAGGCTTGGAGGATGTGCTTGATCTCTTTGGATTTGTATAAGAAATTAATGAAAATAGTTTCAGATAATAAATAATGACTAGGAACAAAAGGAAAATAAAAAGATCTGCAGCATTGTACTGTGCAATATGTAGGCCAGGGCGTTACATCACAGCTGTCATACTTGCAAGACTGTGAATAGAACCAAGATGAATAAATCACAATAAATCACAGGTTCAGGCTTCTTTCTAGCTTAGATTTTGGGGTTTCTTTTTGGAGTTTTTGTTTGGTTTGGGGTTTTGTTTGTTTGTTTTTTATTTTTAATTTTATGTTTTTGTTTGTTTGACGATGGAATTACATAAAGATCATCTGTCAAACAAAATATATTGGGGAAATGTCTCTTTTTTAATATAGGGACTGTGAAAATACTAGGTCCTCAAGCAAGACACACATAGGAAGAGAATAAACCACACAATGCCTTATTAGACCTTATTAAATGTGTCTGTTTCTGTATTGTAAATGCATTGTATTTCAAACCTAAACAGAATACACTCAGTGCTGAAGTCAAGTTTAAACTGAAACGGAAAAGCCATGTTTTCTCTGAGTCACACCCCGCAAGTCACATTTGTAAGGAGGTTTTAATGTAGGTTCATAGAAAAATCCAATAATTGGTTCTTCGTATAATCACAAAGGCCTAATCCTATGCTCATTAAAGTAATTGATAAAACTCTCACTGACGTCAGCAGCGTGGGATTGAGCCCTAATACAGCATATTGGCTTTTAGACATATGTGTCACATGCGAAAGTTAATAAAGGAAAGGCACAGAGAAATATAGAGAAGCTACTCAGAAGAGCATCTTTTCAAAGACGGAATACTGTGTCCTTATCTCACAGACACACACCGGCAGTGAAATGGCTGATCCAACCCAATACTCCTCCTGCTCCAGGATAATGGCGATGCTCTTAGTCAATGATGGGAGATGCAGTGAGGGAAAGGAATGCTTCTAGACATGCTCTAGCCCAACAAGGAAAAAACACACATTTTTAAAATGGGGAAAAAGAAAATGAGAATGCGTAATAACCCACCACCCAGCAGAGATGTTCTTGCAGAATCACACAAATTAATTACAGTACTGAATAAGCAATCTCTGGCTGCATTTCTTGAAAAAGCAATTCTACATGAACAGAGAAAAAGCTGAATAAGGGGTTAGTAATTTAGGACAAACTGACATGCTGAGCATAATAACTGTAGATTACACAAGGTAATACTTTTGTGCCCGGAATACTTCTCCTAGGTAAGTAACTGCAGACCAGATGCTTTATCTAGTGTAAACAGATGAAATAGCCTGATCTCTTTATTTTCTCCAGCTGAATTCAATCCAGCTTCCACAGTAGGCTGAATCCTGGGCTCAGGTAAAGAACAAGAGGTTAAATTAATTTATATTGGTATTTTGTTTAGATTGAAAAGCAGGACAACTAAAGCAGTCAACCCTCAAAACTCTGACTTCCTTTTTCAATACTAATCATGTTTGTTGTAATAATGCCTAAAACTAACCAAAAGTCAAGTTCCATTGTGCTGACAATTTATAAAAATGGTCTTTGTTCCACTTTTCCTCCCATGTCTTGCACTCCCTACAGTTTATAAAAACGAATGTAGTAACTGTCTTTTATTTCCTCCTACTCTGTGAATAGGAAACTAGTCTCATCACCAGTCATGAAATGCCTCCTTTTTCTCACTTTCATTCATAAAACCCATAAAATCCCACAATCAAATGCTCTTGCAGGATTACACCCACACAAAACCAGATGAGGAATTTAGGCTCTGACTGACCCAGAATTAAACATGCAAGAGGGTTCACATCTAGGGATTTAAATCCAAACCCCTTTCCATAGAAATTCAAAGAGGATCAGATCTGAGGTTCTGGTTTTGCACCACTTCTAATCCTAACAATTTTAACTTAATCCAAACCTCAGCTGCAGAACTGTACAATTTTAATCAGGACACTACTGACAAATTTGAAAGTGAAAATAGGAACCTGAGAATGACATTTGCAGCTACTGCCATTCATTAGTAACACATTTCGTGTCAAGTAGGCATTAAAAGAACCTCATTTTTCCCTCAGTCTGCTTCTGCACTGTTGTGACTACTAATTTCAGCAGTTATCTTTAACTCATGCCCATATAAGTGGAAAAATGTTCCATCTTCAAAACGCGAACCAACATGGCCTTATGCAGGCAGTATTAATTTTCATTTGCTCTCTGTTCTTTGAAAGAAAAGTAATTTTTATTTCTTCCCAGGTTTTAAGTAATTATTTGCCTAAGTCATCCTCAATGAGGACTGGGTTTTTAGTTATTGTGTACATTTTCTGGTATATAATTACCATCATAAGGCATCCTGTTTTCGTAGAACATGTTCTAGCAGGAAAAGAATTTGGATTACCATCAGAATTTTTAGACATTGCCTTGATTCAGTTTGAAATTGAGCACATTTTCAAGTTTAGTAAATAAAGCTTTTTTCATCAACAAACAGGTCAAATGTGACTCTGCAGCCAGCCATGGCACACCAGCAATTAAAAAGGCCACACCAATTCCGAACACCATCTGACTCAGGTAAGTGGATTTACAGCCATAGTGCCTGGGTCTGCCTGCTGCGAAAGGGCAGGCTACAAACCTTCACAGCTTATGGACAGAGAGGTAGAAAAGGTCAAGTCATTTGCCATATCAACATCAACACATACATTTAACAAAAGTATCGGATCACAGCAAGAGATACATTTAAAGACCGTAATTTAAATCCAGGCACAAAACAGCAACTTTTCAGTTCAACTTGAGTTTATACAATTTTGTTCTGCTATAAATGGGAAGAAAGCACTTCTCTGGCTTCTCTGGCTTTGTTCCTAGATAAAACCTCCAGGCTTGCCTGATAGCAACGTAATTGGGAAGTTTTCCCATATCAAGCAGAGAACTCACATTTTGTCTTGTTAAGATGCCAACTGATTTCCTTGACAGGAATTGAGGCTTTATGTGTTTAGAACACTGTTGTTACCAGCCTGAAGGCCTGGTGCCCTTGCAGTGCTGATTGCTGTGTTCTAGGCATCTCCTGGCAACAGTGAGTTGCCCTCACAGGCAAGGGCTGGCTTTGGCATCAAAAGGGGCTGCTTGGTCTTTCCACAGCCCCTGTTTAAATGTGAGATCCTTTGTTGACCAAGGCTAATCCCAGAAAATTGTTTGCCCTTAACCTTTAGGAGAAAGTTGTCTTACATACAAGAGAGATGAGACAATCCACTCATAGAATCTCAAAATCATAGAATCATTAGGGTTGGAAAAGACCCATAAGGCCATTGATTACAACCATTAACCTGAAGCTGCCATGTCCAGAACAAAACCATGTCCCTAAGCACCACATCTACACATTTTTTGAACACTTCCAGGGATTGTGATTCGACCTTTGGGCAGCCTGTCCCAGTCCTTGCCCACCTCTTGGGGAAAGAAACTTCTCCTGATATCCAACCTAAACTTCCCCTAGTTCAACCTGAGGCTATGTCCTCTCTTGTTACTTCATCCTGTCACTTGTTAATTAGAGAGAAGAGGCTGACGCCACCTGGCTACAACCTCTTTTCAGGTAGTTGTAGGGAGTGATAAGTTCTCCCCTGAATCTCCTTTTCTCCAGGCTAAACACCCCAAGCTCCCTCAGCTGTTCCTCATAAGGCTTGTGCTCCAGTCCCTTCACTAGCTCCATCACTCTTCTCTGGACATGCTCTGGCACCTCAATGTCTTTCTTCAAGTGAGAGGCCAAAACTGAACACAGGATTTGAAACGTGACCTCATCAGTGCCAAGTGTAGGGGGACAATCAATTCACTGCTCCTGCTGGCCACATCCTGCTGATACAAGCCAGGACACGAATGACCTCCTTGGCCACGCTTCTGGCTCACGTCCAGCCAGGTTTGTCACAGAATTCCTGTTTTGAGGAGACCTATTTGTATAGTGAGACCTCAGGCCTGAGAGATAAGGATGAGGAGAAGCGGGGAAAGCGCAATTCTCCGCCGCGGGTGTGTTTGTTTTACCGCCCCAGCCGCGCTCACAGCCCCCCTCCCCGCTGCCGAGGTTTCCCCCGCCGGGCCCGGGATGGCCGCTGGAGGGCGTGCCGGCCCCGCCGCCGCTCCCG
>JAWWES010000133.1:23977289-24004336 GCA_035583135.1 Lophotriccus pileatus
CCTCCCCGCTGCCGAGGTTTCCCCCGCCGGGCCCGGGATGGCCGCTGGAGGGCGTGCCGGCCCCGCCGCCGCTCCCGCTCCCGGGCATCTGTCTCCGCGCTGCTCCGGGGGTCATCCCTCCGCTCCGGGGGCTCATCCCTCCGCCCCGAGCAGCTCCGGCGGCGACGAACGCCCCGGTAGAAGGGTCGGGGGGAACGCGGGCGCTTCCCATGGGAGGGGGAAAGCGGCGCGTCTCCCGGCATCCGCAGGGCGATCCCGCAGGCGGGGGCGGCTCCCGGGGCTCCTCATCCCTGCCCCTGCCGGCTGCGCCGCGGGGAGCGCTCGTCCCCTGCCGCAGTGGCCCTGCAGCCCGCCGGAGCCATCTTCTCCGAGGCGCTCCATTCGGCGCTCCCGCGGTGTGCCCGGGCGTGGGGGATCCCTCCGCTCTCAGCTTGGAACGGGAGGCGGCGGCAGGTGACATTGGAGCCGTGAGCTCCCCCGGGCAGGCCACCGGCTGGCCGCGGTGTCACCTCCCGGCCAGGCTCCGCGCTGGGGCGCGGCGGTGCCGGCAGTGCTTGTCTCTGAGACGCGGCCGGGCTGTGCTTTGCTTGCAGGCTTCTCGAGCTTGTGAATGTCGGGGCTGGAGCGACGCTGCTCTGTTTCCCTGTCCTCAGCTCTAGCCCGTCCAGTCCTGTGAGCAAGGGTCACCCCTCCAGCTGAGTGGAGAACAAAGGTGACAAAAAACTAGGGCATCCTTTCAGGAAAATAAGAGTTCGACCAGCACAATATCGACTACAGATGCGTGATGGGATCATGTGTACAGGCTCAGATGCTTTTGAAAATGCCGTGACTTGTGTTTCACTTGTTTAGCTTGTACAAACCCGTCATACACTGGCCCTGAACAGAAGAGCCAGGAGTAGTTCTAAATGCCAGTAACGCATCTCATCCATCCATCCATCCATCCATCCATCCATCCATCCATCCATCCATCCATCAGAAGACCTCAGTGAGCACAGAAGAGCTTCAGTGCCACCAGCAGTAGCTTGGGTTTTTTCCCAGGGTGGTTATTCCTAGCAATACCAATTGACTTAGGCAGCTGGACATCAGGCCCAACCGGACACCTTTGCTGTGATTTGTGCTGTGGGTAGTGACAAGCCCAAATGGGTGTCATAGAGTATAGCAGGAACCTTGCAAATAATTAAGGTCAGGTATTTTTCAACAGCGTATATTTACCCAGGATTTTGATGCCTGTTCCTCTTCAGCTTGGAATAATAGTTTAAATCTTTCTCACCTTTTCCCATAGGAGCAAAGGTGGTGTTTAACTACAGGAAAGTGGTGATTGAGTAATGGTTTGGATACCATTTCAGAAAAATATGAGCACAAAAGAGTTAGAGACAGCAAAAGCAGGTATTCTGCCTAATGCCCTCAGCTACCATTAAGAAACATGAAAATCTAATTGTACTGAATGGAAATGTACATCTTCATCACTGATTATGACACGGAAGAAAATTACTATATGATTGGCATCATAATGGCCAATGTTGAAATGTGATGACACGCCAATATGATGTACATCTCCATTAGGAATGATAAATCAAAGGTTATTCATTTGTGCTTGATTTATGCCTGGGAAATGCTACCAAGGGAAATCTTGATTTAAATCTCTCAAGTCATAAAAAAAAAAAATAAAGCTGGGAGTGCCCTCTTCTGGCAACGGATGTAACTGTAGACCCTGCATTACTTTTTCCTGTTGCTGTTTATTTCTGTATATAATTTAAATTTTTGATCTTTCATTATCCCTTTTACCACCACCATGGTCTGTGATGTTTTCAGTAATATACTTCACAGCCCTTTCTTGTATTTCATCCTCTGTTTCAGAAGTAGACTGGATAACATTTAATCCTGTGAAATCTCCCTTCTCACAACCAGAGGCCTTAATCTTGCTGGTAATCTTATTCCAGGAATACAGCAGAAAACTGCACAGAGTCTGTGAAGTTTATTACTGAGCATGGAGGAAAGGATTCATATTCTTTCTGAGTTAGATGAGATACACAACCTCACAGATATATTGAAAAGTATCTAGACCGCATGAGAAAGGAATTATTGATGGGACTGAACTGAAATTATTTGCTGAATTGTTGGTTTATCCTAGGCATCTACCGTGGAGTTGCCAGTACTTAATAGCTGGAGAGACAAGAGTGGAGGAGGGGATGAGAGGGAGAAAATGCCTTGACTTCTTGCTTGCTACTATTCTGTGTTCCCAAGCCCTCTATCACCTCGTTGTCCTGTGCACAGCATACCATGCTGTCTATCACTCACGGCTGTATTGGAGCATCAGCCCTGACCTCTCTTACAAGCAAGTAAAGCCTTTCAGCTGCTTATACCACCCCACCTCCAATTCTTAAATCTTCTAGCTTTTAAGATGTGTCTTTTCCCACTTTTCATGCAGCTAAAATTCTTGCCTAAGTGCACCTTATTTAACAGCTGAGTTGCTGCAACATCCTTTTCTCTGGCCTTGACACATGCAGGCTTGCCTTTGCCCTAATCATGCTGCATGCGGCTGCTGTTGTTTCAAAGATCATTTTCCTAGCCTGTCTCTTTGAACATGTCACTCCTGTCTTGGCATCCCTACACTACCTTCCCCCACCCCTATCTCACATCAACATAAGCTGCCTATCTTCATTTCCAAGGCCCCCTGGGACCGTACCTATCATCTCTCATTGTCAGGAGGCAGGAAAAGGAAACAGAGCAGCTCCAACAACTGCCCTGCCTCAGCAGACTTCCAGCTCTGCCATGCTTGGCCCTTATATTCCTTTTTAGAGGAGGATGTGGGTGAATATGATTGGTTAGGAGCAAAGAAGGGGGGGGTCGCTGTTAAAGACAGTCAGGAAGGAAGGTAGCTCCAATGTTTAAATGCTGTTAAAACCTTAAAATGGATCATCACCTTTTGTTTAAAGTTACCACCCCCCTGTGTTCATCTCCAAACAAGCCTGTTCTCATTTTCTGCTCTGTGGTATCTGTCACACTTGCAGGGTGCCCTGTATAAACACCCTCAGGTTTATGTTAGTAGCTCTCTGGAATCTCCTTAAAGCTCTCCTTTGCGATGACGTCTACAAAAGCTTTGGCAACCCTTAGATTGCTCGTGAGGTAATACTGCTCTCAGCTGCACTGAGCATTCTCATTTCCTTTATTCTCCCTCTGTCTGTTTGTATCCATCTGTGGTCTCTTGTCCTCTGTTTAGTTTGTAACCACTCTGGGACAGGGCCATCATTTTGTTTGGTGTTTACATGGTGCTTCAGACAATATTTGTTGTTGGGGTTCCTGTGTGGTCTAATAGTACAGACAATAAATAAAAACAGTAACAGCCTGCAGCAGGTGCTCTCTTCTTGCATAGAACTCATTCATTTCAGGCTGTGGGCTGAGAAAATTGCATGAATGTGGCTTGGGTCTTGTGGGTAACTGAGCAAAGGGCAAAAACAGAAGAGCAGTGCTGTGTGTTCCATTCTAAATGTTGGCCAAAATGCCTTTAATCAAATTTCTCCCTCCTCCTTTTTTTGGTGTGTGTCAAGCAGTGTAGAGCAGATCCAGGGGCAATCTATTAGCTTCGTGTCATTTTCTTCAGGGAATGAAGGCAAAAGTTTATGGGCTTTTGTTTCTTTCTAAAAAATACAGCAGAAGGGCTATAAACAGCAGGAGGATGAAAAACCCCAGACATTTGAAGTTCCTTAGGCCTCACCTTTTGCCCTTAGTAGTTGGTATAAAACTTTAAAACCCTAATCTTCAGCTATTTTCCTATACAATAGTAAACTGAGTCTTTGCCTGAGTTTCCTAATCTTTAAATTGAGCATCTCTTGCGTTGACTAACACAGGAGCTGTAACCTTTTTTTTTTTAAAGTTCTTTGAAGATTGACAGGGAGATGTCATTAATTGTTATTACTCTATAGTAACTTGAGTTCAGATTTCTTAAAAAAAATTGATTTAAATACTATTTGATTCTATTGCCTGCTCTTACCAACCTCCAGAAATGCCAAGAGCTTGCTACAGAAGACAGGGGATATGGCTGTATTGCAAAACACTCGAAAAGGATTCTCTGTGGCGCTGAACTGCAAAGTTATCCGTAGGAAGCTCTCTTTAGGCTGATATAACTCATAAAGTGAGCAGTCTTTGGGATCAGGTCTGAATCCAGATTGTGCAAAAGTGAGTTAAAGTACCTTTGCAATACCAACACAACACAGAAACACAGCCTGTGTGGTTTACAGTACCAGACAAGAGCAGACAAAAAAGAATTACTGGGTGTAATGAAGTGGAGTTCAGCATTACAAGGTCTGTATCAAAGTATTGGATAAATAGGACGAGTATCAAGTATAAAGGAACTGTATGAAA
Source organism: Lophotriccus pileatus (assembly GCA_035583135.1). NCBI lineage: Eukaryota > Metazoa > Chordata > Aves > Passeriformes > Tyrannidae > Lophotriccus > Lophotriccus pileatus. The sequence continues at coordinate 23,981,652 of JAWWES010000133.1, forward strand.
CCCACAGAAAGCTGAAGTTTTAGTGTGAGCTATGCTTAGGGTGGTTGTTTAGTGCCTTCTAATCTGAGAGTTCCCAAAACATTTTCAGAATAGTGATTAAGAAAATAAAGATATTATACTGTAGACCAAAGGGGCCCCAAAAGAAGATCATCCTGTGATCAACTGTCAGTGAGTATAAGAGAAGCCAGGATGTGTGTGGGATATATAGCACGATGCAGTAGACAGGTGTAACACAGGATGCTGTATTGTAATGTCATGCTCATCCTCAGTGGGAATGCTGATCCCTGCAGATACAGCAGTCCAAGTAAGAGGCCATACTGAGAAACAGAACCCAAATTATTAAAGACATCAAAGCAGTGCAGCCTCTGTCACCTACTCTGAACTAAGGCTTAGGAGGATCATTAGGTTTGTGTTGATTGCCAGAATATAACCAAAAGTTACATGCCTGAAAGAACACAAATGTATAAGGAAACAGAAAATACAGGGGAAAAAAGTCTTTCTGTGAGATCTTAAGTGTAACATTTTGATGTAGGCTTGGTTTGAGAAACATTCAGCTTCCTGGAAGTCACTCTTTTAAATTCTTTTTCTGGTCCCATGCCCAACTTTCCTCAGCTTTAAGCTGCCCCTGGTGTCTGTAAGCTGGCTCCTTTTTTTTGTCCTGATTAGTGTCACTAATGGAGAGACTTAGGCAGGACTTGACAATTAAACAGTAACATGGTTGGGTTTTTTTTTGATGTCATGGGGACCATCCCACAGTGGCATTTAGTTTGGGAAGCATGAAATTATTTTTGTTATGGCCTGAATGATTTTTTGGAAGGTATTTTTTGTTTTGGTTTGGGGATTTTTTCAACATCGAGTCAAACTGTTTTGGAAGTAGAAGGAAACACAATAGGTGAAAAGCAAGGCAGCTAATGAGACTGAACAGGCATAAGAACATAGTAGTTAGATGGTACACTATGGGCCAAAGTGAAAGCATTTATTTATTGTCTCAATCAAATGGCAACATAAGGTTCTTCTTTTTCCTGTTACATTATTAGTCTTATACCATGGGAAACATTTTCTTTCCCTGTGGAAGTCCTCCAAGTCAACTGACTATGGTAAGGAAACCCAACCTTTAATACTCTGTAATAAATAAAACATTGGGAATAAAGATATACAGCAACACATAATGACAAATATTACCAAAAAGCATGCACAGATCTGTTCAATAATATCTCTTTGGAAAATTTCTCTCCTGATGTATCTAAGCACTTAAGAATTTAATATCTGAGCACCTCACAATCACTAATGGATTTTAGTCTCCCTTCACTCCAAAGGCAGAATAGTATTTTTCCCTTTTACGGGTTTAGAAGTGAATAGTCACAGGCTTGCCTAAGGTCATATGCAATTCTTTTGGTGGCAGTGGGCCTTGAATCAGGTTTTCTGTGTCATGGCCCAGTATTTTGACCTGTCTTTTCACCCATTAACAGATCTGCATCATCTTTAGGAAAGGCTGTGTGATGCATAATGCTTCTTGGCCTTTTTTAACGTCCCAGGTTCTTCTAGTCTTGAGTAATCATCAGGAAGAGTTTGCTACTAGCTTAGTCTTTAAAAAAAGCTGCTCTCCAGTGTGGTATATGTTTGACCTGACCTTAGGAGTTGCACACAGCCCTACAACAATTTGTGTATTTGCAACCCACACCCCCACCCTTCCCAAAGGAAATTTTCTGGGCAGGCTTTGGGGCTGAGGTTTGCAATGTGTTTAAAAAGCACTTTGCTACATATAGCTTGGTTGGGAAAATTCTGCACAGGCAAAGTGATAAAAAAACAATCAAATGAAAAAACTTCCCTCCGGCCAAGATCTGAAAGAGTGGATGGCTCTCAGTCGATTCTACACCCATGTTTAAGTTCTCTAACCCCTACCTACGGGAGCACTTAAGCACTTCAGCCTTAAATGCACAAGCAATCATGTTGCCTCGGGGTGGGGGGTTGGGGAGAATATTCATCTTCTTTGCTGGGTCAGGACCTTGACCTGGAGTCCATGAATGTTTGATTCTTTTGAAAACCAGGCCATTTCTTTAGCGCTTTACATGGATTTGGGAATCTAATTTTAGGCATTTGTATTTTTAAAATACAGGCCTATATACACTCCCCATAGGAGACAGAGTGTCCCTGATATTTGGGGCAAAAAACTGCTCTCACTAGGGATAGTTTCTTTAAACCAATGGCCAGCAAAGAAAGAAAAAACCCCAAGCAACCATCCTGGCAGCACCCTCCCCCCACAATCCTTTCCTATCCCCAAGGTTAGTTTGGGACCCTGGGTACGTTTTGAATGGCTGTTGATACAAAGTCGTGCTCTTTTCATTTTCATGTCACTTATTTAAAGAGGAGTCTTGAAGCCCTTGTTTACCGCAGCAATGCTTAGGAAGGAAAAGAATAGCGAGTGTATTTTCAAATGCCCTCAGCAGCTTTCTTTTTATTTTACTCTCCAAGCCCCTGCTATTCAAGTTCCCTTCTCCTCAGAGCGCTAACAGCTAGATTGTTCCGTGCACCCAGCTCCCATTAGCAAAAGAAGGGAGTCGTGCACATCATTCCCATGAACCACTTTAACAGCATAGTCTTATATGACAAAATGTGCCTCAAAGACAGACAATGCTAGATAAATATTAACCACAGAGTGTTCTCATTTACACCTATATTTAAAATAGCGTTTGGATTTCTAAAATGTACACTTAAATTATTTGGTATCAGTCATCTTTGTCTTCCCAGTTTAAGAAATTAGATATGCCAGAGCATAACAAATCTGCATAAGAAGCATGGGGTTTGCTGGTTTATGTTGGAGAAAAAAAGGGAGGGGCTGACATTTGGATTTACTGTCATACCTGTCATATACAAACCCTAATTTCTTATCAATGAGTTTGTGTCCTTTGTTTGCATTAATTGCATTGAAATTTATATCAATTATTCAAACCCTGAGTAGTCACAACTCATTTAATATCTATTGCTCCATGCAGATAATATGAGATCTGATGGTGATTAAATTCATATACGGACAGAGAGAATGACTTCCTTACATGGTGGAGATTCCCTTGAAATCCTTCTGCCTCCCAAAACCAGTTCAGTTTAATATGAATTCAAGTATGCCTGTCACTAACTCTCATTTGGGAAGCATACCCATTTCACTGGTTGCATCAAAATCAAGCTCAAAAGTATAATCAGAAATGTATATAACTCTCGTTGCATAGATTCCAGCATGCTACATCGCATAAAAGAAACAGAGATATTCCTTTGTTGGGTGGTGTGGGAGGAGAGAAAAACATGTTTTTCCCTAATGTCAGACAATTAGTTTCTGATTTATATCTTAAAGCACACCAGTTGGTAAACCTTACAATTTCATCTTAGCTAGCATAGCTGTGGATGGCTTTACAGCAAACTCATAAAAATTTAAAACCATTTTCTAAGTCTGGTAGACTTTTTCTTCTCTATTATCAGTGACAGTGAATTCTACTGTCTTGATGTGGATTTGGCATTTTAAAAAAACAAACATTCTTTTGGATGAGTTTTGGGTGTGTTTTTTGATAAATTGTTGGACCTTTCATTCTTCATGGGTAACAGCAATGATTGACAGTCATGTGGATGTTTTTGCGTAGCCACCTGCTACAATGACTTGGAAAACAAGCAAATACTCCCAACTTCCTAATAAAAAGTAAAACTTATGTATCTTCAATACTTCAGTCTGCTTTCAAAATGACCATGCAACCCTGCTCGAGTGCATGGGTATAACTTTAAAACATAGTGACCTTAAAGGTGGAGTGCACCCCTGATAACTGAAATTCTCCAAGCTGTGGTTACCATTTACTCACAATTTCGGACAAAGCAAAAACATAAAAGCTTCTGGTCCCAGAATTGTTGCATATTACCACCATTCATCAAAACATTGTCTTTGTGGTCAATGCCTTTTCTTTTCCACGTTATATTTTCATATTCTTTTATCACCAACTTGGAGACCCCAAGAATCTGCACAATAACAAACCGATGACTTTATGCAGCAAAGGACTGCAGTATGGACAAGAGGAAGATTTCAAATACCCTGCTTCCAGGAGGGTTATTCAAACCATAACAAAATAATTAAAAATTGGTTGACCATACCTTTTTAATTGGCTCCCTGATAGAAGGGTTAATAGGAATTCTAATACCTGTGTAAAAAAGGACAGATAAAGAAAACAGTGTAATGTAAAATAATTCAGATTGTCTCTGTGTAAATGAGGCAATAAATGCCTGCAACACGAAGCTCAGTCTGACTTCACAGCAGGGCCTGGCGCTTAATTGAAAGTCCTAACTAGACCCATTTATCAAAGAAATCACTCAGAGGGAAATTTAATTATCACAATTAATCTATATTTTTTTTTAGAAAGTCCCAGCAAAGCACATTGAAAATTTCTTTGGGAAGAATTTTACAGTGTTATTGCCAGGAAAAGTCAAGTGCCAAACTTCTCCCCCTCATAGGTAAAAAAAAAAAGGCAGGCAGGCATAGGACACGTATTGCAAGGAGCAACTTGTATGGCCACTTAGACACAGCCCAGAGTAATGAGTACTGTCACAGCAGGAGCTCAGATGGGAATAATTCTTCCTAAGTCACAAAATTGCTTCCTTTGCAAGCTGGGGAGAACACCTGCCTAGTTGAGAGAGCTGCCCCACAATATGCCCATGGACCTGGAGGCCTTGCCACAGTTTTGCTTCACTCTGCAGGACCCGCAGCACCCCTCAGCTACCCACTGTGAGCCCCTGCTCACAGTTTGTCTCAGTGCACACACAGAAAAGCCCAGAGGCACAACGTGGCCTCTCCTCAGGTTCTAACACAAAGTGCTTCAGTAAAGTGGGGAACTGGGTGCACATTTTGTTTCAAACACTTGTGTTAAGAGGAGATCTCTCTGATAGAGGTGCCCATGCTTGCATCAGTGTTGAGTGTCCTCCAGTGAGCAGAGGGTCATTCTGAATATTTCCCCTCAGGATATTTCCCCTGTGTAATTGGTGTTATTCAACTCCCAGCTGGCTTTGACTTAGGAGCTCTACAAGTTGAGAAGGAAGGTACCTGTGAGCTTCATTCCTGCACAGCTTCTCCCATTTGGTGTTTCCTGAGAGGTTTTCTATTGCTCGCTTTTTAAAAGACCAGGTAACATTTGACAGTTCAGTGAAATTTTCTTTCTTATTTTGAAAAGCAGCCCCTTCTCTTATGCAGAACCCTACCTCTGTTTTCATGCCTCCAGTGTATGCTGCAGAAGGCTACTTGTGGGGCAGATAACAAGTAGGATTACATCTATGTGCATCACATGGCACTTGACATGCCTGAATGAAGATGAAAAGAAATCCCCAAGAGAAGTATGCAAGTCTCTGCTGTGACAAAAATCCCCTTCAGTCAATCAACAAGCTGATAGATGATAAGTTTTTAGGGCTTCTGGACACTAGCATGGAACAAGCGATAGGCAGGAGTCTGCTCCTTCACTTTGAGGGCACAGGGCTCCAGCATTTGCACTGGAGGCAGGATGCAAGGAACTGGTGTACTCGCACTAGGTTCCATGAAGGGCAACAGCGGGCACTTGAAAGGAAGGCGAAAATGGGGCCTGAGATTTTCTTTCACTTTGTGTGGCTTGCAAAGCCCCCCACCAGCTCATGTTTCCCCAGGCTAAAAGGGGGTCCATACGTCACCCTGCGATGGCATAATTTTCCCTTCTGTTCTTCATAGTTGGAGAACATTAGAAATTATGACCCATGTTAACATTTTTGTGCATGCCCTTCTTCCCTTGTCTTCTGTGGGAAAAGTTGCAGCTTGCAGCTTGGTCTCCCAGTGTTGCTGAAGTTGTTTACTGCCCTTTTTTCTTCTGTGTTTCCTGTGTTATTCAGGTTCTACTAATCACCAGAGGGGAAGGAAACAACTCCAGAGCATATTGAATTGATGTTTAATTGGACATCCTGTGAACTAAACATTGTGACTTGGATAAGATTAAAATGTGAGTCACAAGTCTGGTGAGTTTTCAACTGATAGGGAATGCAGTGAAGGAATCAGGAAAGAACAGCATGGGTAGGGCAGCTAGGAGCAATGCTAAGCAGAACAGCAACTCTTCTGGACATGCTTATATTCACTAGGCTTAAACTAAAGTTCCAGTGGACAAAACTGGGGAAAACAGCTGACAATTCTTTATTTAAGAACTATTACATTTTCAAACAGATTTTCATTTATATTTATTTGCCTATGCTGAACCCATCTGTGAATGCTCTCTAGAAATATACCAATGTCCAGTGCAGCCAAATACATAGAAGTGCTTCTGGAGAAGGGCTTCAACAACAGTTTTGGCATCTTCCATGCACTCTCCTTATATGTTGGATACTTTGCAATACATTTGGTGAGTAGATTTGCTGGAAGAAGCAAATTGCAGATAGAAATGAAAACTGTATTGTAGCATATTTGTTAAAATATGAATTCCAAATCACAGAATCACAGAATGGGTCAGGTTGGAAGGGACTACAGTGGGTCATCTGGTCCAACCTCCCTGCTCAAGGACGGTCATCCTAGAGCACATAGCACAGAATATCTCTAGTGAGGGAGACTCCACAAGGAGTGAGAGCTGAGTAGAGGGACAGGATCACTCTGCTCTTCTTAATGCACTCCAGGATACCAGTAATCTTCTTGGCCACAAGGGCACACTGCTGGCTCATGGACATCTTGCTGTCCCTGAGGACTCCCAGGTCCTTTTCCATAGAGCTTCTCTCCAGAAGGTCAGCCCTCAGCCTGTGCTGGTACAAGGACGAAGTTTTTCTTCCTCAGGTGCAGGATACTGCACTTGCTTTTGTTGAATTTCAGATAGTTCTTCTCTGCCCATCTTTCCAGCCTTTTGAGGTCCTTGTAGAGGGCTGCATAGCATTCGAAAATGTACTCATAATCATAATCATTCACCTGCATGATTTACCTGCACAGACCTGATGCTACATGTAGGGACAGAGGTCCTCAATCAGGCACTTAACAAACACAATGTTGAGCTCCTACTTAGAATCATAGACTCATTAAATGATTTGGATTGGAAGGGACCTTTAAAGGTCACCTAGTCCAACCCTCCTGCAACGAGCAGGGACATCTTCTACTATATTAGGTTGCTCAAAGCCTGGTCCAGCCTAACTTGAAATGTTTCCAGGGATGGGGCTTCCACCACCTGTCCTGTTCCAATGTTTCACCACTCTTGTAAAAAACTTCGTCCTAATATCTAGTCTAAATGTAAGCTCTATTAGTTTAAAACCATTACCCCTCATCCTACCACCACAAGCTGTGCTAAAAAGTTTATCCCTATCTTTCTTATAAGCCCCCTTCAAGTACTGAAAGGCCACAAGAAGGTCTCCCTGGAGCCTTCTCTTCTCCAGGCTGAACAACTCCAACTCACTCAGCTTTTCCTCACATGAGAGGTGCTGCAGCCCTCTGATTTTTGTGGCCTGCTCTGGACTCACTCCAACAGGTCCATGTCTTTTCTGTACTCTGCAGTTGGACCCAGTACTCCAGACGGGGTCTCACGGGAGCAGAGCAGAGGGGGAGGATCACCTCCTGTGCCTGCTGCCCACGCTGCTTTCAATGCAGCCCAGGATACAATTGGTTTTCTGGGCTGCAAGTGCACATTGCTGGGTCATGTCCAGCTTTTCATCCACCAGTATCCACAAGTCCTTCTCAACAGAGGTGCTCTCAATCCACTCTCCCCTCAGCCTGTATAGATACATGGGGTTTCCCTGACCCAGGTGCAGCACCTTGCACTTGGACTTGTTAAACCACATGAGATTCCCATGAGTTCACTTCTTGAATTGGTCCAGGTCCTTTGGATGGCCTCCCATCCCTCGGATGTGTCAACCACACCACTGAGCTTGATCTCATCTGCAAATTTGCTGAAGGTACGCTTGATCCCACTGTCTATGTTACTGATGAAAATATTGAATAGTATTGGTCCCAGTACAGACTCTTTGAAAGACACCACTAGTCACCAGTGTCTACTGGAGCATTGAGTCAAGCTTACAGACTAAGTCGCTGTCCCTGGACTGCCTTTCCCTTTGCCTCCCTGCTGAGATTTGGTGATGGAGTTGGCTGTCTGGCAGATATTGGCTGGACACCAGATCAGCATGTTTGTTCCACATTGTACCTGCGGAGCCGCTGATGGAAGCTTTTGCTGGCTGCCTTCTCCCAGTGCACCAGCCACCTGGGCATGAAAAGCTCCCAGCCTTTGGCAGTTCCAAGAGCTCTCTGATCCTCAGGATATTTATTGTGGCTTGGAAATTGCAAAGGTTGTTGGTTTGCTGTTTGCCACCAGGTGGCCTAACCATTCCACCCTTCGTGAGGAGCTGAGACTCCATTAGAGAACAGCAGCTGGAACTTTTTAAGCTTTACATATTTTTCTTCCCAAGCCTCCACCTCCCCTCCTTCCTCCTCATTCAGTTGATTAAAAGCGATCAGGGCTGCTCTGATTTATCAACTCAATCCTTTACTCTAAGCAACTGAGAAAGCTGGTGCTTCCAGCAGTCCAGCCTGAGCTTTAGAGATTCAAGCTCAGCTGTCTCTGTTTACCTCTTAGTCCAAATGAACTCTTGCCATAACAATGCAGGTACCTTGGACTTTTACTCATGTGTCAGTAACTGGAGATTGATTCCTTTGTTTGTTGCCTCTGGTATGTCTCTGGTGGCATGTTTTGTGACCACCCAGGAGTTCTGTGCCGGCCACATAAGCTGGATTTAGAGCTGCCTTGTGTCCCCATTAGCATGGCAGAGTGGATTCAGTGGGCCAGAGGATCTGACTCAGTAAATGGGTTTTGATTTTGAAAACCACAGACAGCAGTCCCCCTGCTCAGTAGTTTTGGGGTAGCTGTGTAGGAACTGGCTGAGCTAATGGCTCCTTGGGTTTCAAGAGAAGCTGGCATTACAGCTCACTCCGTTAGAAGTCCTGCCATTGTGGACTGACTTCCAAGCTTGGACTGAAAGGAGCCAGACTTACCGATCTAAAAATGGGAAGGAAGATACTCTCAAATGTTTATCTCAGGGTTTTGTTGATGAGAAGGGTAGGGAAAGCTTTAGCTGTCACAGCAGTATGAATTAAGAACAACTAAATTGGCTCCAATGGTATTACACTGAAATGCAGGTATTGGGAGGCCACCTTTTAGGAGAATGAAGCATGATTTCAGGAGAAAAAGAGTTATTTCATGTACTGCAACACTGGTATCTTAGTTATGTATTTTCTACCATTTGCATAACACCTGAAAGCTTTCAGAAGGTACTTTCAAAACAAATCTCAGTAACTAATTAACTAAGATTAGTTGTTTAAAACACCCGTGATTCATTTATTTACCCATCTTTGTAATTATGTATTTCAGTTTTGATGTGAGCGAGGACAAAGTACAATGATGGCTGGCAGGAACATCACAACAGAGCCCAGCAATAGAAGCATATTCCCAACATCAGTTAAGCTCAGCTCTGAAACTGGTGCCTGACAATCCCAAGTCAAAGGCATGCAGTTTCTGAATGCCCCCTATCATAACACAATTACAACACAAGACATAACTGGGCAGACTTTCCTAAAGGATGTGGTGATTGAACTTTTAAAAATACCAGTCATTTGGATAAAATTTAATGAGTCCTTAAATCTGGTAAATGGATTAGTTATAAAAAATAAATACCTGGAACTTGGAAGATGCTTTCAGTTGCATAAGAAAAGCATCATGACGTAGAACTGGATATTTCAACTACTTTAACCTAGCCTTGGGCACAGAAGAGTCCAATTCTGATCATCTGCAGGATAAGCAATCAAGTTCAGGGTAACGAGACTTTAGCCAACGTGTTACTCTGGATTTATACCTCTGCAGATAGAATCAGATGCTATCTCCTAGTCTATGCATCCTCTGAGAATAGAATTAATTTTGAATTCTTGTATCATCTGCTCGCTTGTGCACTTATTTGCTAACTGTCTGACTGAGGGAGCTATTCTGGGTCAGTATGATTTAGGCATCCTTTATTACACAGTTTCCAATTCAGTACATTTTTTAATCAAGACTAAATTGAAGTCAGGTTCCAGGTACATATAAATATAATATATATTTAGTGAATGCATTGCAAATCCCCTAGTCTAATTTTGAATGTAACTATAATAGAAGAAGAAATATGAAGGCTCCTTTATTTTATAGAGGAGTGTTAAAATATCACCACGTCTTAAAGTCAAGTTAAGACCTATTTTCATATTTTTAAAATCACATTAGCTAAAAGCTTGTTAAGGAATAAATAGTCCAGAGGATAATTGAGACTTAGCTGGCTTAAGCATTAATGAATCAAATCAGATGCCAGATCATTAATTAATTCTACAAATTATAATGTTGCCATTACTGGCAAATACTATGAGAACTAATACCAAGAAGCAAATTAAATTGCATAGTTTTCCTTCTTATTACGTATCTTTTGCCAAAAATAAAACTGCAGTGGTTATTTTTGGTTTATTACATATGTTTCCTGTATTTTTAAAACTTTTGGATGATTCTTAATTTTTAAAACATTTCCATTTCTTTAACATGCTTTTTATAGAATCTGCCTATCATAGACTATAAGGATATTTCCATCAGTGCTGTAACTCACGGAAAGTAAAATGTAGCAAAAGTGACAGAAAAGTCAATTCAACAATTTTGAAGCCTCACAAAAATTCACACTCCTTCAAATCAGCCTCTTTGGCAAAAGACATAATAATAGATGGGTCTTGCAATGTGGCCTGAAGTGCCACTGTCTTGGGCTCTGTCAGACCAGTGTGGAAAATGAATGAGATGGGAAGAGAGAAAGGCAAAAGAGAAGGTTAGCTGGACATTTCTAGCCCCCACTTCTCATGCCACAAGAAGAAGGGAAAGTCAGTATAATTTAAATGGTGGTGATCTCCCAACACTTTTGTACAGAGTGCAGAACGAACCTGGGGAACGGGCTGTGACAAGATACCACTGAGGCCAGAACCTTAGGAAGAGTAAAAGACTCAACAGTGATGAGGTGATGTAATGTGAGGTAATATAATGAGATGATAGAACATAGTGAGAATAAAACTTTGGGGGAAAAATGATAGAGCATCTTTATCTGAAAACTCGTGGTATTTGAACTCTTTGCCTGGTGTGGTGTATCTTTTCCTTTTTTTCCCATCATGTGACAGACACCAAAATTGTCTAAGATCCAGAACATACCCAAAATACTTTAATTAAGACTGGAGACCAATCAAAAGCCAATGCACTGCAGCACTAGCACAGTAGTTTGCTCACTTAAGCATCACTGAGTGTCTAGGTGCAATCTCCTCTGATATTAAATTGTCCTGAAGGATCCAGCATAGACTGTCACGACTGATGTCCATAAGAGCAATCTGTGTCTGTAAGAACAAGCCATGGAAGAATGTCCCTTTTTTTCTCTATATTGGTTGGTATTTGCATTCCATTTTCTCCCTCTTTTTAATAGAAAACATAAGTCTGAGTGGATTATTTCTAGGTAAAACAGCAAGATAATCTGAGATAAAAATATTCTTGCAGCTTCCCAAAATGAATCACAGCTCAGTTTCCACTAGGAATCTGAGACTCCTGAATCTTGATACCATGTGCGACATTTCAGCTGCAGAACAATAGGATGGCACCTTATTTCAGCCCTCAGTGTCTGTCCACCATGAATGGCAGCCAAACCTTTGCCAAAACAACCCTATCACCTAGATCAGAAAGTGCTAGCACCATGCTGACAGTCTTTTTTGATCGCTTCATATATATGCTGAATAGATGAATTCTTGGTAGTTTTTCACCCTTTGGGTTCTCTGAACTACCTAAAGATGTTGACCTTTGCCATGCAATAAAAATGAAACTGTCAATAGGCAACACTTTGGACAATAATGTATTCTAATATAACTGCATTATCTATCCTTATACAGAATTATGGCCCTTTTCCATATTTGGAGACAACAGATAATACTAAAGCTGATTTATTGCAACTTTTGGCCTTCTGGTAAAATTACAGTATCTAATAATAGACCAGGAATTACAATTACAAAGTTGCTGTGTTGAACACAAGTCCAGAAGCAGCTGACGGCAGCCAAGAGTGGGTGCCTGAGAAACATTCATGGGAACAGAGCAAGCATGAAGGGGTGCTCCATCCAAGGACTTTTCCAGCTTGCAACTGCTTGCATATCACCAACTTTTTGAGACATTTAATAGTACTTGAAGAATTTTTCTTGTGTCAATTTGTCTGGTCACTTTTTTTTTGTTAAGATATACAGCCAATATGGGTCACTCTTCTAGTTTTAGTCTCTGAGCAGGCTACCCTGCTAGATTGGTGGAAAGATGATGGGGGTTTTTTGTAATGAGTAATGACTCAAAGGTGGAAAGGACTCTTTTTACATGGTTGGATGGCCAAGTTCATGGTGAAATAGCTGCTATAATTCTGCTGGGATTTCATATTATCATTAATGATTTGCTAGGGCACTTGAAGCCTGCAATGCTATCCCTTAAAAGGATTTAAAATCTAAACACATTAAAAAAGCTCTGCATTTGCTCTGTGTGGCTTATGTTCCTATTTTCTGACACTACAGCCCTAATTCTTTTGACACTCTGAAATCTGTCCCTGTTGGAAATTATTAATGCAACCATCAACAAGGAAAACTACAAACCAAGGAACTTTTACAATTGTGGTGTGAAAGAGTATGCAGCTGCTGTAGAAACATTTTTGGTATGCAACTGTCTTGTTCTTTAGCTTGTTTTCATCTTCTTCCACTCATAGAAGTTAATTGATTACAGTAATTAACAATTAGACAAAATCTATGAAGGCTAACAGAAACTTTGTTCCAGATGGACTCTGCCACATAATGAGGGGCAGTTGATAGTGACTCTTTTCCTTTCCAAAGGGAGTCCAATGGTAGATGACAGTTATGGCAGTTTCTGGAGAAGGAAAGAAAACCACTGTTCATCCATGTAAGTGAGATCCCTGGTGACAAATAACTAGCTGTTAAGTGACACCAAAATAGATTTTTTTTTTTGTCCATTTGTTACTGTCTTACAAGCTTTCAGCCTATTTACTGAGATCATTTGCATAGAATTTATATTTGTATATATTTTTATTGAATAGGCAAACACTCACTGATGCTTAATACATGATGGTCCTATCACACAGTGCTGTGCTGTATAATCAACAGCCACCCTAAAATTGGATGCCCTGGAAAAAGCATTAGATGGGGCATGATTTTTATAAAAAATAGTTATGCCAATATAATGTCCCAAACGGACTCACTGATTTCAATATACTTGTGCCTTTTTTGTCTTGGATTGTGTCACCTTGGACATTTTTATCACCGAATGAAAGCAACTGTATGCCAATTAAATTAAGTTCCTATAATTAAGATAACTGTAATGACGCAAAAGGGAAAACTTTCTATGCAGCCACACTGTCACCAGGGCCTGAGGCTGTATCTCCCATCCTTGATGGAGAGGCTGTGGTCTATAATGCTGGTGAATTTGCTACAGCCCTGACACTTTAGATACTCCTGTTTTTAACCCCAAATATCCCAAATCCACTTCACACTGTGTCTTGTTTAAATTACAAGTTCATTGGCACACACCTTCGGTGAGCTAGCATGCACTCTTCCTGCTATGCTGTCGTTTACACTGAGTGATGTCAAAGAAAAAGAAAGAGAAAGGCAGCAAAATATACTCAAAGAGCTTTTTAGATTAACAATTTAGGGGAAAATATATGTCATAGCAGAGGCAAGGTGGGATGTGGTTTTTTTGCTTTTGTATTTGTTTACGAGGCTCTCCTACAAGATGTGACACAAAGAGGGAAATTCTGCCCTTAGGAGAGTTAATGGGAAACAATTCAGTAGTTGCAACAGGGATAGGATTTTTCTGACTGTGTATTATCCTGTTTCCATCCTTCCTCCTCTGCCTTCTCTCTAGCATGCATACAGTAGACAAAGAACAGTGGCTCTCCTGTTTCAGCTGTCATTTCAAAGGAAGAAGACTGACTTAATTCCCTAACACCGGGTCACTTAATTGCTTGGTGGTCATAAAGGATAACAATTTTTATTGTTCAATTTAATTAGACAGCTTCCAGAATAAAATCATTTGAATTTTCTCATAATACAATCTATCTCTTGGTTAAAGGATAAAAGCTTATTTCAATGGGAAATTGTGGCTTGAGTCACATCCGGAAAAACCCTAGTACCTCCAGTCACTGAAATAAAACTTCTTTGTGTAGACAAATGCAAAATCTATTCTGATTTCTATAAGAACCGAGAGTGATATTAAGTGTTTTTAGCTATGTTGGTTTTTGGAAAAGAGGTTAAGCTCCTAGCTAGAGAGTGAGTGTAAAGAGGGCCTGGGAAAATTGAAAAATAGATTATGTTAACTGATTGTGACTAAGGATGAAAGCTGTCTTTAGGATCTACCATTTCTTTAGGGTGCTGCAAAACCCTACAGTTTCAACAGACCCTGTAGCCACCATCCAGCAGAAATGTAAATTCTGCCATTTTAAAAATCTTTTTCAGGGGGCAAAATATCTGATCTGTTTACAGAAAAGGAGCAGATTTAGAGCTGTCCCATACTGTTGCAGAAGGATGCTGACCTCAGCAGCAGTTGCTTTTCTTCTTAAGAGCACACTAGAATTTCCTGAAGTTCAGCAGGAATTTTGTAGCACCTGTCTGACAAAAATATGTGCTGGTCATCTGACTCTTCCTGTGGGTATGCAAACTTACTTCAATAAGTTTACAAAATCAGTAATTGCTGGTGGGAGCTCAAAGACACATGCCCAGTCTGGAGATTATGCACTTTGCCATAGTATTTTTTTCTCAAAAGTTCTGCTACAGCAGTCAATATATATTAATTTTCACACAGGTTGTGGAGCTGATGTGATGAAGTCTACCCAGTTTTCTACCTTGTTTAAGGCTAGCATTTTGCCTAATGAATACACTGAAGCGGTATCAGAGTAATGTTTTCTGATTTATTTATTTGTTTTTTAAAAAATATCCAAATGAACCAGCAAAAGCAACCTGATCCAACTCAAGCATAGTGCAAGCTTGTTCTGGTACAAAACATCTTTTGGGGGTTAGTGCATGTTGTTTGGAAAGAAGTTTAAGTTGGGCAGAGAAGACCCACTGGGGCCAGAGCATGAATTTCTCTCCAGGTGTGTTAGGTCTGTGTTAAATAATGTAACTATAGCCCAGTTTCCTAAAATACTAAAGTAAAGAAGCCTGGTACAACTAGGATGTGGAGCCTTCCTCTTTCCTCATTCTTTTTTCCTTTCCTGTTCCCTTTCAGTAACTCATGTAGATGTGCCTCTTTTGAAGCCAGGATGCCACTCCTCCACTAGGTATTGCTGATTCAGTGACTGGAGATAGCAAAATACACCGGCACTGATGCCATCTCTCTATTCCTGTCCCCTTAAAATTGTTACCTTCCAAATTGATTGCCCATCCTATTACTTGATGAAGACCTTACGATGTGGCTGCACCTAAAAATGCTCTGTTAGATCTGGTTTACTCAAACCCTGTATATAAATTGCTAGTATATGTCTAGATCTTTACTGTGTTCATGCAGCTCAGAATAGATCTGCTAAAGCTAGTGAAGCTGCTCCAGTTCACCCCATTTGTAGGTCTGATCTATCTTTTTTCATTTGGTTCTTTAACGAGCCCCTTCTTTTTTGTTCCAATTTCTTTTCTCATCTACATTTACCAGTCTAGTATTTTGAATTTTTATGCAGTCTGGTTTCATTTACTGTTAAAAATGCATCTCTGGTATCAGGCACATAATTTTCCAAGCCTCCATCATGCCAAGAGAGTTACTAAAACATCAGTTTTTCACTTCAGTTCCCAACCCATATGTTTTCAAGTAGCACTGGGGAAACATTTTTTAAAGGACAAGCTCCAGAGATGTCTTCTAATATCATCAGCAATGATAATCAAAAGCTGCTTCTGCAGAAGCCTGTGGGATTATCAGTCTCTCAAAAGGAAATTCAGCAGCTTTTCTTGCAGTAACATTTATCCTCCACCCTTGCACCTCAGCCTATCTTTCACCTCAAGGTGGTGACACCCTGGACAACTCCATTTCCATATACGCTGCCTATTCAAGTGTCAGGAGGGACCCTTAATCCAGAGTCAGAACCCCTCCTGGATTTCTAAGGGAGATGCAACTCAAATGCTAATAACAGTTTATCATAGTTCGTAGATGATACAATTATTCCTCACAGTTGCAAAACACCTCTGAGGATGTCGAGGTTTTTTGCTTCTCTAATTTAGACATAATTTCAGCCAGTCATGGCATCAGTGTTAGGACTTAGACTTCTCCACAAAGGAACACATTGCTAATTTCAAGCTTTCTTGGTTAACTCAGTTCAGACCCAGAGGTAATACAGCCTGTTTCTGTCCCGTGATTGGCAGCACACTGGATGTTTATGAATATCCAGATAATGATGATCATTCCTGCAAACCTTCCTGCTAGCAACCTCTTTGACAAGGAGAGTAACACAGAGCACAAAGGGGCAGTGAGTGCTCTGTTAAAAAGTTCAACCAAATACTCTCCAGAACTGATTTATGAGCAGCAATCTCATTATGTTGCACTTTGCCACTTCTCACTATTTCTTTTCTTCTCCCTCCAAATTTGTCTCATTGAAATGTTCTATTTCCTTTTCTTTTTTTCTGTTCCTCAGATCCTCAGATAATGTCTTCAGGACTTGCTGTCCCCTCCATCCTTCTCCGCAGGGTGGAAGCATTTTGGAATTATCTGGGCCATCAGAGGTATACCTGACTGTGCAGCCCACAGACACTGGGAAGAGGATGACTGGACCTTTTCTGCAAATCTAGAGATGGTCCTGGCCTGCCTTGGCTTGTGCCTACTCTTCTCAGGTAGTCCCTGAGAGGAGTTTATTAACAATGCAAAAATTCAACTCCCTTGAATTTCTGTAGCCCTTGCTACAGCCCTTTCAAGCCCTTGCTTGGCCATGAGGGCAGCAATATAGTGAAAAGCAACAGCACCCATCCTCTGCAACGCCTCCCGGCCAGCCTCCCTCTCCTCAAACTTTTAGAAGAGGGCTTTGCAGTTGTCTTCAGACACCACAAGAGTGTAGGGGAAGCAGGGAGCAGTCTGGGACCAGGGGCTAAGCAGAGCTGTGTCAGGGGGAGAGGAGCAGGGTGCAGCAGCAGGGGAGGCTGTCAGAGGGGGTCTGACCAAAGCCCAGGCTGTGACAGGAGAAATTGAAATGTAAATTCTGCACCCTGGCAATAAATTTCACAGCAGCCTAATTTTCCTAGGAATGACGCCTTGGGCAGAGCCTGTGTGGGCCAGAAAGGAGTGGGCTTTAAATTTTCTAGAACTCCCTAATCCGCTTTATCAGCCTCTTCTGCCTAAACTGCTGCTGCTCCCTGAGAGATTTAAAGCCACAGTGGCTTCTTCAAGGCCTCTTCCTGATTATTATGTTTATTCTCATCCAGTCAAGACAGAGAAACATTAGCATGTGATTTACAGTGTGGGACCAATCGCAGATACCAGCACTCAATATTTGAAATTCAAGCAGTAGCTGCTTGCAACAAACTGGTCAGGATCAATCTAGAGATAAAAAGGAGGGCTCTGCCTTTTTAGAAGGCAGTAGAGATTCATCGTTGAGGTCTGTCGGTCTTACCAGTGCTTGCAATGGCCCTCACAAAGTATTGATACATGTCCCTGTGCTGGGTTTAATTCCTTTCTTTTGTTTAGTTTTTTTTTTTTTCCGCTTGCAACCATCTGCTTTTCCTCTCATGTTTCAGGTCTTTATATCTATCTGTCAAGCAGGCAGTGGATTCAGGACAGGTTTTCATGCCAAGGCATTCCTTTACCTAATGAAAACAAGTGAATAAAACATAAGAGAAGTAGCTTTAAATTAAAAATAGGGAGAAAAGAAAAACCCTGAAGAAAACCAATATCTGAAGCAAAACAATTTTTTTCCTAGAAAAAATTGAATGGATGAATTTCTACTTATTTCTTTTAATTTATGTATGCACCTATAATTATACCCTATTTAAATAAGGATAAGGACCATGTCTGGCAGAAGAGAAATATATGCATATGTGAAGAGTCAAGACAATGCAGATAAACTTGTGATGCCATGACATATTCATGCAGAGTAGTCACTTTTCAAAACTAAAATTTTCTCCCAGAGGCCCCCAGTTTGTATTATTAATGGCATTTTTTCTTAGCCTACATTACCATTTCCATCGGAGGGGAAAAAAGACAAAAACTTTTCTCAAGTTTGAAAGGAAAAAGTGCTCTCAGAGCCACAAACATCAAATGCTTTTGCACAAGCCTTTGAATGGGTTTCATCCACGTGGTTTTGTAAATGAATAGAGGAAGCATCCATTCCAGGCCTGAGACCCTGTGCTGAGGGACTTAGAGATGAGGTAAAGCCAAATGGCAAACCCGCGAGGAAAAAAAGGCATGGAAAAGGCACTTCACAGTGGCACGCTGCAACAGCAGCCCCACATAATGGGGCCCCTTCCAGCCTCCAGAGCACCGGTCCCATTTCACAGTAGCTTTGGTGAAGTGAGTACATTTGGGCCTTGATTTAAGTCATGGGTAACACTGACTGCTACGAGCTAATTTAAGTGTGTACCAAAGTGCTGTGAGGAGCCAGGCCATTAGAGTAGTTTCAGTCTGTTCCTCCAGGTTTTTGCTGGCTGCATGGAGCCTTGGATGCCATATCCTAGATGTCTGCCACCAACTAGCTGTCCCTCTTCTCTGTTTAATGTGAATATCCTGTAATTGGAGTGTCAAGCTTCTCGCTGCCACCACTGAGGAGGAGGATACGGAGGAGGAACCAGAAGAAATCCATCTTTGCCATAATGAATGCATGCAGTTCAGACCAGATTGGGCTGTTCAGATGTTTTATTCCTCCTTTTCATCTCCTTTGTGAAGGCTCAAGCCGTACCAGAACACAGAGATCTCCTTTTAGTGCTTCCAACCCATCAAAGATCTGCTGGGTCCACTGTGCAAGGAGACAGACAGGGAAGCTTTTTTTGACACGTCTTTCTAATCTTTATGCTGCTGGCGCTTTTTGTGTATCTTGTTGATTGTTAGTGTGGGGGCATATGGCAGAGGCTCCCCCTCTGGAGGTGGGGGCTGGAGAGCCAGTCCAGGCTGCTGCTTTGATGAGGCAAGCACCCTCACCAAGGTGAGGCTTGCTTGGAAGGGGTGACAAATAGCTGATTTTACTGCAGCCTCTGGTGCCTAATTGTACAAGGTGGCACAAACTGAGACGCAGTTTCCCCTGTAATGAGGCACAGAAAGCACAAGCAGGTGTTTGCTATGATTCTGTTAACTCATTTACACAGCTGTTTTTAGGGGCCTGGGCAGTAGCTGCCACCGGCTGTACTCCATATGGCCTCTAGCATTTCCCAGCTGTTTCATGGCTATAGAGGAGATCTACGGCACCCAAAGGCCCTGGGCTTTTTTGCCATCAAGCTGCTGCTAGCAACAGTTAGAGTCCTTAGAGGAGCAATAAGTGGGGCCCATAGTGCAGAAAAAGCCCTTGTCACAGCTATCTATATTAGCCACCTGGAGAGGAGTGCAAGGTCTCTAAGCCAGGTCAGAGCACTGAAGTAACACCTCCATCCCACCGCTGCTACCCTGGTATTGCTTTGGTGATGCACTAATCTGATACTCCCCTGGCCCATCTCAGTATAATTGTGTGTGCCCACGTGCTCTGTTTGTTTTGTTTGTTTGCTGTCCCGATGGACCAAAATCATAGTTTTCCTTGTTGCCTTACTCCATTCACCTCCATCTAAAAAGGTTCCTGTAGCTACAGCTGCCTGTGCCTTTGCAAGCCAGCCTTACCATGACAAATACCATCTACTCACTGACTAGCAACAGGAGATTTTAATATTGTTTTGTTGTCCTACTTAAGGATCTAAAAGTGAATAAATCACACATGTGTCCCATTGCTAAAGCTATCAATCAGATGTGTAAAGGTTTGGCACTTACACAGATGTGGAGAAATCTGCATCTGCTTTCTAGGATCACATTCGCTATTTTCTTAAATGCAAGATTTACGGTTTTAATCTGTAAACACATTTTAGTATCTAGTACTTACTGAAGTCAAAATTAGCCCTTGGAATTACCACCACTGTTTACCTCTTTCCTACCACTGCTCTGATCAGGCTTTTAAAAATTAGTTAATATCCTCTCATCACTGATTATATGGGATTTCCTACACCTACTTAAAAAAACAGACTTTTACAAATAAAGAGCAAACTCAAGAATAGATTATAGTTACCTTGGAGAGATATTCCAGACCTAGCTGAAAAAATGCAGGAGTCATTTGTAGTCAGAAATACAAGTTAAGATCAGAACATCTGATTCTTTTTTAATACATAACTAAATAAGATTTCCTGCAGACTTGAACAAATCATCACTAAATCCACATTTCAATAGAGAACAGGAAAACTGGACTGGATAACTCTTATGCAGTCTGGAGTATTTTACATCTCCTATTCATCTATTCACTTTTTCACAACGTTGCCCAGAAATGTTAGAATTCATGCATTGGGGTCCAAAAATAGCTGAGGAAAGAGGACTGGATAAAAAAAAGGTACTTCCCTGAAAAGCAAGATTTAAAAAATATACTCCATAAAAACTATTCTCTGTAGATGCTACAGAACATAAAGGTAGTGGTGTCTAGGTTAAAAATAAACCATTGAAAGAGAGGTTTTATCTGCAACTTGGAGCACAACGAGCTGTCTTTTTCATTTAGCTAGTATGCATAAATTATTTTGTGTATTCTTAATTGGTGAAGGTTCATACATAATCATTTTGCAGTTTGAGACTCTATGCTGTGGTAAGAAATTCTTTAAGTAAAGGCATAGATGAAGATGTCTCTCTGATTTCTGCAGGAATCTAAACTGAAATAGATCTCACTGGCGTTCCTGACCAGAGCAAGCCTTAGAAAATACCCATCAAGAGCCTTGGCCTTGTACAGCTGACCCTATTCGAACCGTGATTACTTCTCCAAAATTCACCCAGACTGTATTGGCAACCAGCATGAAGTATGAGTCCAGTCTGTCCAAAAGACTAATAACTCAGCCATGAAGGTTGGCTTCATGTGCCATGTTACTCAACTTTCTCTTGCAGTTAAGAGTGAGCATTAATTTCCATGGGGAGTCAGAAGATGAATACAGCCCTGAAATGCACACCAAATTGCTTTTGCATTTAGTTGCCTGCCTATATGCTAGTTATAAGATGGTAACAGCACCAAAAGTTTTTGTGTTGACTTGACTTCTTCATCTATGAGAAACAACGATGCTATATGGGTGATGAAAGGCAACTGAATCCTTTCCTGAAATGACAAAGGACTGGAGAGCACTGTGGTGCCTGCTCACATTTACCTCAAGCTTTGCTGTGTCTCCACACATCCTACCTTATGAGCATCCAAACTCTGCCACTGAAGGAGTGGTCATACTGAGACAGCCCTGGCTAATACTCCGTATGCGTGGTTAAATCTCTGTGCCAGTGGGCAGGGTTGGTACCAATGACCTTCTCAAGAGATGGTAAAAGCCATAGTAGCTAAGTCAAGGCACATGCATGATAATATTGAGAATTTATTTCCATACCTATTTGCAAGGTTCAGTTTACTGAAGTCCAACCACTGTTTAGTCCTCCTTCATGTGCTCTTTCTCTCACTCCTCACCCCTCTGCATTTGGTTATTCAGATTTCTACAGATGGCCACAGAGGAAACTGAGAGTGCTTCCAGGATCTGCTGCATGAGTGTGAACCCCAAGCAAACACACTGTTTATTCAGAAATATTTTAGGCTGTTTTCAGGATCCAAGAGAATACCGATTCCTGATTGTGCTTACCTCTTAAAAAGGAGTCCACAAATCTCTGAGGTAACTTTCCATTTCAATGGCTACAGAAAGAAATCTGTTTTGGGAATTGCCTTTCCTTACTTGTGTAAAAA
The DNA here is from genome assembly GCA_035583135.1 of Lophotriccus pileatus. Classification (NCBI taxonomy): domain Eukaryota; kingdom Metazoa; phylum Chordata; class Aves; order Passeriformes; family Tyrannidae; genus Lophotriccus; species Lophotriccus pileatus. The sequence continues at coordinate 24,003,612 of JAWWES010000133.1, forward strand.
TCCTTTTATGCCATTTAGACGCTTTGCAAAGAGAAGCAAGATCTAGAGGTTTGTTGAGGCACAGTTTTCACTACCCAGTAGAGTTAGTCACATTAAAATGGACCTCGTCTCCTCACTGCTCCTGCACATACTGTCAGTTATCACAGATCATCTGACATCTCCAAAATGGAAAGCATGACGTAAAGCCGGAAAAAGAGCTCAAGACTGAAAAAAGTCAAAACAAAAATTACAAAGACTTCGGAGTAACAGCTCACAGGAAAAAATGGCTGTACACAAACTTGTCAAGTCTTCAGGGTGCCTATATGCCAGCCAGAGGGAACAATAAGCATTTAGGGCTGTGCATCGCTCTCTGCCCTCACCCAGCTCTGCAAGGAGCAGTGCACAGTCCCAGAGCCGTGCATACAGGAATAATCTTCTTAGGAAAGACTGTCAAGAAAAAAATCCTTGCAGAGACACTTTACTGTCTCTCCCCTACAGCCCAAAGAGCATGGACACAGCCATGAGCAGCTGCAGCTTGTCCACTGTCCACCATCCCAATCCATGCCCACATGGGGCAGACCAGCTCCAGTCTTTCAGGCAGTTCTCGAGGGCAGTGGGCCTGGGTGTTGGGTTACCCTTGTGTCCTAGTTAGAACAGCTGGGACCAATCCATCACTGGATGGGTGTAACCCAAACCTGTGTATTCTATAGCCTTCCATGTCATTTCCCAGAAACTGTTATCAATAG
>JAWWES010000133.1:24004436-24021235 GCA_035583135.1 Lophotriccus pileatus
AATCCATGCCCACATGGGGCAGACCAGCTCCAGTCTTTCAGGCAGTTCTCGAGGGCAGTGGGTCTGGGTGTTGGTTTACCCTTGAATTTTGGGCTGGGAGCTATGAGACAGCAGAAGTATCTGGATGAAAGAAAACAAAAAAGACCTCCAAGACGTTGCCAGTGTCAGTGAGGAGTACAAATCCTGCACTCTGCCTGACAAAAGGCAACAACCAGAAAACTATCAGAAGACAGAAGGGACACTGAGAAAGCCCTGGATGCAGAGTGGTGCGGCTGCAAAAGGCACAGGGATGAGGTCAGGGAGAAGCACCATGCCCACCAGGGAAACCAAATCCCCCTTGTCCATCACACTGGCTGGAGGGTGACAGCTCTTGGCAGAGTTGCTGCCGACTTTTCTCCCAAAACTGGAGTTTTGGGAGAAAATTGGATTTCCACAGCACTCAAGTAGGCATAGCAAGGGAAGTCCTTGTTTGATGGGCAAGGATGGCCACACACTGCAGGGAGATCCTGGCTTTCAATGTGGCCTCACTGACACTCTCTCCCTTCCCAAGGATGGAAATGCCTCCAGAGGGAGCTTGCTGTGGGAGACGTAAATTCTCCTGTTGGTTTCCGCGTGACGGCAGTAAATTCTTTTATTGCTTCTTAAGCTGAATTTTCCACGGTCAGTTTTCCTAGGAGACTATTTTTGCATGCATTTCCTCGTTGCCTGGACAAGACCAAGACAGATTTGAAGCCAGACCATTGCAATAACTCAACTTCACATAACAAGCCAGGTTCAGTAGGGGTGGGGAAAACAAACAGTCTGGGGCTTGATGGGAAGAGAGATTTAAACAGTGAAGTAGAGCATCATACACTGTCGGGGGGCTCAGTGGGTTTTCAGCAGGAAGAGAGGTTGTGGGACAAAGCAGTCCCTTTTTGTAGGTATATGTATACATATATATGAATGTATGTTGAATATTTAGATTAAACCCCCCTCTTATCCAATATGTGAACTGCACAGGTGTATAACTTGAACCCAAGATTTTACCTCTGACAGTCCCTTTGCTCCCCCAGATACTTTTGTCCCAGGCAGTCCCACTGGAAAAAACAAACAAAAAAGAAAACCAAGCCCAAACCAGAAAAAAACAGTACAGAAACAGAAAGGCTTTCTTATAAACTGCCATTCAAGGGCCCTGTAATTGAACACACAGGGCTGTGGTGTGTGCTTCCCTGGGGGATTTTCCTTATCCTCCCCCCCCAGCAGCAGACTTTGACACTGGGAAAGGAGTTTTCCGGCAGGAGCAGCCTGGCCCTGCCCGCACTGACCTGACATCTCCCTGTCAGCACTACCATGCGCTGCCTTCACCAATAAAGCATCTAAACAGGGAGCCAAGGTGGATCTTAACATGAGTAAAATAGCCACGTCTGGAGGACGAATGCTGAGCTAACAAAATCCACAGGCAAAACCCTGCTGGGAGGTGTTGGTTTTGCCGTGTTTCCCGCACTTGCAAGTGACATCAGTTAATGCGTTAAAATGGCTAACGTGTCATTAAAGGAAAATGGGATCGAAATGAAGGATTCGGGATGCGGCAGGCAAGCCCTTTAAATTCCCCTCTGTAAATGCTGCGTTTGTGAATAAGCCTCTGCCACCAGGTACTTTGGAAGGAAATCCTGCCTAATAATTGGAGAAAATGGCATGGCCCAAAAGTCTGTGAGCACTTGGCCTGGAGGCTGTGTGTCCATTAGAGGAAATCAGAAAGTCAAAACAGACACGGCGTAATTTTTCTGTACTTGCATTAACCATATCCCCAGCGCTCGCAGTGTGGTTCCCTTTAGTATAATAAAGCACTTTATTCCACCCCATCATGGCTAAGTATCCTTATCAGATGGAGTATGACAGTGGCTAGAATTCACTTTTCCATTAAGGAGATCGTGCATCTTGCTAAGACGTTAGTCTATAGCTCCAGCAATCTTTTGATTATTTTTAAGAAGGCATAGCTTGCTGATAAATATCCCCCTTCCAGCCCCAGAGGAACTTTTAATTTAGTAAAAAAAACCCCAAAAATCTTTTCTTTTCTACTATTTAGCAACTTCCTTGGTAAAATATTTTGTCTAAATTACAATGTTAATTCAGCTGTTCCAGTGCATGCAGATTGTTCCTTTCTAGGCACCAGAACTGCTTTCCTGGTGATGCTTTATTGCATTAACTCTTTGGGAGCACTAAAATCAACAGAGCTGACAAGGTGTAGGGCTTTCCTTTTTTTGACCTGGAGCAATTACCTGAAGGTTGGACAAACTCTGAACTGTACTCTTCTCAGAGGTGTAGTGGGATAGAAGAAGCAACAATGGATGCAAGTTTGCACACCGGAAATTCGGATTAGATTTAAGAAGATTTTTTTCCACAGTCAGAAACACTGAACCAAGAGGCCACAGAAGCTGTGGTCTCCATCCTCAGCAATATTAGAACCCCACTGGGACAAGGCTCTGCACAATCTCTTGCTTTTTGCAGGGGTTGCCCTACATGACCCCTGAGTCCCTCCCAGCCTGAATTATTCTGTGATTTTCTGATCAACACAGAGAACAAGAAAAAGAAAAGAACAAGAAAAAGCAGCATCTTCATAAGCTCTTCATATTCCTCTGTACTCCAGAGCCAGTTGGATCCCCAAACTTCCTACACTAATACCCTCTAACAAAATGCATATAGATGCACCCGCTGCTGAAGGGGACAGCTGGCTGAGAGCATTCTTTCTCCATGTTTGGGAGCCTGGTACAGCTGAGGGGTTTTAAGCATTTGTTGTTCACATGGGTATTTCCACGTGCCCTTTCGAACATCATATGCGATATCGTTCTGGAGTGGTGCCGAGTGCTCTCTGGCTGAGGAGTCCTGAGGTTTGTGTCACAGAGCCAAACTGTGCTCTCTGGTCTGCTACAACAACTCTGAGGTTTGACTGGGTTAGTATAGCCAAGACCACAATTAAAAACGAAAATTTCTGCTTGCCTTTTAATCCATGAAGTCATTTTAACTGCTTGCTGGCATATTTCCCTCTTGGGGATTTATATATTTATGTATCTGTAAAAGTAGTAAAACAATATACAGATCAGCGTTAATGTTATAATCCCAATGAAAAGCAAGAGCTTCTCTGAGGCCACCTTAAACCCTGCTGAAACTTAAATGCCAGGTTTTTATTGTGGCATGTTTACTCTCACTTTTAGCTGCATTTTACTGTTTGGCTTCCTAAATCTCAGCAGGGAAAGGACAGCTTAGCTCCCTTGAAGACTGTGCTGCTCTGAAATGATGACTGCTGCTGTGGGGGAAGGGGCTGCACTCTATGCGACATGATTTGTAGGACCCTCTATAAATCATTTACCAGCACGCCTTCACTGCAAGCTTACAATTTGTGGAGCTTTAAAAAATATAAGGAATAACAACGTGCAAAGGAAAAAAAAAAAAAAAGGAAAGAAACAAAAAAATGGATGAAGAGATGAACATCTCTAAAACCCTCGCCTGGAAAACCAAAAAGCCTATATTTAAGTCATAAGGACAAGCACTGAAAGCATTTTAATGGGTGAGTGCCTTACTGCGCCGCCACACAAATAGCTGCTTCGTGGCTTCAGAGGCAGACGGGGAGGGGGCTTGGCCAGCCCTGCAAAAGCGGTGCAGCTGCGACCCCCGTGTCTCCCTCTTGAAGTCCTTAATAAATCACCCTGCCATGCTCATAAAGTGGAGTTGAGCAGCAAAGCAAAGGGCTGAGCATGCAAACCCAATTGGAAAATCAAGGTATTTCAAAAGGGGAGAGCAATACCTTACATTTCTGTCACAGGGCAACACCCATGTGTAGTCGCGGATAACACCAGAGCAACCGCTGGGGAGCTAACGTGGAGGCAGTACATTTTTCTTACTGCTGAAGGAGCTGTCTGGCATCATTCTTATGCCAAATGGAAGTGCTGATACAGATTTCAAGTGATAATTAATGTCAGTCAGCATTATTATAAATAGAAATTCTGTCTCAAAAAATATTTCTCCTTTTGATGATGGATTTGGTGATACAGCGATCCTCCTTCCGTTGTCAGGTGCTTCACTTACTACCTACCATACAGCATGGTGATTAAAAAATAAGCACTCCACAATATCAGTAAAAATTGCATTAAGTGGATGAAGAAGTGAGGTACTTTTGAGTGGGATTCAGAGGTGTTTCCACTGCAAGTCAGAAAGCGTTTGAAAGTGTTTTCTACCCAAGATGCATCATGAAATCTAAAAGATGTGACAGGTAACAACAGGTCTGTCTCAAGGATGGGGTCAAGAGCCCCAAATACACTAATGAAGCTGAGGGGTTAATTTTTCCCCATTTTATTGCCTGAAAGAGACAGGCCATGGGGCCTGTCCATGATCTTCCACATATTGTAGTCCCTTCCCAGGGCAAATTTGCTGCGGAGCTGGAACAAGAGGCACTAGATCAGCATCCTATATTCAGTGATAGCCAAAAAAAGTCCCTCAGAGAAACTGTAAATCATGTAGAAGATAGTGCAACATTTGGTAAGGTAGGCTCATTCAAACAAATTGTATCTAAGTACAGGCCTGTGTAAAGGGTAGGGATGTGGAGTGGAAAGCACTCCTGGAAATGGGCAAGCAGGGTAATCCTGCAATAACAGCAAAGGCTTTAAGGTTATAATGGAGAAGCAACTGAACACAGGTTGTTGGGGCAAAGCTATATTAAAAAGAGGTAAAATGGTCTCTTGAATAGAAAGATAGGAATGTGAGCAGATTTAGACATGGGTTTTTTAGGTTGTATATAGTCTAGATGACTAGATGAGCCCAGTTCCTGACAACTCTCAGCTCCAAGCTTAGTTTTTTAATAAGGGTGTAGCAAAATTGTGACTGCACAGAAAAAAAAAGCCACAGCAAGTGCCACAAAAATTGTTCCAAAGCTGTAGAAAGTACTTTAAAGTGAGAAAGAGAGCAATCTATTTAGCTTATGGGAAGAAAAAAAAAAAAAAAAAGACTGAGACGACTTGATTACAATGTGCTATTACCTTCATGAAACAGTGGGAACCACAAAGCTTTTTAGCATAGGAGATAAAAAGACCCGGCAACTGGAATCTTGAGACGGACAAATCTGACATGGTAGGAATGCATTTTTAAGAAGAATGGTCAAAAACCCTGATCAAGGTATCAATGGAAGTGACGAATCCTCTACCACTCAGTGTCTTCTGGTCAGGACATACAGCTTCACCAAGCAGAAGTCATGGTTTTGTCAAACATGCTATTGCCATCTCTCCCATTTTTATGAAAATCATCCTTTAGCATTTTTAGTGGCTAAGAGACCCTTTGTGGCAGTACAGAGAAGGGAACAACAGAAGGACCCAGAAATTTTTCCCCAGAATATTTTTAAACACTCGGTAATTACAGCAAGTTCTAAATAATTGAAGAAAGTAGTTTGCACAAAACCTCTGATCTGCATTCTTTAAAAGAAATTCCTGGCTCACAAGCTTCCTTCTTTTCGCTCCTTGCAGAACCATTCCTGGCAGGAACACACCAGCATTTAGCAGGTTTTCCCCAGTGCTGCATCTCTTGAAGGCAAAGACTGAGAGTTCGGAAATGCCCCAGGAAGGCTGTCAGAGCCAGTGGGCACCAGGCAGTGACAGCAGACTTGCAAGCCAAGAGCAGCCTCACTACGAGCATGTGTGATAGCTACTCTAATCACCACCCATGCAGACCTTAGCCCAGCTAAGACTCCAAGGGAACATTTCTTTCTGCATTTATGCCAGCATTAATGCTCCAAATTTTGGTTTCCCTTGTCCAAGATATCCAAGATACAGAAACTGATCCTGCCCACGGGATACAGGATTCTCTTTTCAAGAAATAGTATCTAGAGAATGATCAAAGGCATCAATAGTCAGTGGATGAAATGGGAGCTGTGGATGTTGGCTTATATTAGCTTCCAATTGAGTGCCTGCTACTGATTTTGAAGTGCCTAAACTAATGACACTAGAGACTGTAAATGTTACCTAGCTGTGCTTGATCTCCATATCCCAGAGGAATAAAGAAAGCAATAAAAACTAATACTGTCAGGAACTGCAACATGCCCCTAGTGACAATGCACAGGGAGCAAGCAAAGCAGAGTAGGAAGCTGTTCCCCCAACTCACCATAACAGTGCTCATGTGCAAGGTCATGTTTTGCAGCATTTTCAGAGTGATTATGGAATTTATTCCAAAGGTATAGCAGAAGCTACAGAGCGAAGGGTGAGACACAAACTGTAATGTAAACAGCTAGGAAAGAGGCTGAGAAAAGTGCTGGAGCAGCAGACTAACACTCAGGGACACCCTGACTGGGGTTCTGCGATAGGGAATGAACATTAAGAACTGAGGCATTTGAACTTCCTACTCAGATTCCTGCAGTCAGCCTGAGTTTGCTGATTTGATTAAGGATTGACTGTGCCCATGTGAATTTAAATTGATTTCTCATTGCAGCATGAATCCCTCCCTGCAAGAGAAGGCATGGCAGCTGAAGTCACCTTTACAAGTCACGCTGACATGGGAGAAAGAGGCCACAGGGGAGAAAAACACTTATGAGATAATGAGCAAATACTTTTTAATTAGGTGGTGAACTGAGTATTTCTCCTGTTTTCTCATCCAGATCCTGTCTGGCAGAAGAGAAAGATGGATGTAGGACTGGAATGAGGTAGGAGAGCATGGGGGTGAATGGGATTTCCACCCAATGGCTTTGCTCCTGCTATGAACCCTGATCTCCCATGGCTGGGTCTCCTTCTTGCTCTAGTATGCACAATTGTCCATTTCGTCTCTCTGCTGCAGCAAGCATTCATGTAAAATTCCCACAGCCACAACTTTAGAGGCCTCCTGGTTTCCAAAGGAGAAGTAAGCCAGGCGAACCCTGAATTCACTCTGTAGTTGACAGGGACTGTTTCCTGACTGTTATTTTTTACTGCTAGCCTCGTCCAACTCTCTAATATCATTGATGCTTTGGTAAAGTGCCTCGAATCTGCAAGGCACATAATTTGCTCAACTACCAGCATTCCCCATCAATAATGAAACTAAAAACATAGCTTAATAGACAACAAGGCTAGAGCAGCTGGCAGTGCCGCACAAATCTGGCACTCTTGCTGCTGAGTTTATTAGACGTTTTATAGTCCTGGGAACTAAAGATAATGGATCCTGTTCCCATATGCTGCATCAACAAGAGCTGGGACTCCGTTGTGCCATTGATCTATGAGGCAGCAGTGAATACGACCCAGACACAAATGCTAAAATGAATCAATCCTAAGCTGTTAAAGAGACACCACGAAGCACTTTCCAGTTCTCAGTTCTTGCTTTCTAATCTCCATTCCATGAAATACTCTCCCAAGGGTTTTTAAATACAACAATTTGCTGCAGACTTTGGGATCAGGTTGAGAGGAATTGCCCCAGTGGATCAGAGAATAGAGATGAAGTTTAGAGCCCATTACCCTCCCTTAGTAGGCACTTGTGAGCTCCACCCACTCCCTGTGAAGCAAAAGCCTTTTGGGGATTGCTTTAATTTTTAAAAAGTGCTGCATGATTATGTTCATACAGGTTTACTGTAAGGCTCATAAAGTTATTCTCCTTGGATAACTGGAAAACAAACTTTGATTTGTTTCCAAGTACAGAAAACTAAGTATCTGCAGCTAAGAGAATTAAAAAAAAAAATGAAATAGTCATTAGTCTGAAGCTGGCTGATAGTGAGTACTACTCAGGTGCTAACATTGTCTACTTCAGAAACTATGATACCTTCCAGTGATGGCATATGAAGCTGCCAGAGTTGCTGCAATCTCAAATCCATTTCTATTGAATCTAAATCAACGTACTCTATTTTAGCCATTTAAAATACATCCTATTCAATATCCACAAATTGCTTTAAAGCAAGCATGCAAGGAAAAAACTCTAAAATAGCAGACTCTAGACTGACACCTACAAACTTAAACAGAGACAAGAGGAAAATGCCACGATATAAAATCAGTTTTCCAAGCAAGGAGAGACTGTCTAGCTATGTACACAAAATGAAAGTTTCACCAAGACGTTATCACATAAAATAGTTTGGAGAGTTCCTACTCAAATGTAGGGTTATGAAAAGGAAAGACAATCAGCTCACTCCTCCTGATTACGGATGCCAAGACAGTCTGATGACGGCCTCAGGCACTTTTGTGGCTCACATTTCGTGGCTCCATATGCCCAAAATCTCTGCAAAATCACATCAAGTGGATTTTGGTATTTCACCTTGCTGTGCCCTTTATGGCAAGAAATAATGCTACTTGGGTACAATGGCTCTGCAAAATTGTGAGGGTTAATATCACGTAAATTTGTCAGTAACTTGGCATTCAAGGTCCTTCTTTTTTCTTTTTGTTTCACATGTCAAACCCCATCCCCAGACCCCTTCCCCAGCCCCAAGGCTGGGAAAGGGGTAATTAATATCAAGTAAATAGCTCAAGAAGATGTATGGAGAACTAAAAAAGAGACTAAAGAGAATTAAACCCACAACATGCATTCATTAGTATGGTAAATTATTTTCTCCTGTACGTATCTGAATGGATGGGCGAATAATGAGTCTTTTAGATTTGTGAAGCATCTCACACCTGGGAGGAGACCTGGTTGCTTTGCACATTGAATCATTCTGGTCATTTGGACAGTGAAACACAGCAGCTGTTTAACAACACACCCAAGTTTACAGCCTGAGGTAGAAGCAATGTAATTATTTTGAGAGGAGTTATACTGCTAGTGCTAGTATGTGGATTTAAGAGATGACTTACTCAGTGGCTCTAAAAAATCCAGACTTAGCTTGCAGGAACAAAACAAAAAATCCTCTACCCACCTGTGTAGACTCACGGAGTGCAGTGAGTTTTACATGATTCGTTACTCACGTGACAGACATTTTATTGGTGCTGATCAAGAAAAATGCATTTCAGTTTTCAATACTAAAGAAAGCTTATTACGAAAGCTGCCCATTAGGATGCTCCCTAGTAGGTGTGTTAGCTGTTTGAACTGTTGACTCAAAAGAATACAATAAAAATTAATATAGGTGCAAGAGGAACAGTACCAATACTGGTTTTGATAAAATTCTGTTGCCCCCAAAAGACATCATCTGAAGACTCCAGTATAGATGATGATTTGGTGAAAGTGTTCAAGAGAAGTTAGCAGAATTCAAATTGAAGTCTCCAACAGCATCGAGACTGTGATTGACACATGCAATACCTTATGTAAAGAGCTTAAAGGGTTCCTGTCAAAGGTAAAACAGCCCCAAATAATTTTATTTGTTACTAAAAATATGCCATGTTATGCTTATTTGAAATTCATTCTTTTTCAGATTTTTCTACAATAGCTTCCTTTTTAAACAATAATTTTAAACAGAGCAATTATCTGAACATCTGAAGCCCAAAACACCTTTCCTATCACACAACTCTGGTTCACACCCCAAAATGCAGATGCAGTCATAAACATATGCCCTAACTATAGGCGAGCCACTTCACACCAGAAAAACCTCATATGCTGAAGAGAGAGGTGAGCATCACACCATAAAGCCTGGTGTCCAGAGTGAAGGGCATAAGATGAGCAGAATTTTATTCCTAACTCTGCTACTCATATGTGGCCACTGAGCAGCTGGCCTGATGATTCCAGACTCATTACTGCCACAAGCTGGGGTTGGAGGGATTTGAGTTTGCATGTGAATGATGCCCATTGCAGAGGATTGCAACATGAAGAGTCATGAATTGGTTGCAGCCTGAAAGGGGAAAAGTGGAGAAAAATCATGACATGCTGGGAACTCCTGTAACACTCATGTTCAAACACTGCTAAAGTAAAAGTCTTTGTGAAGCCCAGGCAAGAGATCTATTTTGGATCCTGAATAGTTTTTCAAAGGTTTGAAAGATTTGCATGGAATTGTTTTCCTTCTGAGCTTTCCCTTGCCCGTCCTCACCCCACAAGGAGAGGGCAAGTTGGTGGGCCATCCGTCCGTTCGATTGGATCCCATTGCACGGCCTTCCTGCCTTCATCCTGGTTCAGTGTTTCTTCATTGAGTCAATGATTTAATTTTAACAGCTCACTAGCTCAGTGGCTCCTAACTGGAAAAGCAAGCTCCCAATCTTTCCCTGCTGGCACCTGCTGCCTCGAAGGTAAAGCAATAAAGCACAGCCTCACCAGCTTGGTGTCCCCATTTACCCAGGCACTTTTAACCTCCCTTCTCTGCTCAGCAGGTCTTCCCAGCTGCTGAAACTTCTTACCAGCCCTGCTGCCTGGCTAAGCAGGCAGCTTGGTGCAAGGAAATGAGCTGGACAGCTGACCTTTCACCTGCTCCTGCCAGAAATGTGTGCTGCACCTCAAGAGCCTCGAGACGGCGTTCAGCCTGTGCACAGAGACCTGCCGACACTTGCACAGCCCTTGAAGGACAAAATGTGAAATAAGACTCTGTTAACACGGCACAGAGGGGAGAGCTGGTAGAGCCTAGGCAGCTATGGGGGGACAGAGTCTGGCCATGGAAGCAATGGAGCTACTGAGACCAGGCTGCACCTCAACACCATGGGTTAGTGTGCACCGGTCCTCCCATAATCTCCATGCTGAACTGTGCAAGCCACGAATGAAACCCCCCCCAAATAATTAAACATCATCTACTTTAACAGCCACTAGCAGGAAAATAAACAAGATATCCCAGCAGAGGAAGATAGGGTAATTTCACGTTTAGACTTCCAAGGGAAAAGGGAATTTGAAACAAACAAAACATCTCTTTTTGCCTGCAGAGAGAGAAACTGCCTGTCAAAGCAGGACCGTAGCGACACTGAGGACTCTGCAAAATTCTTCTGTTTGCTTCTGCATTTGATTAGCTGCCTGCATTATGTGTTTTAATTTCCTGTCATTGAAGCACATTGCTGTCATGGTGATAGATGCTATAGAAAGCAGTAAAATAAATAAATAAAAGTTCAGAACACTTTTGACCAAGTCTGCGCTAATTAGCGCGTAAGACAAACAGACAAATGTTTTCTGGGATTTGTGTCAATCGTATCCAGATTCCTCCCCTGCTTCTCAGATACCAGTGAAACCCTTTCTAGAAATGGAAATAAAGAAAGGCAGCAGATGGTGCTGGGAATACTCTAAGATGTCTCCATTCAGACCCAGATACTAGTGGCAAACCATAGAGGTAAGAAGCAGCGAATATTTAATGCAATGGTAGCAGCAGAGCCAGGAAGGCAATATTGCAAAATGACTGGGGAAGGGCTAACCAGAAACCCTTCAGAACTTGTGTGGGTGGGATGCTCCACCTGTGATGGCAAAAGCTGATCTAGCAGGAATAGGTGGAAGTGGGAGGGGAAGGAGAAGAGGGCTATCCCCAGGCAGAATAAAGTGAGAATGGAGATGAATCTTGTTAATATAGTTGTATTTATATATAAAACCATATAAACCATAGTTTATAACACCAAAATAAATAGTGTGGTAGCTTTCATCTCTATTTCTGGACTTTTTTAAAGAAACCAAAATAGTAATAATTGTAATTAACACAGGATTCAAAACTAAAAGCATCCTAAGAGTTTTACAGGCAAAAACAAAGACTGTCTGTACTTTTAAAGTGAGGAAAGGACTTGTCTGATTGACAGCAGGAAAGAAATACATAAAAATAGCTCCTTTCCAAAAACCAAAGCGGAGTTATTATTTCTTGCAGAGCTTCTACCACAAGCCATCATCATCCCCTCCTGGCTGGCTTTCCTGTAGAGATTCAAAAGTACAACACATATCCTCAAGCCATGTAATATCACTGCTTTTGCACTGTCTATGCAGTTCTGATCAAATTTTCTTTGATCAGAAAATTAATCTTGGCTGGAAATAGGAAACCAAAGGGATATTTACTGGACACAGTCAATATTAAGTTAGCAGGTGTTTAGTATTTTTTTCCGGGGTACCATAATTTCTCAGACAAATACAATCTCGATTTAGGCTATAGGTGTAAATTCTAATCTCAGTAATAACACCTCCCATCATATTGCACTGTCACCTGCATATACTTTACAATGCAAATGGTCCCAAACACATCCTTCCTTTCAGTTCACACCACTAAATGGAGGTCTATAGCCTGAAATCCCGTTTTTGGCTTTGCACAATCTAACCTGTAGACTTTGACACCAATGTCATAACTGTCCACCATAGTAACTGAATCTCTGCTGTTAAAAAAACCCTCACTAGGAATTATACCTTTACAGAACAAGGAAGTTTTATCAGTGCTGCTTTTGTTACAACATGGAAGGAGTTACTGAACAATCAGTGTTGGCTGCATTTTTTATTCAGATGGTTGTAGTCTGTACCTAGGGAGCTGTGCAGCAGAAACAAGGCTAACAAGTGGACTGCTGACACAGCTAAGGGCTGTAAGTAAGGAAACACTGAGTAAAATTTCGGGATTCAAGGAATCCTGTAAAAGCAAGCCATTCAGGGATGGACCAACCATCTTGCCTCAGGACCTGCTGGTCAACATGTAGTATTGGTATTCCAGATCTCACGTTTGTTCTGCCAAATTCACCTCTCCTTGACAGAGTGTTTTGATCTCAGCCAAAGCAGAAAAATTATCCCCCAAAACTTATCCAGATGTCACCAGATGATTTGATAAAAGCAGTCACCATTTATACAAGGACCAGCGTTTTCCATAGCTATCTCTCACTGCTGGCCTTATGCTGCTTTGGCTGCAGGAGGAATGAAGCTTCACCAACAAAAATCCTGTCTGCTGTGTCAGAAACCTGTAGTGCCCAGACCTGGCCATCACCAGCCACTGGTCACTGCCATCACCAGCCCACACTTTAACCAGGGGAAGTGCTTGATTTGCTGCATCATCTCATTGTGGTTTGGACATGTCTCCTCACCACAGGTAGTGCACAGTAGAGCAGAGGCGGCTGTCAGGGTGGCAAGGAATGGCTAAGGAAAGAAAAAGTGACAGCTGGAGCCTATGGAAAGCTGTAGGGAATGGGAGAAGGTGGAGGACACAGTGTGCAGGCTGGCACAGCCTTCCATCATGTTGTGCAGAGACAGCCCCACCTGCAGCAAGCTCGGGCTGAAAGCCAGCCGTGCTCAAAAGCACCTAGAGAACAAATTGGGCAGCTGTGGGGAAAAATGCATTTCACTGCAGATGCAACGCTATGAAAATAGCCTAACCTGCTGAGTGGACAGCCTGCACATATCTAACTAAAGCAGCAGGATGAGCACCAAAGGTGTCAATTTGTCATAGCACAGTACAGAAAGTGGCAGGGAAGACGTATGTGAGCGGGAGAAGTTGAGGCCATCACTGCATCCAATGCAAAGTTCAGGAGGGAGAAGTTTAATGCTGTCTAGGAGGTTACTGAAGAAGCAATTCTGATTGCTTATCTGTGTACCTTTTCCAGCACCCTAAAGGGTTTGTGGTGAGGTGCCTGCTGCTGGGTAATGGAGACTCCAGCAGTGCCATGGCCAAAGGAACACCTGGCTTGAAGTGGGTTCCCCTGTGAGGTCCATGCCTGTCTGGTTGAGAGTGGAAGGCATGGGCCAGATGGAGCAGCCTGTAGGGCAGCCAGCAGCACCTTCATAGCCAGTTGTTTGCTCCTGGCATTGTTCAGAGCCAGTTCTGATCACCTTCAAATGCTGCCTCGGGGCCATGTTCAGAGCATCAGTTCAGTGCTGGTCTAAGCCTCACGTTCTGTGGCCCCCAGTGATGGGGCTGGGAGCGCTGCAAGGTGGCAAGTGTCTTCATGATACGTGGACAGCCTTCCTTATATCATGTGCTACTGGCATATAACTGTATGGTCAGGCTCCAAGGAGATGTTGCAATTGGTTGGTAACACTGCTTTTGTTGCAATGCAAAGGAAGAGGGCTGCCATGGTGCTACCCTGCAAGCGCCCCTCTGCAAACCCAGCTTCTTCAGTGTCCTGATACGCATTTTCTTCCCAGTTTTAGATGCAGATGCAGATGGTTTTGGGGAGTTTTCTTCAAGGCCACATATATCATCAGTCCTGTAAATGATTGCAGTGGCACCAGCTCCTGTCCTTGACTGTGCTTCTTTGTCAAGCACAGCGGCGATAGCAATCACTCCAGTGTTTTGCAAAGCTGCAGATCACTATTGCCAATCTTTGTATAAACAAGAACTAATTAATCTTCACCACATCTTTGTGAGGAAGGTAAGTATTATCATTTATTATCTTTTCTGTTTTACAAACATAAACTGAGATGGCAAAACAAAAAAATGATTTGCTGATGGCCAGGCAAGATAAACACGTCATGGGCAGTAAATACGGTATGGCTCAGTGGAAGAAAGGCAGCCTGTGAGATTCCCAGGTTTTACTTTAATGCAGATAATGAAGAATAGCCATCGTAATAAACAGCTGTTCTATGAAATGGAGGCTTTCTGCTCTGAGAATAGATTAAATAGCAGCCAGAATATTTTACTAATTTTATTGCAAAAGAAATACAAAGACAAAGGACCCAAATTCTGAAACAGAACAGCAGCTGCACACATTTGGTTTTGGTTTTTAAAAAGAGCATATTTCCCATTTAGGCTTCAAAGTGGCTGCTCTGTCAAAAGGCCCACTGACATATTGAACCTCTTGACATTTTGATTTTTAATTTACTCTGAAATATTGCGGAGGGATCAGTTAAGTGCTGAACTTCATTTTTCTTTTAGTGTGCTGCAGTCAAATGGAGTGGAGCTGTATCTTTAAAATCTTGCCCCATTTTGCCTGTAGTAGGGACATGGAAAATTGGCTTTCTGTGAGTGCAAAGGCAAGAAAGGATGTAGAAAGCTTGCTGAAAAAGAACTGAAAATTGCCTGTTTCACTGTAGCTTTGTCTCAGTAAGATGCTTCTTGTCTGCAGAAATAGGAGTTGTTTCCTACCTTCTTATTCTGTATATCAGCAATTACACTGGCCATTTTAAGAAACTAGTTATAAATGCGGATTATTTTCTTGTCTGGTCAAATGTTGAATAGTGATTTAGTATTCCTGTGCCACATTCTTGCAAAGCACTTCAAACTGATTTGAGTACATGAGCCTGATCTTTTCAAAAATCTTAACTGAGCAAGAAGTAGCTGAAATTATCCTGAAAAAAAGCACTCAGGTGGCTCATCATTTCTTAGCTGTACGAGGTGAGAAGGGGAAAGGCAAGACAGCAGTAAAAGCAAGGGAAGAATTTCCTGGGAACACGCTCAAGATGCATCCAAAGGGAAATCCCTTAGGGCCTCCAAGGAGATAAACAACTATCATTAAATCGTCCTGCAGCTCTTCGGCTCACTTACCTTCCTTTTTCACTTTTTTTTTCTTTCTTGTAGAGAACCTTCACACAGTGCTGTGCCCTGAATTTATTCATTTTTATATGATTTGACAGGTGCCTTTTCCATATTTTTTCTTTAAGTTCTGGGCACCATTGCTAGTTTTCTGTCTAGTTTTTGTCTAATAAACAGTACAGTTAAAGACTAGTCCATCATTAACCCAGAGAAGTCATAAACTCTGGCAGTTAAGTTTAGGGAGACCTTCTTGCAAAGAGAAACCCACCAGCTACCAAAGCAAGGGGTTGCCCTGAGGTTCTGCAGTGGTAGGTGCTTCCTCTCTGATTATATGATGAGAGCAACAAAAAGACACAGTTGAAGAAGAAGAAGAGGAGCTTTCCTGGTTTTCTTCCCATTTGTTTAGTTATACAGGTGCCAGATTTGCAAGCAGAACATCTTATTGAAGTTTCAGACAGATTTGTATTGATTTGAAGTCAGAACATTGTCCAACTAAGTGAACCTGCAATAAACTAATTTTATGCCAGGTTAAGCCTGTACAAAAACATCTTGCAGTGGTTAAAATGAAGTGGCATTTAAACCAAGTAAACTTAATTTGATAAAACTTCAGTGAGAAGATGAGACTATTCATATTGTGGCCCTGTAAGAGCATTTGAGAGAGTTATTCATATAATTCTGGTTGCGCAAAAAAAAAGCCTGGATTTGAATCTATACAGTAACATCAAATAGAAAGAGCTGTAGGAACATATTTTTAAAAACAGTCCTCATTAAAATTTAGAGACTCAGTTCTAATTCTTTGACCAAAATAAATTTCTATTATAGTATAATTCGCTATTCAAAAAGAGTAAGGTGGCAGATAGTGTCTAAAGCCGAGATAAAACTACAAGATGGCATGTAAAATAACTGTAATTAAACAATCAAATGTAGCAATTAAACATGAATGATTCTTTATTAGGCTGAATGAGGATGCCAAACAAGACTCCACAGGTGGCAAGTTTATTCCCCCATGCTCGCTGGTGTTTTCATTAGCAGCTCTTGGCATAGTCAGACATGCAAATCTGCCTGTGTCTTTAAGAGCAAGCCCCTCTTTAGGTATCATTCAGCACAGGGAGGATATGCAAATATCGAGAAGGACAGGATTAAAGTATAACAGCGGTGTTTGGGAGATAAATTGAAGAAATATGTTGAGAGGCATCAACGTCGATGTTCTGCACAGACAATAATGAAATGCACGACTGTAGCATGGCAGTAGAAAGCGCTGGGAAGAGCGTTGTTTTGCTGTGGTATCCAGAGGTCACCACTAAAACCCTGAGAGCAGCACAAGCCAGCAGCTCTGCTCTTTGACAGATGCAACATCTAGCTGGCTGTCGTGGGTTTGTCTTGGTGACAATTTTTTTCCCACACCCCCCAACCAAATTGCTTTAAGTTGAGAGAAAGTGTGTGCAGACAAAACCAAATCCAATTGGGGAAAATAATATTAGAATTTATTACTACACAAGAAATAAAAACAACTATATCTACTAGAATACTAATTAAGTAAAAGCACTACGTATTTACAAAAGTATACAAAAGTACC
>JAWWES010000133.1:24030031-24067686 GCA_035583135.1 Lophotriccus pileatus
CCACCCCCCCACCCCCCCCCAGCTCCCTTTTGTTAATTTACTATGCAGGGACAGCAGCACGTGGCAGATGAAAACGATGGAAGCAAGGCTCATTAGGATTCTATGTCCTTTGAGTGGTACGCAAAAAATGCTGTGTGAAATGTCATGAAAGTAGATTTGGAAGTTTTGACAGATGTGAGAAAAGGAGAAATGTTTGCCATTTGTCTTAATGACACTTTAGTAAGTTTGGAGAGCCAAGGGAAAAAAAAAAAACTACACTAAGTGACAATTCTGGAGGGATGTGAACTGTTTCCAAAACTGATGCTGGGGCTGAGAGCAGGCCCACAGCATATCAGCAGGCCTGGTCCTTGGCACAGGCTGCCAAAAGGGAACAGCAAGTGGGGTAAAAGCAAGTGAAAATCATAGTTCTTCATGATTTCAGCTTGACCTTTGAGTAAGAGCTGGCTAGTGTATTCCTCCCCACAATGCTGCAGCCCTGAGGACTCTTTAAATGCAGCCAGCAGTGCAAACAGAAACATGCAAATGTTATAGGAGTGTGAGAGAACCCATTTATGTGTAATTACTAACCCAACCAAGACAATTATTGGCAGTGTTATATCTAAACAAAAGGTTCCTCAGCTAAAATCCAGTTCTACAGAAGTCAGACACTAAGTTGCCATTAACTTGAAATTGTCCCAAGGGGTTTTAAGTTTTGTCCATTGGCATTACAGGAAAAGAAAGGACAAGTCATAGACATACCAATTTCTTTTGACTTCTGAGCTTGGAAGCTGACTCTACCAGATTCATAAATATCTGGCTTCAGTGGCTGCACCTTTTATCCCCTTTAGGCTCTGAACACTCATTTCCCTTCACTGTGGGGAAGGACATTACTGGCAACAATAGTTCTGCACACCTTTGACCGAACCAATTGTGTTTCCCCAAAACAGGCTTTCACCTCCGGCAAACACTTCTCCACTCCCCTCCAATGAATGTTCTTACAGCTTCAAGGCAAAACTGCCTGCTAGAGCAGGAAAACCCCCTGGGTTCGCTGTGGTGCAAGTCCCCATGGGCTAGGGGAGCAACAATGCAAAGAGCCACCATGCATGCAACTGCTTCTGCAAAACACGTCTTTCCTTGCAGACTTGTGAGAAAATGTCAGCATCTATCTCAATGGCAAGAAGTCCAAGTGGAAAAGGATGTGACAAGCTCATCTAGGCTTGTCCTCTTTCCAAGGAAAAGCGTGGCACCCAGGATGAGCAGTAAAGGAGGGGGGCCAGGTGATGCATGACTCGTTTTTTCCACATGCAGAAAGTTTTATGCAATCTCAATTTCATGATTCAATATTTAAGAAGACAACATTTCTGGTGATAAACAATGGAACAGCACACTAGCACATTTATTTGAGTCAGAAATGAGAAATGCTCAATACCTTATCTTGAGGAACTAGTTCTGGTGGAACTATTTGCAGCAGAGAATCAATTTGTTGAACTCAGTCCTTTTTCCTCCTTGTGAATTGTCCTGAAACAGATCACAATTTCCATTTATATGTCCACAGTTCAAAATTATCTAACAAGCAATGCAAACATATTCCAGACTGAATTGCTGGTAAGCTATTCACTGTGATTGCTGCTTTGACTATTTGATATTAAAAATTGAACTGTTTTCTCCTTGGGCCCATAGCTCAGCTGATTTGTCCATCCCCCAACTTTGTAAGCACAGCTTTTTTGGGTGCAGATATTTACAAGAGTTAATTGCTAAGACTTTCTTCTCTGTCCTTCATTTGCCTCTATCTGCTCTGCTTTCTAGACTATGATCTCCAGAAGTTCACAGCCTCTCACAACAAAATGCCATCCTCAGGGCCATCAGGCCAGCCTGGAATATTCTCTAGTGATATGAGGAGAAAAAAAAATCCCACAAAACAACTACCTCCTTTGTGCTTTTGTTTTGCTTCAAAGCCAACACCACAAACAGCTGATGTGAAGTTTACATAATTATTGCTATATCCTCTGAGATCAGTGTATGAATGATCCACATTTTAAGGTGTTTTCTGAATGGGCTGAGATCTGGAGCTAAGTAAGGCAGAAAATATGTACTGTCATGCTGCCATGTGTACTGCTTCATTAGAAATGGCCAGCCAGCCAGCGGTGTGGCTCTCATCACGACAGAAACAAACTCCCAGTATTTTGCTGCTAAGCTGCCTCTTCAGTGGCTGCAGTGTTGGAGATGGATCTATCCAAGCTAGGCAGCTGCGGTGCAGACAGCAGCTCGGCCACGCTCTGCAGCGAGGACCTCAAGAAAGATTCCCAAATCCACTGGAGAATTAGGGAAAACTGCGGATACATCTGGACACCAGCCTCTAGTTACCACTGTAATCAGTGCAATTGCACTGGCACAAAATAGCCAGCCGAGGTGTCAGACCTGGTAGCACAGCACTGAGTGCAATACCAAAATCTCTTGCTACAGGAAACTACATGGAGATAGGAACAGGCACGGGTGCTTCTCCAGCTTCCCCCAGCTACCCTGCCACCCTTCTCCCCGTGCCACCCAAGTGAACTCATCCACACCATGGCCTGCGCATCTGCCCAAACTCTTTTACGCCACAGCTACTGAGCATTACTGTAACTGCTGACAGGAAAGAGCTTAAATAATGCTCTCCAACAATATCATTTTGATCATCTGTGGACTCAGTAAAAAATTCTCTGCTGGCTTACACAGGTTGCAGTTTTATTTGCGGCTCTGTAAGCGTTGGATTATTATATTGAAAGGAAGGTGACTGCACAAAAAGCCAGCTCTGCAAAGCACTGGGAACAGGGTAGGCTCTCATTTCAGGAGAGATATGGCTAAAATGCAGCTGCCAGGAGAAGAATCTGGGAAGCCATCACACACGCAAAAATTTCTCTTCCAGTGTGTGTTACTTATTTCGTCACAGGTCCTCCACTGGTGTTTTCAACTGAGGTAAATAAAAGATAGCCAAATATCTAATGGTTGGGGTTTTTTTTGCACTCTTAAGACTTAAATACATTTTATTAATTTTTCATATGCAGATTAGCTATTATTATGCAAGTACTTGCATGGCAGATAAATAAATCCAGGCCTCTGTGAGAAGCAAGACTTTTCCATTTCAAGGAGTCAGCTATCTGCTAATTCATTTTACAGTATGCAGTCTTTACTGGTTGCTTTTGCCTTTCACAGCTTTTCCCTATTTTACAGAGAAGAAGGGGGAAGTTACAGGGAAGTGTGTTCATTCACAGCTCACAATTGTACCTGGACCTGCAGCAGCCCTTTGCAGCAGAAAAGCAGAGGGTTTTCTTAGTATTACTGAGAAAAAGTCTACATTCTTGAAAACAACGTGAATAGGAAGGCTCTTCCCCCACATAATGTGAATGATACTGAATTCTGTCCTTCTGCAGGTGCAATGATGTGAAAAATAGAAAAGCTGTACTGCCTGACCCCATGGGTCCGTTTTACATCTGGAGAACCAAATACAAATAAGACATACGTAGAAACATGTCATTTGGGAGAAAGTAAAAAAAAAAAAAAAAAAAAGAAAAAAAGAACACTTTTTTCCGAAATAATTGTTTACATTTTTAAAAGAAATATTTAGTGGGATCATGGAAAACAAAGAAAGACCATGCTAAAGGCCAGCATCATCCTGCCCCTTGACGAGGTGTGCCGGACAGGGGAACACAAAGCAGGTTGCAGGGCACTTACATCCCCCCTGGGGAGGGGAAGAGTGAGTGTGCTGCTGTCACCGTCCAGGTACCCAGTGCCCTTCAAAGCAGTTTGGACCTGCTGCAGATGATGGGAGAGAGATCTTCCAGTGGACACTGGGTACCACTTTTGGAAAGCCCAGCAGTCCCCACTGACTTTCTGTCCATCTCTGAAAAGCTGAGCTGAGACTTGCATAAGGCTGGGCACATTGGTACCATCCTGCTTCAAAGCAATCTCCTTCCTACAAAGCTCTGCTAGGTACTCTCAAAAAGTTAGGGACAGAAAAAACAGCAGCTGCTCCAGCATTTGGTGTACACCACGGTTTAAACAGACTCTGCCTCCAAATATTAAGAACATAAATAGACTTACAGACTATGACATACTTCAAGAAGTCATCCAGACCATTTCCTTGACTTAAGGCTGGATTAGTTACAGTATATCATTCTTGCCAAAGCTAGATCTAATCTGCTCTTCAAGATCTTCAGCAATGGAGATTTGACAGCCTCTGAAGGCTGCTGCCTCACCATCATTACCATTACAAAGTCTCTCCTTGAAGCCTAACTCGATTCTTCCTGGCAGCGATTGAAGACCTGCTCCTCTCCTAGCCACCAGAGACAGAGGAGATTATTCCCAGCTACCTTGCGGTGGCCTTTCATCTCTGCAGAGATCGGCTTCCCACCTCCTCTCGGTCCTCACTTCTCTGGGCTAAACACAAATTCAGTCCTTTCTTGGTGGCACATTTCCTTCTCGCCTCGCTCCGTACAGGTGTGTGCAAGCAAACCAGATCCATACAGTTACAGAAACTGGGGAGAAGGCTTGTGCCAAAGTGAAACTGCCCAAGGAAACTCTAATGTGTTACCTGACATTTACACAGGAAGTTGTGCAACTATTTACCAAGCAATCAATAAACATGGGTTTAACCATGGCAGCCTCTGTATCATGCATCCCACATTCGTAGGGAACTGTTTCAAATAAACAGGCAACATATGTGAAATACCATCACACCACTGCCTTAATTATTACTCCATTGATCTTGTAACATGTGTTAAAAGGGACCTTAGAGAGCACTTTTGGAGGAAAGAAAGATGAATCTTAATCATCCCAGATAAAAAATGGCACCGTACAGAGACCAGGCTAGGAAAGGTATTGCTAAAATTGCTTCCTCTCTGAAAAAGAGTATGCCAGATATCTAGAAAATACATCTATCAATCCAAATGTACAGAAAAGGCAAAACGTGACTGATGTGACAGAGACTGCCAGGTGCCACCTGCTGTTACAAGCAGCTTTTGGTATTATTATATGCGTCACACATATGTGCCAACAATAATTTGGGGGAAATGACCCCTGGAACTGCATACTGATTCAACCCACAGCCAGTGTGGGTTGTGTCTGTAAACTGATGACTCAGTCATGTGAGTGTCAAACTCAGCGTGTTACACTTGCAATCAGTAGGAGGGCAGGTATTAGTGGACAGCAAATGGGAACAGTAACTTCCAATTGCGTGTTCAAGCCTATTTATGAATGCAAGTCTAAATATCTGTAACCTCTTGTCTGTGTGAGCATCTCATGCATCCTGTTCTGGTTCAAAGTCCTGGCATTTGTTACAGCTACCTGTCTTTAAACTTACCACCCAGAAACTCACCTTTTCAGTGCTGAACACATCAGTTGGTGGTGGTTACAAGGACAACTCTATCTGTGGCAATGTCTGCCTTCAAACGCCACAATGCTGCCCTGCTCTAAATTTTCAGCACCCATGCCTTCAGCCTTAAGGTTTACCTATCTCTGGATTGGCAGCATGTCTCAGCGGATCCATCTGAGCATGGAGCATCTTTAAGGATGGGTTTTGAGCTTGTGCTAACCTCTTTTTAAAAATCCAAGACAGTGCTGCAGTATTTTCTGTGTTGTGGGTTTCATGGTTAGCCTACACAGTACCAGTGGCGGGGTGACTCAGTGGTTTGCTAGTCAGAAAGCCCTTCCTTGATATCTTTATGCAGTAATTTAAGCACAAAAAAAGATGGATGGGATGGGATGGGATGGGATGGGATGGGATGGGATGGGTTTTTTTCCAAAAAATTTTGTTTTGAAAAAAAAGAGAGTAGTAAGAAGGTAGGGCAGGACTTGTGCTCCTCACTGGCCTCAGAGAGCCTGCTGATGGCAGCCTGCACTCAACCAAATGCAGTCACTGAAACTGGCAGGAAGACAGTCGCAAACGGCACCAAAAACTGCATTTTTCTTGCGATTAAGATTTTTGCGATTCATCACAAGAAAAAACCTTAAAATTCGTGTCTTTTTAGAAACTAAAAGATTTAGGTTTTTTCATAATTAAGAAAGTTTTCAGTAGCCATATACATGAAATCCATGGGCACATTTAATTAAATCAGGTGAAACATGAACTACTCAGTACACTCTTGCAAAATGCCAAATTACCCTCATGAAAAACAAAGCAGATTCTGCCCCCAAAATTACAGGGTTTCCCTTTGCAGTCAGTTAGTAGGGAAATGCACGGCTTTCTCCCCTGCTCAGCCCAAACAACACAAGCAGCCACAAAAGAAAAATAGGTGCACGTTGTCCCCTCCATTTGGCAGCCCCCAGCATGGTTGGGGATTTCTCAGCCCCCGCAAACAAGGTGAGAAGAGGAATGGATGCACCATGTCCCACAGAAGAGCAATATCTAAGCAGACTGAACCACGAGAGGTCAGAGACGACACAAAGCCAGTGTGTTCACAGTGCCAGGGACCTGGCCTCTGTCCCAAAAGAAAGGTGACACCACAATCTAGGATTACGGCCCTGGGACAAGAGGGAGGACTGCATCATTCCAACAGGCTCCCTCACTGCACCATTAATGCCCCCAGCTCCTCTAACCACCTGCGGAAATTGAGATGACCTGGCAAAGGGGCAGTATCCACCTTGGACTCAGTGCCAAAGCATCCTAACTGAGCTGGCCTTCACAGTGTTAAGCAATTCTCAAAGGTCTAACCATCAAATCCTCCATTGTAAAATGTGGACTTGGCTGCTTCCTCCGTTTTTTTGGTGTGGATTTCTTTCCTTACCCATGCACGCCTGCATGCATCTACCCTCAGTGGCTCCCATTGCTTAAATCTGCTTCTGCAGAAACACAAGACAAAGATGTGTCATAGCCAATTCCTACCTAAGGCACCTTTTACTTCACCTCCATTTGTGCTCCATACTCAGTGTGGTTCACACAAGTCTCTTCTTGATTACCTTGAGAAGTAGAGGAAGAAAAAGAGCAAAACACCAAGTTACTTAATAAACTATGCAGAGAACTATGAAATAACACCCCCCTCCCCCCCAAAATCTAACTTTTCATGTGCAAAAAGGTCCAGTGTGTGGAAGTTGAGTGCTGAACTGCAAGATTACCTGAGTGAAGGGTCTCAAAGGAATGGAGTATCTGCAGGACAGACACAGGCAACGCAAGGGCAGAGCAAGGAAGCAAGGTAGTCACAAAGAGCTCTGCTTTTACATCACACTGTTGATGGAAGAATTCAGGTTTTTATGGTTGGCAGATCACACTTTATCATATCTAGACCTAGTCAGAGGAAAACGCAAGCAAATATTACCCATAAAGAAGGTTCAAGTCAGCATTTGCCTACTGCAGACAAATGCAGAAGGAAATCTGCCTCCCTCTGGACAAATGCAGAAGACAGACCAAATATCACTGGCTGGCAAATGGTTGCATGGATGCAGAATGCATTTAACCCTTTCCACCCACCCGCCCCCAAAATCCATAACAGGATCTTTTACTTTTCCTAAACTCCTCCCCCGACACACGCATGCTGGTGGTATTTGATATAAAAAAATATACAATTTTGATATAAAAAAAGTGGGCAACCAGAGAGGAGCAGCTCCAGACCAAGGTGCCAGTGTGGTTATAGCCTACCTGGCAGCAGAGTTCCCAGGGCCATACAGCCTCCCAGCCCATCAGGGAGGCATTTCCTCTCCATAGCAGCATACGTGAAATGCAGATGACGTGCCTGAATTACAGCCATGAAGGTCTGGTCTCTTACAGTCCCACTGACAGGCGAGTTATTTGCGGCTTCACACAATTATCCTTTTGCACCACTAATTTTTGAGCCTTCACAATAATTTTTCCAGCTGCTTAAATCTCCCGTCCATCTTTCCTCCTTGTTGACAAATAGAGTGCGCCTAGTTTTGCTTTTTTTAAAAGTTACTTTAAAAAAGCCAGCACAGTAATTCCCTTTGAACAGCCAGACCACGTGGGCTCAAGCTTGAGAGTTCGAACAGCAGCTGTTGCAGAAAATAACCTATTCATTAGGCTTCCAAGGAGAGCCGATCAAATTACTCGATAGAAATAATTTATCTGACAATTTTCTCTTTGCAGATAATCTACATGCAGGCCACTTTCACCAGGGAAAAACTAATTTTTATTTTTTTTATTATTTTTTATAAAAATGTGTTAGAAGTTTTGCTGTTTCTGTAGACGGTTGCTAGGAGCAGTCATTATTCGTGGGTCAGTATTTGTGCCGTGAGATTGGCACGTACTATTGTTTCCACACTCTGCTGAGATGACCTACACTGTGAAACAGGCCTGAATAAAATTGCTGAGGCTTTGTCTTTCCTCTGTAGGTAGCATTTTGAGAGGTGGACGTGGAAAAGCTGGCATGGGGAATACTGATATTGCAAGGCTGTTTCTCCCCACCAATATGGGGCAAGAAGGGAAGAGCACTTGACATTACAAATGAATCCAAAATTTAAGCCTGCCTGAATTCTCTCTTTGGTTTGAGACAGAAAAACATGTATATATCTGCTGGCTTTTTAGCAAGTTTACATTCCATTTTCTCTTGTCATGCTGACACAAATTATTTGCTTTTGTGTCTGAATTGCTATTTGCAAAGGGTGCAGTGACTACCCTTAGCCATTCTTATTTGATTAACTGTCTAAAAGCCAGTTCTTCAGCAGCGGGTGGGAAGTTCCTTATCAAGTGGCCCAGAGCCTGTAAATAACAGAAATTTGCTTTTTCTGTGCATGAGTGGGATCCACCGATCTCCATTTCATGCTAAGCTACCAAGCCCACTGGCAAGGGTCCAAGAAGGCTCTGTACCAAGCCCTGGGGGCTCCGGGCTCCCCCTCCATGCAGGCCAGGGCTTGGCAGGGGCTCTGGCAGCAGCTCAGTGTGCTCACCCACTGCTGAACACAGGCTCAGCCTTGAGGATGGTAGCTCTGTTGCCCCTCAGCATGTTAATGCAAAGCCACAGGACAACATTTGATGATGCCAATTAATTTGCACAGCGGCAAGACCCAGGCACCTTGGCCACAGACCCACTCCTTATCAACAAGCATGAAGGGGTTTTCTGGTCCCCACAGTGCCACCCTCCTGCGCGGGACCCTCAGTTACAGCCCTCATCTGCCTTTGGAAAGAAAAAATTTCCCTCCGTGTGATGCGGTGCGTGTGTCAGCCTGCGGCGCGATGATTGATGACACAGCTGCTTCTGCAGCCCCTGTCGGAGAGCTCTAATTTAATTAATGGCTTTCGGCATGTGTGTAACATAACTCCTGCAGCACCTCCGTGGCCCGGGGGGGGAGCACGTGGATGGCAGGGCGGCTGCTCCTGGCACCGGCAGGGAAATCGCAGGGTGGCAAGACAGATGTGCATACACACAAGGGCCAGATGCGATTGGGCACCTCCCGGGTTTGCATCAACCTTCACGTAGCCAGGGGCACATGGAGCCTTCACTCGCTGAGCCTCCCTCCTCAGGCCAACAGCAGCAGCCTCCCAAGCTGCTGGGCATCTGCTGTCTGTCTGCCATGTCCTCGGGAGAGCTGCGAAGAGCTGAGAACCACCCCATGGGCCACCTGACGTGTCTCGTTCAGCTTTGCGCCTGCGATGCACAAGTGGAAACACCTGGACCCAGAAGCAGGGTTGTGGGTTAGCAGGTGGGAAGGAGTCATTTGTTTTCCCCTGGATTGGCAGCAAGAGGAGATCTGAAAGGGTTAATGATGTCTGCTCAGCCCAGATGTACAAAAGGGAAAAAAAAAAAAAAAAGGAAAAAAGCTGTGCTAAGCTTTCCTGAAATCTGGAGAACTCAGAAGTATGTGGCAAAAGTATTTCTTAGTTGTGAAATACTCCAGGACAGCTTTTGTCTCCTACACAGTGCCTTAGGTCCTTGTCAGGAGTAGGGAATGTGAGGCCAGACCACAAAAAAAGAAAGCAGCTTAAAGCTGGATAACAAGGCTCTCCCCCTGCCTCCCCCCACTCTCCCCAAAAATTCATCCAAGTTTAGAGTATGAACCTACACCCAGACCTTCCACAGCTAACTCAGTCATGGCTAGAGAGAAAGAATATTGCCAAAATACCAAATAAATTAGAACTCATTTTGGGGAATAGCTGCCTTGGGAGAGGGACCTGGGGGAGTTGCCTGCAGGTCTCAACTTAGTGGGGTTTCCCCTGTCTTCCCAACCTTTGAGCCCCACCACTGATGAAAGCTGCAGTGTAACCCTTGAGCTTGGTACCACCTATACTCCTCAACAAAATAACAAAGCTCAGCCTTCAGGAGGAAAGCTGCTCTCTTCCAGACCAGGAGTTTGCAGTTCAAGAAAGAGCCATCAACAGAGACACTGGCACGCTTTTCGTTTGCTGTTGAAAAGGAAAAAGAACAAGGGCAAAGGAAGAACCTCAGAGAACTTCCTTCAGCTCCCCAAATGGTCCCTAGCTGAATAAGTTTGGGAAAAAGGATAAACATTTTTTTTTTTTCTTCAGCATGCCCTGCAGCATTTGTCCATCATTTTCTTTGAGATGAGCCAGTCTCGTTTAACTCCAATATTTACTGGTAAAAATATTTCTCTATCTTGTTTTCCTGGAATGTTTCACCCTGACACTGCAGTCAGGCCTTTCTGAAGAGTTTTTGCTTCTGTTCACCAGAATCTTCAACTTTGGACCAGGTTTTAAAAATAGTATGCTTCTACGGTTTGGTTTTTTTTTTTTTTTAATTTTTTTTCCTTCCCTTGCTGTTTCCTTTTCACTACCAAGGTACAGCTAGAAAGAGGGAAAGAGACGGAGATTCTCCTTTGTTTTGAACTTTCAGCTGAACCAAAGACTTGTGCTTCAGAAAAGCAATGCTGCTCTCCCAAAGGCCATCCTTCACTTCTGTTATGCCTCGTTGCCTCACCTCCCTACATAAGAGAAAACCCCCAACAATATCATCTCCCTCGAGCTCTAAGAAAACAGGTAATGATGCATGGATGTGCAATGAAATTTCAAAAATGTGCACTGACTTTTTAGAAATATGCCAAACTGTCAAATAAAAAATAAAATTAAAAATCAGACCTAGCCAATATTTAAACCGTGAAGTCTTCAATAGCACCGGCTCTGAACTGCAGCCTCTGTTACAGCACAGCGACTTGCCCAGTAATTTTTGTTTAGGGTTAACCCTCAAAATGTGACCTGGTGCTTGACCCAAAAGATGGTTTTCTTATAATTATTAGTCTGTCACCAGCCTACTGCTGACCGACTGTCAGCAGCCCTTGAATGTGTCCTGTGTAAGGTTTTTACAGGTTTTCTTATTCAAAAAGCCTTAGAAACTATAGCTTTGGTTGTATAATGACCTGGCCATATGACCAGAGATATCCAGCGTGAAGGACTCTGCACCTTGTGCTTACATGAAGGCAAAGTGACACCAGCTGTTTGTGCACCTGGGTGTAAATACTGGGCCGTGCCCAGTGCCGGTGGCTGCTGCGCAGGCAGCAAGCGGGCAGGGAATGGGCAAATCAATGTCGGCAGAGAGGCCGCCGGGGTAGATGCTGGGGGGTGGTGAGGCCAAGCCTGCTGGCTGCATGGGCTTGTTCAGCTCCTAATTTACCCTGCTGGGCTGTGATTGAAAGCAAACAGGACACGGTTCACTGCAGAAAGGCCTCAGGGTGTGTGGCTGGCTGTGCACCGGTGTGCTGGGCAACGTCTGGGCATCAGTGTCAACCCAGGCCGGGAGGCTGCAGCCACACACCTGGCCATCCTTTCGTGGCTTATTTTAACCACTTAATCAACTTGCACTCCTCTGCTTTTCATTGGAGGTATCCCAAATCACATTTGCACAACGCAATTTGGAAACATATTCTACTGGGAGAAGCCATATAGAAATAGGTTCAGAAGTAATCACATGCGTGCCACACATTTTCTGGTTTCTTTCATAAGGCTTTTTGGACTAGAGCTATTTACATTAACTAGGCTTTGGATTTCCACAGGAAGGATTACAGGCTACACTTTTAGCTCTGTGCAGGGGGCTGGCTCGCCCATGGCTGTAAAATACTGGTGTGCCCAGCTGCCCACCCATTCCCCTTGCATGGGCACCCTAGCTCTGCAAACCCCATTGTTCCAGTGTCCCCACGCCACTGCTGAATGTGTGGCTTGACCAGACATGGAACATGATGGTGTTCCATGACCCCACCACAGAATGTAACAGAACCGCCATGGGACACGGCCACAGTGGGGTCCCCAGGTGCCTGTAACAGGCTGGCTGGAGCCTGGAGAGTGCAGCAGTGGCACAACCCACCACTGTCCCTCTGACCTGGAAGGCAGCATAGAGCATGGCACTGCTCTAATGGAGGGTCAGGTCTGAGAGCCAGGCTGTGATCTCACCCTCCTTCATATGCAATCCACAATATCACATTAAAACTTGGGTTTTTTCCCCCCAGACTTGGTACAAAATAAATCAGAAGTTCAAGCCTCCCACCTTTCAGATTTGTGTTTTCCCTCCTCCTCCACACTTGAGGAAGAATCTCTTCTTCGCAGTGCTCAGTTGGCATTTGTGAAAATTACAGCACAGGGGATAAAAGCCCAACTTCTGTTCACGTGTAGCACACTGGCACGGGCGAAGAACTGGGCTGAAGGGCTCAGAGGGGAGGATACGCAATAGGAAGGGGAAAGCGCCTGTGAATTTCCTTTATTAAAAGATGAGAGGAAAGTGTGTTATGTCTTCTCTGAAGCTGCCAGAGAATTGTTTTCATATAAAATATTTGAAAAGTTTGCTACGTGGTATTTCATCGGTCTTTCAGGAAAAAATTAAGAGTATTATTTACTTTGTTCTAGAAATATTTTAAGAATTTAAAAGTAATCCCTGTTTTATAGGCATGGTATACTTACTCTCTTTACATATGCTGTAAAAGCAAAAATATTTTATATGTCTTATTCAAATCTATAAAATATCATTACAGAAAATTGTTACTTTTATTACTCAACCTGATCTTTTATGAATAGCAACTCCATTAGATTTATACACTGACTTTTTAGAGTTAGAAATGACACTGTAAAGCACAGGAACAGCTGGAATATTTATTTTAAAAGCTGCATTACAAATAATTTTCTGATAACAATTCTTCTTCTGCCCAGGTTATTACTTTATTGCTCCCCAACTCTTTTTCCCCAAACAAATTACAAGGTGTAAATACAGCACTTACAGTGACAGATGCTGGAGGAACTTTCAGGTCCTCCAGAGTTTCTTTCCTTCTTGTCCCCATGACCAGCAGACATTTCCCACCCAGCAGAATCTGTCCCCCACTGTGCTCAAGGGCAGGGTCCTGTCAGACAGGGCATGCACTAACACAGATTGTGAGCTACTGTCTAAGGTGAGATGCAGAGCTGCAGTTTGCAGTATTTGAAGGTGGCTGGAAACCATTTCAATTTGAGTATGCAATGTAAAGGTATATTTATTTATTTATTTCCGTGCTTACAGAAATGGACACACATGTAGAGCTCCCGTACGTCCATCTGGGGTGTCCCAGACAAGGAGCTGTATGTATAACAGGCAAAGGCAAGTCCAGCAAATCCCAAAAACATCAGTAAAATATCTGCAGCTGTGCTGTGGGACCTCTGGGATTTCCATGTCTCCCCTAACCCAAACCCCTCTCCACCTGACCTTAGTGCCTGAAATACTCAACTTCCACACAAATATAATTTTCAGGTCCAAAGGACAAGACAAGTCTGACAAAACTGGGTAGCTCTACATCCGCAAATGTCGCCTTCTCACCATGGCATGAGACCCTGATGATACGTTGCAGTCCACCATGCACCATCACTCCACATCAGCATAATGGGTTGCAAGACATTACCAGGCTGCCCAGTGAAGTGGTGGGGTTCCCACCCCTGGAGGTACTCAGAAGAGAGTGC
The DNA here is from genome assembly GCA_035583135.1 of Lophotriccus pileatus. Taxonomy (NCBI): domain Eukaryota; kingdom Metazoa; phylum Chordata; class Aves; order Passeriformes; family Tyrannidae; genus Lophotriccus; species Lophotriccus pileatus. The sequence continues at coordinate 24,043,857 of JAWWES010000133.1, forward strand.
AGACGTGGCACTGAGGGACATGGTTTAGTGGTGGGCTTGGCAGCATTAGGTTTATGGTTGGGCTTGATTATCTTAGAGGTCTTTTCCAGCCTAAATGATTCTAACAGCCACAGCCACTTGCAAGCTCTGAGGTGAACAGGAACAAGGACCTTCTGGATACCAGGACTACCAGAGGAATTTCAACAATCCCACTAGCCATAGGCAAATGCTGGATTTAAGGTGGCTGGGAATACATCTGTCTTTGAAGACTGGTGTGAGCTTGTACAGCAGGTTTCCCTGTGTGACACATTCCCATTTGTTCTCCCAAAGCCTCCAGTGCGGCTGCTGCCAGAGACAATGCTCTGGACTAGATGGACAGATGGTGGTGCTTCTGCGCCCCTTGGCATATCTCCTCCTTTCACGTCCTGTATTTCTGCATTCATTCTCTAAGTTTTTTAAGATGCCGAGGAAGAGAAACCACAAGGCTAGAAACAGCATTTCAGCCAGCTCTCAAATATTGTGAAGCTTTACCTGGCGGGTACTGGTGATCACCCTCCTGACTGTGGTGCTTGAGCTGTACAGGTAAATGTGGTCCCAGCAGCCAGAACCAGTGGCAAAACTTGCCATAATTCACCCTGAAATGCTAACAAGCAGAGAGTGCAGCACTAAATACCTGGATGTGAAAGCAGAAATGTCTCTGTGTGTGTTCAGGCCTCAAAAGAAGAGAACATTTGTATTGCATTTTTGAGCTAATGACAGAAAACTTTGCCCACTGAGATAAAAACAATAAAAATAAAAGGATTTTGGCCTATAACACTGATATCTTACAGCTTCAGGCATCCTATTCCTCTGCCTGTCACTTTTATATATGCATATATAAAAAGTGTGATAGCCTGCCACTTTCTACATATAAAAATTTTATAGTGGGTACCAGTGGCGACCACTATATTTTAGTGAACAAACGAAAAATTTCCATGAGGACACTGCCTTGATTTTGCCTACTTATAGTTTCACAGAACATTACATTTAGGGATCAAGATGCTGGTGTTTGTTCCCTACACAAAGGTTAAGGGGCAGAGGAAAGTGCTTTCTTCAAAGGAACATTATTTCAGCTCTCTTTTTCCATACAGGAATGAAAGAGCTTTTTCCTCCATTATTTATAACACACTCTTACAGCCAGCTACCATGTTTGGTTGGTTTGGGTTTTTCTTTTTATTTTGAAACAAAAGTAGATTTGATTTATAGGAATGCCATAAGCCAAACTTACATCCTGAGGGTACACAAGGAGCTGTCCTCCTCTATTCTTGACCAAACATCTCTAAGAGCACTATTCCATGTTCAAGTAGGAGCTAGAGCGATACTAAACTACTACAAGCTCAGGAAGGGTACAGCAAAGGGCTTGTAAGGCCTCTCAGTCAAGCATTATTGGGGTCTCCTCCCCTTTCTTTTGTTTCATTGGCAGCAACAGGATTAACAGAGGTTTTTGTTGAAATCTAAAGAGAGGATTGAGGGAGTGCCAAAGAAAAGCCACCCACGACCATTTCCGTAGTGCTCCACTGCTACTGAACTTCCTGCATGGCTCTGGGCAAGTCTGACACCCGAACTCCTCCTGAGAAATGGGGGAACCCAGTGCCAGCCTATGCACGGGGGGGTGCACTGGTTGGGCAGAGCCTACTCCTGCCAGCTCTGGTCACGTTTATGGGGCACAGCAGGTGTAACCACACTGACCATTCAGCCATATGGGAGCTGTAAATGACCAACAAGGTTTGGGGCTTGAGTTACTGGTGAAAGGGTTTTTCCTCCTAAATTTGTGGGACGGACCATTTGGGATGAACCAGTACTTTAGCATCTATGTGTTTCTGTGGCACAAGTGAATGAATAAATAGCACTGCTGAAGAAATAAATGACCAAATAGTAGGATAATTATTGAGAAAAAAGAAAAAACCCTCTACAGAAGTCAACACCTCCTTCTGCTCCCCCAGAATTTTATGTTTCAGCCTGTCTATTTTATCCCCCTTACCCTCCCCACTGACAGGAGAGAGCACTGCAGCTTGTACTGTAGAGCTCAACTGATTTCTTCCTTTCCTTTTGGAGTTTGACATCCTCACCCCCAATACAGCAAAAGTATGAGGTTTTCAGAGACCCTCTGTGAGCTGAAGGAGTTTCCCATCCTTGAAAAATCAGATTTATTTCTAGGTAGGAAGTACACTGGGTATGCCGGCATGGAATATGAACCTACTGTATCCTCATAACCTACTTATGACTACTTATCTATTAATGAATAGGGCCTTGGGAAGTCAGGTTTAAAACAAAAACAAAATTGATGGCTAGGAGAAATGAAAAAGAAAGTGAATTTTCAAAAGCACTTAATATCAACTTCTAATGAGAACATTGATTTCCAAAACCATTTCCGGTTAAATAGCTACAATATATGAAATAGGCCATAAATATAGAGAAGTTCTAATACTAAATCATAAGCACCTCATACCTACTTCCTCTGGTAACCCTTTAGACCAAGGCTGGAGCACGTGACTAAGTATTTGGAAAACCTTCATTTTTAGCACTCAGCTTGAGGCACTTCGTGTTCTCTCATAATTTGGCAGTTAAGGAAGCCAGAAATGCTGGCTCTTAAAAGTTTGCAGACGCGTCAGAAAAATCCTGGTGTTCAAACAAAACAGCCTGAGAAGGTTGGCCATCCTAGATGGCAAAAGGTGGGATGCTGGAAGGTAAAAATGCTGTTCAATAGCAACATGCAGAAAACAAAGTCAGTAAGTAGTGAAATAATTCCAAAAGGTCAGTGTGTAGGAAGCAGACATTGAAAGGGAGAAAAAAAAAAATCTAAATAAATGTAAATCCATTCAGTCTCGCCTCCTACAAACATTAAATATTTTCCAGCAGCACTGTGCTAGCTGCTCTGTGTACCTGGGCTCCGAGGAGCATTTCTGCCTGCTCACACTGCAGTTGCTGTGGGAAGGCAAAAGACCCCAAAACAGGGGGTTCCAAATGGCAGCATTTTGCCAACCTCTCACAGCGCTGCCAACCACTGCTTTTTTGTCCCCAGCTAAACTGGGGTGGTGGTTTAGGTTGTTTTTTTCCTCCAATGCCTCTTGGCTCTGAAATTAATTCCTTTGGGATTTGAAACTGCCAAGATGCTCTGACCTCTAGCTTGTGCTCTCTGGTTGAGGTTTTTTTGTGGTGTGTTGCCAAGGTGATGGCTGGAAAGCCTCGGGATGTCCCTTCCTTTTAGGGAAGGAGGAAATGTATCAATTGGATGGTTTTGTGTTTTCAGGGCATTATCTTAATTTTCTACACTTAAGGGATCTATTAAGGCACTCTGGGCCATCAGGACTGGGCTTGGAGCACTTACCTAAGGCTAAGCCATTGACATATGCAGATACAAATAAAGGTCATGGTTGGAGCTCACCATTCATAGAGGTTGTGTGCGGGGACTGGGCATGCAGAATGCAGTGCACAGGAGCCCACTCCAAAATTCACCTTCTCCAGCATCCACATCCCCAGTGCAGGGGGCAATGCTGGCCAATTTACTCTGGCCTCTGTGAGTTTCTCTTTCGTGCAGATAGTGATGGGTGGGACAATTAAAATCACTGGAAAATGAACAAATTAAATATGTGAGCCTTTTTTCTGTTTGAAACATTTTTGTTCAGTATTTTGAGGCTTCACTTAACAGCTGGGATAGGTAGTTTATCTCTTTTCCTTTTCCTTTTCCGTACATATCTTGACTTGGGTAGCAAAGGAAATGTGGAGGAAAGAGTGGACAATGTGCTGGTTTGGGCTGGAAAAGAGTTTGTTTTCTTCATCGTAGCTGGTATGGGGCTTGGACTAACACTGGAAGCAGTGTTAGTAACATGGGGATGTTTTCCTTATTGCTGAGCAGTGCAGAATTGAAGTCTTTTCTATTCCTTGATCCACACCACCAGCAAGGAGAGTGGGGATGCATAAGGAGTTGGGAGGTGATATAGCTGGGACAGCTGACCCCAGATGTCCCAGGGGATATCCCACACCATATGGTGCCACTGTCAGCACATAAAGCAGAGGGAAGGAGAAGGAGTGGGGGGACGTTTGGAATGATGACATTTGTCTTCCCAAGTAACCATTATGTATGACGGAGCCCTGCTTTCCTGGGAATGGCTGAACTTCCAATGTGAAGTGGTGAATGAGTTCCTTGGTTTGCCTTCCTTGCATGTGCAGCTTTTGCTTTACCTATTACACTGTCTTTATCTCAACCTATGAGTTGTCCCACTTCTACACTTTCAGTTCTCTCTCCCATCCCGACATGGGTTACAAGTGAGCCAGCAGCTGCACGGGGTTTAGTTCCTGCTGGGGTTAAGTAGCTACAAAGATGTGGGGATATTGGGGGCCACACAATAGAAGATGCTGGTAATCAAGCTACAGGATGATGTTGCTTTCTGCCTTCAAACTGTTCCAATACCTACTCAGCTGGTTGCTTTAAGCCCGGTTTCTCTTGGGAGAAAAAAGTTCCCTTTTTATGGTTGGGGCTGGGCTGCTTTTATGAAACATATACAAAAACAGCCCACGCACCTATGGTTGTGGAAAAATCCCCTAGGAAAATTGGGAAAAGAATGGATGTTTTCTGTCATTTCAGTCACAGGCCGAAAGATAAAGAAAACCAGAGCATCAGATACACTAAACAGCTTTCTTCAGTCATCTTTATCTGTAAGAGGAGCTCTGAGGGTGGCCCCCAGTGGGTGCTGCTGCTGTGCCAGACACCCTGCCGGAGCAAGGTGTATAGCATCCATATGTGTTTTGGGGTCCCCCTGGCCAGCCTCTGGAAGAAATCTTGCTAGAACAGAGAAAAGGGGGCCAGGTAATGAGTCACGGTGTGAATTCAGTTGTTGACCATGAAAAGTGTGGCCGAGAATCTAATTTTGGTATCACTTTGCAACACTTTGGTGAAATATTGCTTTTCTTGATGAAGACAAGCAGCCTTTGGATGGGCAGCGGCAGCCTCACACGTTGCAGATTTGCATGGATGAGGAGATCAGGTCAGCATGAGCACAGCGGGACCAGCCATGGAGAAAGAAGCCCACGCACCTCCTTGGTGATCAGACCAGCTTCTGGCAGGTTAATTGTTAGCCCTGGTGTGTACTCAGACACACTGGGCACACAGTGCCCTTTCCTGATGTATTACCATTGTCGGTAAGCAAACATACCCTGTGCCAAATTCATCCCCAGCCAGTGGAGTTGCACCAGGGCGCAGCAGGACCTGGACATGGCAAGGTTGTTTTAAGAGGATGCTGAAGCTGGATGCAGCGTGTTAAAGAGGAAGGGCAAGGTCGTAGGGGGGGCAAAGCCAAGGAGGGAGGCCGCAATTGTGCTATTGAGGTCACGTCAGTGAGACAGAGGAGCATAAACAGCCGCGGAGCAAAATGAAGGCAGAGCATTTAAAGCCGGTGTGTATTTTCGAGGCAGAGCGGGAGACATCTACCGGTTCCCGCATCCCTGCCGCCGGGGCCCCCTCCCACTAATTACGGCAAGGTTTCCTCTCCCTTTCAGCTGACAGCCGGGGAGCGTAATTAGAGTCTAATGAAACCCCGAAAAGTCAGAAATAAAATTTTAAAAAAAGAAAAAAAAAGAAAAAAGCGGGCTAAACAATAAACACCGGGGGCTGAGGAGGGGCGGGAGCGTGACGGCCGAGTAATGCCTCGGCTAAACGGTGCGCGCATTGACACTGTCACCGCGCCGCCAGCCCCGAGCGCGCCGCCAGCCCGCTGCAGACAGACAGCTCGAATTAATCCCAGGAGGCGCGCGTGACAGGCGAGCCAGGCAGACAATTAGAGTGAAGGAGGAAATTGGAAATGGCAAAGGTGTGAACATATGTCAAATTACAACTAAATGATAAATTACAATTCTGTCATTGAAATAAGCGGTAATTAAGAAAGATTTCAGCTAGCCCTCTCTTGGAGGAAAGAGAGGAGGGAGAGGGGTAAGCAGATTTTTCTTCTCCCCCCCCCCCTCCCCATTTTTTATTCTTTTTTTTAATAATATATTTTGGATGTGCTGGCTGTATTGTTTCCATCCATCGCATACATTGAGTCTGGTTCATCCTCTTTCTTTCCGACTTGTGTTCATGTACTTAAAATATAATACCTTGCTTCCCCCTCCCCCTTCCCCATCCCCCTGCCTGGCAGAGTGATGGTGTCAGAAATGAGCAGGGAGCTGATAGCAACTGATAAAAACCCATATGGAGGGATTAAAAAAAAAAAAAAAGCCCACCCTGACCCTCCCCGGTCTGTTTAAGCCGCCGCACTCTAATTATTTTAAACAAGCCTGGCGCAGCACAGCTGACAATTAGGAAACCCTGCTTGCAGGCCCGGGGGATTCATGCGAGCTCTCATCATCATTGCCGGCTCCACGTCCTTCCCATTTTGGCACTGCGATGGATGAAGGCAGGCGGGGCTGCCTGCCCTTCCAGCCCACTCTGCTGAGATTCAAACCAGTCAGAGAATCACGGCTTTGGAAGGCAGAATCCCAGCTCAATTCAGGGGCTGCGATACCTGAGGCCTCTCTGGCCCCTGGGCACATCCGCAGTGAGTTATTTCCAGAAATGGGATTTCTCCGGCATATGACTGCTATTCCCCAGCCAGTGTTATCTGCAGAGAGCCCATGCCAGTAGTTGATGGTGCTTCTCCCCACAGAAGGGGAAAGCGCGCCCGGGTAATGATGAATGTTTAACTTCATGGTAGCACATTTGTCATGTGAAATTAAAATAATATTGTGTAAACAGCACCTTTCTGCTGCTCTGGATCTGGAGATCTGGAGGTGTTGTGCAAATACAAATGAGGTGGGGGGATTTAGTTACCCTCTATAAGCATAGGTAGACTCTGTACCTCAACAGGACCCGTTTATACGTAAAATGGTTATTGCAGAAATTTATCTATTGGCAATAATTGTTTAAAATCCACTAAAGCCGGTTTAGTGTACCAATCAATATTAAATCTCTACAAAGCTATCGGCTCCCTTTGCGTTTCATTACATCTATTAGGATTAATTAATCTGCAAATGGAGTGACATAAAGATTTTTTTTTAAAAAGCAAGATAAGCTAATTACAGGTCAAAGGCTTTTGATATGCACCCTTACCATTCCTTACATATATGTCCATTATACACAAATGAGTTAAGAGATGGCCTATAGATACATTTGCACATGATGTTCTGGCTTTAAAACGTAAGGTTTTGCACCAGACCTCTAAACTTAAATGACAGAGGAGAAGGAATAAAATAATTCAAAGAGTTAAATGTATCAGCGTGCTTCCCTGACAGCAAGGTTGGCGCTAGTGACCATCATCGGGGGATAAATCATTTTGCAGCCACTGCAGCCAGAAAGAGAAGTTCAGATCCTGGAGAGCTTAATTAGGAAGCATGTTAAAAGTGAAAGGGTGAGAGTCATGTTAATTATGTGGGGTTCCTCTTGGAGCAAACCCAGACAGCAACCGTGCTGCACGGCTAACGTAGCACCATGATGTTCCCTGAATTAGTCAACCCACGTTACTGGTGTGACACAATTGCTTATACAAAAACCCCATCCAAATGCAATTGCAAATTGCAGGTGGAAGTTTGGATTTGATTGTACTTGATTACTGTGACGTAACCATATGTTTTTGGAGCAGCTTCATGCTCCAAATGGTATTTCAGACTCCAAGTGGGTGTTACAAGAGCTCTCCTGCCTTGACATATCTATCCAAACCTGACCAGATTCTGAGCACTGTTGGGGTTTTTTTCCTACCTTTAGAAAGGTTTGTGGCATTGAAGTCTCTTGGTTATCACATGCAAGAGAACTTCTGATATGAGGTCCCAAATGCTTTATAAATTAGCAACATAGTAAAGTTTTCAGCTTTATCCTGTTGTTGAGGGCTTCAATAATGTTAAAATCAAAAATGTGGGGTAGATATTTGTAACCTCTACAATTCCTGTCTCAAAATTAATGATGATGATGATGATGATGATAATAATAATAATAAAGTTTTGCTTGAGTAATTCCTTAGTAATTAGGAATTAGGATCATGAGGTAACTTGCAGCTGTGAAGACACTGCTGGTCTCCGAAGCCCTTTGGCTCCCCCACTTCAGCCCTCTGGAATCACCACAGCCCTCAAGAAAGCCTGAATTTCTCGCAAAATCTGTCAACATGACATGTTTTCAGACATTTGCCACCAAACGAGTAATCCACTTGCAATTTTTCCTTTGGGAAGTCAGCCAGCAGACTACCAGGAAAGTGCACAAACTAGTTTCCCAATCAGACCCCTCTTTGTGGTTCAAAGGGGGACAGTTCCCCCTTACAGGTCCTTCCCTGTTCAGACATCATCTTGCTCGGGGAGAAAGAGGAGAGTTTTGAACATGGCATTTTTTTCTAGAGTGATGGAGAACCCCATACCAGCACCTGTAAGTGCTAAGCCCTAGATGTGTGCTAATCAAACCTCTGTCAAATCTCTTCTAGCAACAAAGACCTAAACGATGTGCTTTTCCTACATACTCTTGGTTCAGAAGAGGAAAATCCTATTTTTTACACTCCTCTTTGGGCTTGTCCCCCCAAACTCCTTTCCTTTTAGCATTACTTACTGCTCCAAAATTTTCATAAATCACAGTTTTCGGCTGTGATATTAGTCTATCAAGATCTGAGGTGCAATCAATAAAGTTTTACTAAGCAGTCCTTATAAATGATGTATTAGAGCAGTTCATGAAGGAGGTCTGAAGCATTTCATCCTATCCATAATGTTAAGTGTAAAAGAAAATAGAGAAACCAGTGATATCAGCAGGGAAATGGTCGATTTGACTGGTGAATGTACCCTGTTCTCTTGCCCTCTCTTTCTCCATCCACTCACCCCCACATGCCTGAAGTGTAGGAAGGTCAGCCTCTACTTGTATTTCAAAAATATCATATGGAAACTACTGTACATCTGATGCCATTTCCAAGCTTTTCTCTTGGTTTAGGCTTTGGAGGATTCAAAATCCAAAATTATGCAGAGACACCTCAACCCACTGGAAACACCTGGAGTAGGCACCAGGAAAGGAGCTTCGCGGATGCTTCCACAAGAACCAATTTCCCCCAGCATGTTTCTGCCTTAGCCCCACAGATATTTGATATTGTGTCACTGAGCCTGAGACAAAAAATTAAAAATGCATCTCTGCCTTTGTCTACCTGCTCTTTGACGTGGGGGAAAGAACAGGAAACAGGGAGCATCTTATACATGTGCTGGCCTGCTAGACGTATTAAAATGCACCATCAGCAGCTGTCATTAGCCACTCCAAACACCGGGTTATGGCAAGGAAAGCAGAGCTTATATGCGCAACAAGGGGAAAAACAGCATTTAAAGCCAGGAATATATTTGGCACTGACAGTACTCTGAAATCATTTGGCATGAGAATGTCACCCATTACATGGATGTGTCGACTATGTTGTTCAACACTTTTGCGGCTGTAGGTCTACAACTGGGTGTGATTATCACACATGGAAAATGGATTTGCAGGAAAGATGGCCTGTGACAAATATTAGACAATCACTGACCATTTGAGGCAGTTCCTTGTAGATTCAAAGCAACAAAGATAAGAGCAATGCACTAATAATTCAGGCTATTTTGAAAATCTCTGAAGATATATTCCAAAATTAACTGCATATGAGGTAAAAAAGAAACTGCAGCAAAAGGCAGATGAGCTATAGTTTACACAACATTCTTTCTATGGTTTAAATAAAATAGCAAACAACCATTTTCTCATTATAAATACTTTAGCTTGACAATCTGGGACACCATTACCAAAGATTTTCTATCCTGACAAAAGCCCAGCATTATGGCCTTCAAGAATCTTGTAGTAGAGCACAGCTGGTTTTAGCCTTTTAGAAAACCAAGTTTAGCTTCCATTTCAGATTAAAAGAATATAAAACTAGTAGTTTTACTCCTGCCACGCACATTAAATCACGCTCTAATAAAAAGCAGCTGAGTGCAACAAAAAAAGTGGATTCGGACAACTACGACCTCCTTCATGCTGTGTTTATTTTAGAGATTGGAAACAGGCAGGAGCACATCAAGTTTGCAAATGTCAGGCACTGCATATACATTTGAATTCATAAAAATGGCAGGCAAACTTCGAACATTGTTTTATGGATTAATTTCCTCCCTGTCCTTCCCCATCCCTCTGCATCTTCAGGAAACCTCCTGTGATAGCAGCCACTTAACTTTTACCATGCCTCTCCAGTCAAGCTGTTCTGGCCCTGACTCAGATAGCTGTCTGCAGCTGCCAAAAATTGATTTATCTCCCCACCAGGGTTGCAGATGATGACCAGAACACCAGAATAATTTAAGATTTGTGGTTGTCTGTATAATCTGATTCCTCTCTGCCCCCCCCACACCCTATTTTTTAATTTTTAAAACCTATAGATGTTTTACAAGACGAAATAATGCTTCAGTCTATCTTCTTCCCACCAGTGTTTTTGAACTTCATTTCATAATTATAATGCTATGGTAGCGAAAACATCTGAAAAGGATACACTAATTCACAGCAAATTAAAAAAGCATGTCCCAGAGTCTATGCAAAAATTTATAGTCAGCAAATGAGTACAGAGAATCCAGTACACAAATCATAGTCTTGATTCAGCAAATATTTGGCAGGTATCCTGACATGCCCCACAAACCCGGAATAAAATAGGACTGAGAAGAAAGAAAATGTGAAGAAAAGAAAGGAAAAAAAAAAGAAAGCTGAAGGAAGAGAAAAGACCTGAGTTGTGCTGTTTGGAGAGGAAACGAGCATCTTGCATCATTTTTTGGAGAGGGAAGGCAGGTGCTGCAGACCAGCAGCAGACCTGTTGTTGTATGCCCATCAATGACAGCATCTGTAATGTTCACTGGTAACAGCGACTTCAGCCCTGCTCTTGTCTCACACGCCAAAGTGACCTCTACAGCCATGGGCCCAAAGCTGTTGCATGGGGCCTGAGGACACCCTTAAGCATGACCTTCTCATACTCTCAGGCACCATTTTGGAAAAAGGTGGTCAGAAATTACATTGAGACAGAGGTAGGGTAGCACAAGCCCTGCTTCAGGGAGCCTGCCAGGTCCAGCCAGGTCCACTCCACTGGGGAGACTGGCACGGACTTGCAGAGCATGGAGAAATTCCTGCCAGGGGCAGCTGCATCAGCATCAGTTGGTGGGCAGAAGTGATGGGAGAAGCTGGGGAGCCCCCCACTGTGGCTCCAAGTTCACTGCTCCAGCCCTACGGGCATGTTCCCAACCCTCCTCTTCCTGGTTTGGGTCCTTCAGGACCACACACTGAGCCCAGCACAGGGGAGTCTTTCTCTCCTGCGAGCCTGCAGGTGTCACATCAACAGTCATCAAGGGGTGAAAGCATCCAGAGTACAGGGCTCATCCGTGACATTGCCACTTCTCAAACTCACAGGCAAAAGGGACTATCATTATCCACTCTTAACGAGACCCTTAATGATGATCCTGTTGCTCAGTGACTAGTGCATTACTGAGAGGTGCATATCCAGAGCTGCTTATAAATCCGTGACCTATTCTAACTTATACTTGCTGAGGACCTGACCCAAAATGTTTATTCCCTCATGGAAAACAGATACTTCAGGTCTCCTAATGGTCTCCAATGTTCCCAGCTGACCCAGTTTGGAGCGTGAGCTACACTCAGCCCTATTTCAGCACTGAACTAGTTCCATCAGAAATGGTTTCCTTTAAAACTGCTGCTGCCAAATGACACACTATGAAATGTTTAGAGTTTTTTGAGAAAGAGAGAGAGAAAGTGAGTGGAACTAATCAGAAAACATATACCAGGTAAAACGAAATGGGCATTATGTAACATCAATAGAGCTCCTAATTAATTCAGATTCATTCAGATTTTACAGTCCTCTCCAGAATCAACATTTCTTTTCAGATGGAGGAAAGGAAAATATAAGATAATACAAAAATACATGTAACCACAGATTCTGAGCATATTAATGAACAGAAATGTAGAAAAGGCAGGATTTTTTCGGAAGAGCAGAATAGCATCTACAGTGATAGATGCAGAGTACAGCAAAATAGGTCAGTAAAGAGAAATATGTGTAATGAATTATATAAAACTCCATGTGTAAAAATGGATGTATTGATGAAAAGTGATTTTAAAATGAAGACTCAGATACAATTCATTAGTCCTATGGTCAAGATTAATATGTATTCTGCTGTAATAAGCGATGTCATTACAAGTGAATAACAATGCTGTAATGGGTGAGGAGCCTTGCTGGGGGAGGAGACTGATTATCAAGCAGTTAGGAAACCTTTTCTCAATTATTCAAGTAGTTTTAGTTGCCTCGGGTGCTGGCAGGGTTTCCAAAAAGCAGTGGCAATGCCAAGTAAGACAAGGGGGAAATTCAAAGGTTGGAGTGGTGATGGGGACGCTTCTGCGGGGACTCCATTAGGGGCTGGCCCACTGGAGCTGCAGTGGGATGCCACTGCACTGTGTGAGGTTGGGAAGCAAAGGAAATCACCCTTCTCTTAGCTGCGTGACTAGAAAGGACCACTGAGCACTCAAGGTCAGAGTAAGTGGACGAACTTCCAACTGCATGCCCGCTCCATCCCTTACTGCATCCCCAACGGGCTCATGCCTTGTACGTGCTGCCAAGGCCTGGCCCTCCGGCAGCAACAACCCCCCTCTGCTTTTCACACCTCTAATGCACGCCCAGCAGGCGGGCATCGCGCACAAGCCCTCCTGTGTCCCCTCCTCTGCGCCATCTCCCTTGGCGCAGGGGCCCTCCGGCCTACGCGGCATCTCCGCACGGGAGTGACAGGGTCCGATATGCGCAGTCTTGCCAAATTGGCGTCTCCACGGCCATCAGGGAATGGAGGTGTAACACTGCGCTGATACCAGCTGAGCAATATAATGTGGCGCCGTTAGGAGCATTACTCATAGCTGATGAACACATACCTTTTCCACTGAAACACATACATTCTGGAAAGAAATGCATAGATCACTCGCTGAAGCACATTTATTACGGCGAAACGTGTACTTCAACTAATGAAACGCATAGATCATATGGTAAAATGATTATGCTCACACCTAGCGGGCTCAACCATTTATTTATTTTTAACCAACTTATTTTGGTTAGGAGGCTGAGCGTGGCCCTCCCCCTCCCAGGGATTATCAGTCCAAACCTCATTTTTTCTTCCAGAGTGTATTTATTTTCCCATGATACACTCAGGTTCCCATCCTGAGCTCACCAAAAATAAATTAGTTGGGAGGCCTCTCTTACAGGAGCTGAGCACGTGAGCTGAAGACAGTTTTGCTGTTGAAGATGGATTTTACTACTGTGTATTAGTGGGTACTGTATCTGGTGTGCCTGCTAATTAAAAATTATGTCTGTGTACCACAAAACATTTTAGGCACTCTCTCTCAAATGTTAGTTTTGCTGCCCACCTGAGACATCTTCTACATTCTTATTAGCCTCTTCAGCCAGAAATAGGTTGAGTCAGTGCCCCTCCAGGGTTAGCCATAAACCAGCCATTCCCAGTACATAAATTCAGTTGGCTCTGCTCATGCTTGCCCTGAGGAATGAAACAGGTCAAACGCTTTGTTTACGACTAAGGAATCCCCTAGTATACATGTGCCAACCATAATCTCAGCTCAGCAATGCTGGGAACGGATGTAAATCCCAGAGTCATGCTGTAGCACCAACATCATTGACACACTGACCGACTGGGAAAAAAAACCCAACACCCTGACTCATTGTGTTACACAGGATCCCAGCAGCAGTCAAAGGACAGCTGGCCTCTTTCACAACCGCTTGCTTGATTAACACCAAAGCTGTATTTTGAAAAAATTTATGAGGAGTTTTTATTCTACTGGACTGGCCTTTCCCCTGCTGAATTGTATCTGTTTGAACAATCAACCTAGGGGAGGGGGACAAAAAAGCAAATTGCTTTTGGGAGTAAGCAAGGAAGGAAAAATAGACCAATAAAAGTAAAAATCGGCAGAAGATCAGGTATGAAGTGACTGCACTCAATATCCCTTTCCCCTTTCTTCCTCTTGAACACCGCTGCTTTCCAATTGTAGAGAATATCGATTTGAATTTTTTTTCATGTTAACTTTTAATTGCCTAGCTACAGCTGCCAGGCAGTGCCTTGCTGAGCCCATTTCCAGCCGCCATCCTGAGCGCCCCACCCTCCCCAGCACCCTGCGCTCTCCATCAATAGGAAATCAAGCTGCTGCTCACTGAATAACTCTTCCTACTTTTCGCACTGAGCAGCGAAGCTTTTTCAGCCTGCTCGCATGTCACCAACCTTTGGAGCAGCTTTGCCGTCCAACTATCAGCCCTGCTGGAGACTTTTTATCTTCCTTACAAACTTATCTTTCGAACATGCTTTTTAATGTGTAATCGTTGTTTGCTTCAGCAGGGGAGGCTTCCTTGGGGCTTATTGTGCTTAACTGGCCCTATTGTTGTGAGCCTTTCTGATAGAAGATGTTGTAAAAATACATGGAGGTCGGGCTGGATATTTGCGTTTGCATTTCATGGAGATAACGACATTTTCCTTAAGTTATACGAGTCCCATTTCATTATTCCGTGAACCTCTCGGTGAACCTCGGGCTTCACTATATAATTTATGGTCCCTGATACAATCCAATGGTGTAATCTCATGATTTATGTGCTTCATTTATAATTTGATCATTTTGGTATAATACGTGTTTTCCTAGATGATTTATGTACTTTCACCTGTAACGTATGTGTTTCATGCCATGAGATACGTATTCATCAGCCGCATGTTATGCCCCTGATGGCACTTTCCCAGGGAGGAAGGTGGGACACCCCAGCCCGAGGCCAAGTCCCGAGGTTAATTGCAATCAATTCACCTTCCATGCAATTACACTTTCATCTGCACGCTCCTGTGAAGTGAGCATGCTTAACGCCATATCAGCAGGAAAGCAAATGTGCCTCTTTTCCCCTCAGAGCCAATAAAGCCAGCCGTGGCATAGGATTACAGGGGGGCAGCGGGGACAGTTTAGCCCTCCTTTCTAACATTTCCATTGAGAAGGTGCTGAGAATAATTAATTATGTCTCTGTTGTGCTGATTAATGCAGGTCTTGTTTAGGCGTGTCAACAGAAGAGTATCCCAAATGCTGACAAGGCAGCAGCAGCCTGCTCTGATTTCAGGAGAATGTCCTCGTGAGGCACAAAGCCCAGGAAAACAAAAACAGCCCTTCCCTAATTCCCTCTCTTGGAAAGGAGGGCTGAAAGGATGTGGAGGGACCACCCTGTCGGCTCCCTTGTGGGATCAGCTGTACCCAAAGTTTTCCCCACAGCAGCAAGCTCACCAGCCCACAAGTCACACACTTTCTTCCAGGATTTTGCACCTTTACCACCAATCTCCCTCATTTTCAGCCTCCTGATCCCTTCGTGCTATGCAGCCAGGGCTCCTAGGAGGTCATGTCCATCTCGTCACCTGCCTTTCTGCACCAACCATTTGGGGAGCCTCAGCCTAAATAAATCCTACTCTTTTCACCCTCTGGTGCAGGATATGCTCCCCAGACCACACATCACCCTTGGTGCTCTCAGGTAAACTCTTGCCAATTAATCCATATTTAGCAGTGCTCAAACTGGGGCAGACAATGCCAGATGAGCTCTTGCTAGCACTGGGTAGTGCAGAAAGTCTCACTTACCTGTGATTCACCCCTTGGTTTCACCCAGGGAGGCATCTGATTTTCCACAGCTGTGCTTTGTGTTCAGCTTGTGATGCTCTCCAAACCCAAAGCGTCCTTTTTGCCTGTTGATCTGCTGTTTTGCTAATGGTTCCTCACTAGGGATGCATGTCATTTATTCCTACCTAAAACCAGTTCTATGTGCTTGTCCTTATTGCACCACGTCGCCTTTTCTCCAGCTCTCCCCACTGTCTCCCACAAGTATGTTGAGCCTCTGCCCTCCTGTGGGCTCCCCACCTCTCCTCCTTCAATGTCTCTGCCCCCCCTTGCCCATCCCTAAGGGATGCACAAAAATGCCATGTATCCCACCATGGAGATGGAGCATAGGTGATGGCTCATCATCAGTGGCTTTCTCCCTCTCATGGTCTCCATCCTCATGGCATCTTCAGGACAGTGTGGCTTGAGACAGCATCAGAAGCCTCAGTGAGCAAAGATATATGATATTCATTGCCTCTCCACAAGGCTTATTGCCCTGTCATAGGAGAAAATAAGGTGAGTTTGACATGATTGACATGATTTGTTCTTGACAAATCCCTGTTGGCTGTTACTTATCACTATGCTATATTCTAGAGGCTCATAAATAATTTCTTGATTATTTCTTCCAGCATTTTTCCATGCACTAAATAGGCTGACTGGTCTACAGCTCCTTAGTCCCCTTGGTTTGCCTTTTTTCAAAGATGGACATTCTAGTTATCCTCTCCTAGGCTTCAGAAACCTCCCCTAGTCGCCTCTAGTTCTGGAAAAAAAAAAAAAAATTGCCAACAGCTAAATGACTGTTTCTTGTGAGTTCCCTCAGATCCAGTCTATTGGAAAATATCCTGCTGTCTTCTTCTTCCACCCTAAATTCGACCTCCTTGTTGCTGAGATGAACACTGTCAACCTAAAAAATGTTCATTGGTTATTACATGGGCAAAGCTGGAAGAAAAATAAGAAAGATATGGAGTGCTTTCATCTTCTTGACATCACCTATTGCCGGCTTTCCCACCTCATTTAACAGTGGGCCACCCTTTCCTCATCATCATGAGAAGTAACTCTAACATGGACCATACCTGCATTAGAATACGATGTTTCCTTGACCTCTCTTAGAACACACATATATATACACAGGTGGATGTAGATGTATGGTTTTATATAAATATATAACAATTACAAAAATATGGGTATAAAACAAGTATAAAGTACCTTCTTGTACTTTGATACCAGAAGGGATGTGATGCTCATGTTGACAGGGTATTCCTACCAACACTGCTCATTTTCAGATATCCCTGTGAGGTAGCTTGCCAAAAGAAATACCACATGATGAGACAAAAGCCCTGAACAAACTTGGTGTGTTAAAACTCAGCTGTATAAACAGTAGGAAGCTGGCGTGTGTGTGCAGTCCTTTAAGCGTAAGCCAGATGTGAGTCCAGCCCTTCCACAGCCAGGGGCTGAGGAGCAGGGACTTACACAGCCCTGTCTGCCCCACTGCCTGCTCTCCTCCTCAACACAGCAACTTAGGCTGTTGCATTCATGTCTGGTTTGCATTAAAAAGGAGCATCTCTACATTATCCTAAGACTTTCAAATTAAAAATCCTTTTTAGGGATTTTGATGGTATCTGTGGGGACTCCCTCTTCAAGAGGGAGAAATTGTAAGCAGAGACTCCTTCTTAGAAAAATAAAATATTTTGTTTAATTGGGAATGATACAAACAGTATTATGCACTATAGAAATTAAAAATAGAAATAAAATCCTCAAACCCCACAAAACTCCCACAAAAAAACATGCAGCCCCTCAAAGACCTGAGCTGTGACCTGATTGGTTTTGTTAGATAATGTTGACTATCCCTGACCATTAAAAGCATCTTCTGGATGTTCTGAAGAAATGTTCTACTTAAGAGATCTTATCTATATGCTACAAAATCTCAGGCTTCTTGTGTCTGGGATCAATTACAGTACTGGATAGGAAGTAAAAGTTGCCTTGGTGCAAGTGTTGAGGGAATTTTGCCCATCTTAGCAGAAGCTGGTCACTCAAGGACTGGTCTAAGGAAGCAGCCACCAAATTCCCACCATATCAGAAAAGACAAAGAAGGATTTATTAATTCTTTTCTCACTGGGCCAAGACGTCTGAGAGCATAAGGTTAGTTTGCATCCCCCCTATTACTGCTGTTTTTCCTTGGCCATGCTCTCCAAAAGGGCAATGTCTCATCTGGTCACTGTGTTGTGGCATCAGGGCCCAGGTACATCTTGGTGTATCACTCATAACCAATCCAAGTCCAGCCCACAGACCACTGTGTTCTAACAACTGGGGGGAATGAGGGGGAAACAAGAGAGGGGAAAAAAGATGCATTCCAGCCTGTGGACACACATCAAGCCCAACAGCATCGAAAAGTATGAACTTTGGAGTGACTTCTTTGCTGTTGTCATGTCTGGGTTCGCAGTGAGGCATCCACCAGCACAGCCCTAAGAGGGCCTGGCGTTGAGGAAGTACAAGTGGCCATTCCAAGCTGGCCTGGGCATCAAGAGCCACCCCAAAACCAGAAATGTCCCTCAGCTGCAGGCAGCTGGTGCAGATGCTGGGAAGGGCCACGGTCCTGCTGCTGGCCAGTCAGTGGTGCTGCTGTCACAAGTAACATAATGATCACATACTCCAGCAATGTGCCAGTGAAGAAGGCTTGGTGAAGAGTAACCTCCCAACCTCACACCTCAGGCCCCTGCCATCAGCTGCCCTGTGAGCTGCTCTGGCAGAAGGTGCCTCAGAATCAGCAATTCTGGTCTCGGCTCTGCTGCTGGCCAGTCAGCTTTCCAGGGAAAAGTGACCTCACAAGCACCTGCCACAGCTGCGTGAAGGCTGCTGACAGAACTTACCTCAAAGCTACATACTCCAGCTCATAGGATCACAGAATAGCTGGGTTGAAAGGGACCGTAAAGACTTTGTTTCCAAGGCCCTTTCCATGGGCAGGGACACTTTCCACTGGACTAGGTCTCTCAAAGCCCCATCTAACCTCACCTTAGCCCATCACTTCTGGCTCTTTTGGTGACTGATCAGCTCCTTCTGCAGAACTGGCTGTACCAGCACATACCAGAGACAATGCCTGCTCCTGTCCTACGAGCTGTGAGGCAAAAGTGACATGACAAACACAAACATCACACAGGCTGCCCATCTGCTCTCCAGACCACCCTGCATGCCCCCAGACTTCACATCCTGCTTTGACCTCAGCTGTCTTTTTAACTTGACATATTTCAATCCTCCCACAGCATCTGATAGTGGGTCTGAACACAGATTTTCTCATTACTGACAAGGACCCACTCCCAGCTACCTTACCAGGACCTTCCTGACCATATCCATCACCATCAGTCTTTCCACCCTTTCCATCCCCATCATTCCTGAGTCACGTCTCCAGGTGTGCTGCTAGTTCAAGAGCAGCCTCAGGGAAGTATTGCACAGGACTTGTGCCATCAGAGAGGCAGAAAGCTTTCAGGACACGAGACAGCTGCCACCCTCACAGATTTGCAAGTACTCATGGTTCTTGCTAAGGAGACACACAGAGCACTCCAGGGGAGCACCAAGATGGGGGAATAAAGCATGGAGTCTTGACAACCACAACTTAGAAACAAGCGAACTCATTTCCTCCAGACACAGAAGGAAACAGGGCACTTGTGTAGAAGAGACTGGCCAAGGTCCAGCAATGACCTCACCTCAGTATGCTGGGTCTGTTTGCTGCTGAGATGGAGATCTTCAAATATGAACAAACAGAAAATATCAAAATCTGAGGGGGAACAGGTCCAAAGGTACCAAGCAATCTTGTTTGAGTGGTGAATGTTGGACTGAAGACCTGGCTAAAAAAATAGCTTTTTCCATTCAGTGTCATTATTGATATGGATCAAGCTCTGGTTGCAGTAAAGGCCCTTCTTCCTAAACACTTTTGCATCAGGCATTCTTCCTACTGTTTTTTTTTTTAAGGTCAATGAATATGGGGGGTTTTCAGATGTAATTTAATTTAATTTAAAGTATCCAATAGTAAACAACAGAAGATAAATTCCAATCTTTTATCTTGACAAATATAATTAAGAGTTTATAAATATTTTATTTGACAAGCGAGGTTCTTGGCAACACACACATTGTGCCAAAGCACGGAGTTACCACTCAGACAAAGAACAAATTTTGCAGGTGGGACTTGGCTCCAGGCAGTTGCTCAATTGAATAACCTCACCAGCAGTGCAGATGTAACATAGGCCTAGAATTTTCCAAATGTCAAAGGACTGTGTAGAACGCAGACAGTTCCCACCAAACTCTTCTGCAAAATGCCAGCACTTGGCTCAACTAAGCACAATGCATAAGAAATGCTGAGTTTTATGGAGTGGGAGGCTGAATGTGTTGAAGAGACCTCTTTGCTACAGAGCACTTCAATTTTTTACCAGAGTCAGAGCAAAGCCATTGTTAATGCCTCCAAAGCTCTCACAAGAAGGTGGCCAACATAGTGGTGGTAACTGCAAGTGGCCACCACCAGCAGCCCATGAAGGGCATTACGGCACACACCAGGACTTTTCTGACCCACTTCCTTCTCCAGCACCTGTTGGAGACTTATGGGTTTCCTCTCACATGACATCCCGACTGCCATCCCACTGTTTGAGGTAATGAGGGACACCTCTGGCAGGGAAACTATCATCCAAACAGTTAAAAAGTAAAAAAAAAAAAAAGACAACTCCTGTCTCTCAGACATCACTCTCGGTCTCTCTTTGCCCAAGGTCCAGCACTTCATTGGCTTGAGGGACAATAGAAATGTCAAAAGTGGCTCCTCCCTTTCATTTTGCAAATTAGAAAACAAGCTTTAATTCATTTTTTGCCTCCTAGGCAGGAGCTGACCCATACTCATTCTGCAGCAGCCTGAGCTGGCAGGGTGGGTAGGTGACTCTCATTGCCCCACTCTGGGATCTGGGGCCCTGGAAGTAGTGGGTCTGCATCTTGAACAGCTTTTAGGAGGGACCTCCCAGCCAGAGACAGGTGAGTTTGAACAGTATGGGAATATTGACTGTTTATCAGGAAGAATTGAGAACTTTTCCTTAGGAGAAAAAAAAAAAAATAAAAAGGACAGAAAATCGGAGTCAGTGTGTTTCTCTCGCCTGCAAGATGCCCATAAGCTTTTGTGTCTGTTTAGCTGCAATCTCCTGCTTTCTTTGTTGTCGGAGCGCATTTCACTCTCGTGTCAAAGTGTGTCAACTCTAACCTTTTCCTCCGCAATGCTGGCGCCCCTCCAGCCCCCCAACCCTGCTGCCTCAGCCAGCCACAACACCCCCCACACAGCGAGAAGACATCTCCTCCCACTCAGCGCAGGCAGAAAGGTAATTAAAACTGTTTAGGTATTTTTGTTGTTGTTGTTGCTTTCTGAGGCTCAACAGCATAAATGTGACTTCTGCTCAATTAAGCTCTGGGATAAAAATAAAATAAAAGAAGGTCTTAGAGCTGTTCTTTATTTCTGCACATTAAAACTGGAGCCTGAAATTTACTGACACCCCCTCCCACCACCCCCATGGAAGGAAACTTGCAAATAAAGATGTCTCCAGTTGAAATGACCATTATTATCCACAAGCAGGCACATATATATATATACACATACACATATACACACATGCACCCATACATATATATGAACCCCAAATCTGTTTGTGCTTCTTCCTGCTAATGCTAAGGGTACATTCCTCCCCATTACAACAGCATTTGCACATTTATAGGAGGAATAAAGAAGGAGGAAAAAAAGATGCATGATACATGCGAAGGAGCCTTTCCTCTACCATCCAGAGAAAGAAGAACTAAAAGGATTATAAAAGTTCAGATTAAAATGATATAAAATCTAGCATTTGGCTCCAACACTAGTGCCTTGGTCCTCTGTAGCTAATCTGTATGCACTCTGTGACCTCCTCGCAGCGAACCCTGCTAAATATATTATTCCCACGGGGGCTTTCACTGCTGCTTGGTGTCAGAAATCAATATGTATGAGGCGCGTGGATGGGAATTTCTAATAGATCTGCCTGGCCCTGTGCTGCTTTTCAATATCTGCCTTGGACTATTAGTGCCGGCTCGGTGCCTGTGAAATAACCGAGATAATCTTTTAAGGTGCACTGTTAAGGTGGAACCTAAATGTTGCTGTTTCAATTAAAACAAAATATATATATATATATTCATAAATCAGTCGGCACTGTGCGTAACCTTGTGTGTAGCCTGATTATAAACAATGATGGGGATTAAAGTATTAGGGCGAGTATGCTAATGTCTGGATTTCTGAGGAAGAGCTTTAGTTTCTTTCTTATTTTTTTTTTATTAACAGAAAATTGCATAGATTCGCGGGCGGAGGGGGGAGGAATTAAAAGTGGAGGCAATGAGGGATGGCACATTGTCTGTGCAATCGCCTCCATGCCGGCAGAGCCATGGAGGTGAAAGAGCGAGATCGCTATATTACTGCAGATAACGCACCCATTTTACCTAAGCGACACCAGACCGCCGTTCTGCAACGCTCTCCATTTTAGACTGGTTTGTGCACATTGGAATTATTGCCTGGGTGATCCTGACTGGGTTTTCCCGGGGGGGGTTGTTGGGGTTTTTTGAGTGGGAGGAGGTTTTTTTAGTTTTTGCATAATTGCAACTGGTAGTGGTTTCCCCTTACTCTTCTGAAGGTGCTGAAGGTGGGCAGGAGAGGGCAGGCTGATGGGCTCCCCCCACAAACCCCCGCACCCAGGGCAGTGTGTCCCCCCCATGCAGGCAGGCAGCATAACAAGGCTCAGGTCTGGGAGTGGGCTGTGGGGAAGGCTGCATCCTGCTCTTTCATTCTCCTTCTCACTCTTTGTTTTCAGTTGAATGCACAGAGGAAGCTGTCTCAGCTCAGTGCACAGAGGTGCAGCGTATAGAAGCAATAACTTGCTAAAGGACCTCTCGCTCTCCCTTTTTTTTTTTTATTTTCCTTTTTATTAGGGGAAAGGTAATGAGTAATCCATGCATGCGCTCCTCCGGCTTTACAGGCAGCCAGGCTGAGTTCAGCTCTGTGCTGGAGATGACAAGTGGAGAGTCACCACCCCAGAGGATCCGTTTTAGCCACGTTTAGCTCCGCTGCCCTTGCGAGGTTGTCACCCTACCAGAGGTTGAAGAACTGGCACACAGCCCTGGTATTTTTCTTTCCTCCTCTCTGCTCCTTGCACACTTCACTTAGCACAGCCCAATCCACCTGACAACTCTCTGAGCCCTCGACTGCTTGTCTGACCTGAGCTGGAGGCGGGAGGATGGGGCAGCAGCCTGCCATTAAGGATGTGGGTCTGGGGAGAAACACAGGGAGAAATCTCCAACCTAAGAGTGCTTGCACAGTGTCAGGCCTGTCAGGTTAAAAGCAAAGGGCTCTCTGAAAGGAGGTTTTACACAGCTTATTTTCACCACAACCCCTTGAAATGAGGAGAAAATGGAATGGGATCTGTTTGGTTCTGTTTTACGTAATAACTCCGCTTTTCTCCTGCAGGTGCCATGAGCTCTGTTCCCAGAAACAAAAACTCATCAGTGTTACCTGAGAAATATGAACAAGGCTTTTCAGACACTTGTCTGGATCTGCTCCAGCCAGTCTCCTTCTGGTTAAGGTTTAGTGAGGTACACAGACATAAAGAAAAAAAAAAATGCTCTGGATGGGTTTTGGGGTTGTCTTTTTTTTTCTTATGCTCAGCCATAATTAAGCCACAAATCTCTCTGGTCCCTGAAAAATTCCACCTGAGTATAATTTTGCCCCACACACTGTGCATAAATAGATCAGAGCCGCAAAGCTCAATTCTAGATCTAAAAATCCACCTGCAAAGACTGCAGGTATTTACACCCAGGGAGTGGCTTGCCAGCAGCTCCTCTGGAAAACAGGACCAGGCAGGCAAGGCAGGGATGCATGCACATCCCAGCCCAGCACAGAGGCAACACTGCTGACAGCCACGGGAACTAAATTCCAGGTGTGTAGTTTGGATTAACTATCCCCAGTATCTGGAAAAATGCAAATGTTTATAAAGGGCTCTACTATCGCTGGTGGTTTTATCCCGGATGCCAAGAGCCAGCACGCTCCCCACCTCAGCTCCTCACAGTGTTTATAATACAAATACTTCTAATCTAAGGAACGCAATTCCCAACAGTTTAATAGGGCTGAAGTTCCCT
>JAWWES010000133.1:24067786-24104370 GCA_035583135.1 Lophotriccus pileatus
AGGGAGTGGCTTGCCAGCAGCTCCTCTGGAAAACAGGACCAGGCAGGCAAGGCAGGGATGCATGCACATCCCAGCCCGGCACAGAGGCAACACTGCTGACGGCCACGGGAACTAAATTCCAGGTGTGTAGTTTGGATTAACTATCCCCAGTATCTTGAAAAATGCAAATGTTTATAAAGGGCTCTACTATCGCTGGTGGTTTTATGCCGGATGCCAAGAGCCAGCACGCTCCCCACCTCAGCTTCTCACAGTGTTTATAATACAAATACTTCTAATCTAAGGAACGCAATTCCCAACAGTTTAATAGGGCTGAAGTTCCCTTCCCGCCTCCCCTTTCTCAACCCATCAATTAGGTAGGTAGATGTAAAAACAAACAACCTATGTGTTTTCTGCATCTCTAAGGAGGTGTAGTGGTGTGAAATGCTGGTTATATGCGTTTACTGATGGGAAAAGAGGAGCAGAGTGGGCCTTTGTAAACTGCAGGCTTGGTTTTTCCCTGAATGCTGAAAAAGAGCAGCTTTCAGCAGTAAGGCAGGGCTGGAGAAGGGAAGGGCACTGGAGGACTTGCATGTGTGCCGAGGCCTCTCAGGGTGGCCATGGTGTTGCCAGCAGCAGAGGAGGTGGGAATGAGACCCAGAACCTAGTCTTGATGCCCTGCATGGGGCAGCTGTTGGGCTGTAGCCCAGAAAAATTCCCCACCCTGGATGTAGAAATCCCTAACCTTTGTTTTCATGATCCATTTTATCTCCTCTCTTTATGCTTATGGCAGCAGAGTAGGACATGGGAGTCCCTTATGGTCCACAGCTGATGGTCACTTTTAGTTTGCATTGCTTTAGTCCATGCTGACCACCAGAGCTCAACTAGAGTCCATAAGCTGCATTTAAACAAAGGCATTTCTTTAATCCTTTTTTAAACTCCACATGCATACCTATATTTCTCAGAGGTTGCACACCTCCAGTTCTCAAAGAGGCCTCCAAAGCAGAGAAAACCCATCAAGCCAGTGAGCATCATGTAAAGCATCCCTCGGTCTTCTGAGTAACTTCTGTGGTGCAAAATATCACCAACATGTAAAATCAAGTATGCACACATCAAAACAGCATGTAAGCCATTACTGACAAAATCACTTGAGCTGTTAGGGGAAGCAGCCTGCAGAAGGTGGACCAGCTGCTCCTCACACTTACCACTATCCCATGCCGTGTTTGTGCCATTGCAGCACCGGACAAACACCCGCTTAGGCAGAGCGCGGCTTTGTCTGACCTTTTGCCATGACCTCTGCCTTATTGCCTCACAGCCCACATTTGCAAAGATGGGATTTGACAAGAAGTGTCACGTCCCTTCCATCCTAAAGGCAAATAAATGTCCCTTTCGATCATGGCTGTCACCCGCCGCTCATGGGTGAGTGACACCCCAGCCCAGCAAATTACTCCTACCCTAGTTGCTGCCAGACTTGGAGACTGGATGAAGGCAGAACCAGAATAAGCCCAGACTACAGGTCCATCCTGTAATACTCACGTGCAATGTAGATACCACCAGCAGCCAAATAAAAAAAATCCCTTTTCCAGTAAGCATGACCTTTTGGAAGGTGGGAATTATACAGCCACGCAGTAAAGGGAAACATGGTTAAACCCCCTCAGTAGAAACCAGCTGGTGGCTGTAAGGGAAGTCACACTGGTTCAGACCAGCCCACTCTCTCTCTGCACAGGTTGATAGTTCAACACCAGGAGCGATTGATGGCCTCTTCCCCTGCACTGACGGGGGCACAGGCACACTGCTGCCTGCTGCTCAGCTGGCAACTGCAGTGGACGGTGCCCATGAACCTAGGAGGGGAGTGGGAGAGGTGTGCTGGTCTGTGACAGTGTCCTGTGCAAAGACAGTAATCCTTTTTTGGATCAGTATCAGGCAATGAAGCTGAAAGTCAAGCCCGTGTTGCAGAAGAGGCAGCAGTGTAGGAAGCAGCCACCACCTAAGAGCAGCCCCTGTTTATTGCGATACAGCTTTGGGTTTTCCTTGCATGCTCCAGGGAAGGAAGTTGCCACTGTGAGGTTGAGGTCCTTTTTTCCCCACCCTGTCCCAGGGAGTCCCTACCATGGCACTTTGATACCACTGCAGCTCCCTGAATTCCTCCTCTGGTGCCCTACCTAGGTGCTGCCTACACCTCTGTGGGCCAAGTGAGAGCCAAAGCAAAAATGGGCTTGAGAGCTGGTTGTGACAGGTGTCCATGAGAGTAGGAACAAAGCAAAAATGTCACCCAAACCTGAAACAGACCAGAGCAGCACCAGCTAGTGCAGAGACTTGGAGTCACATCGCAGGTTTCCTGTGCCAGCGCCATGGCTGGAGCAGGGTGTCCCTGCAGGGCATTTCCTGGAGATGTGATACCTTACACTGCCAGGCTCCTCAGATGCTGGGAAGGGCTCTGAGGAGCAACTTCACTTCTTGAAGGGCCAGGAGAGGTGGATGGTCCACTGCAGCAACGGAGGAGAGCCCAGCTGGGGCCATGGGCAGGGCCAGGAGCACAGATGTACCCACGGGGTCACGGCCATGACCCAGCATCCCATGCCCATCTCCGCTATATGCATCCAGACGGCACTGCTAGGGCTTTTTTCCTCTCCTATTTCTTCTCCTTGCACTGTTGCCAACTTCCTCCAATGAAGGGGTGGCGGACCAACGTGACAGCACATTTCCCAGCACAGAAAGTGGTGATTGCATCCATTCGGTTAGGGCTGCATGGAGGGGTTTTTTAGTAACTGGTTACCCCTGGTAAAGCTGTGGTGCCTTTATTTATGGATGTGCGTGTTTTAATCAGTATTTCAGCATTCCTCCGGCTAAAGCACTCTTACCAAAAGCTCTCCGTCCCTGCCACAGCTTTGCTTAATGCCTTGGCAGCGCCCGCAGCCCTGACCCGAACCTGGGTCAGGTTAAAAACCTATTAAAAACCTCCTGAGAGCAGCTCTGCCCCAGGGCAGAACCCCCCAGGGTGAGGGGCGGCAGGAACGGCGGGCACCGCTGGGCGGGGGCTGAGCTCCCCCTGCTCCAGGGCCTCTCGGGAAGCGAGGCAAAGCAATTCATCTCAGCCCTTCCCGGCAAATCACTCCTGTGACCACACAACGCGAGCCGGCCATTCAGGCTGAACCTTGGCCATGTATTATCCTGACGGCGAATCCCGCTGAGCCTGGCAGCTCAGCCCCGCTCCCGCAGCTCGCCCTGCCTCCCAGAAGGCATCTCCCAAGAGCTATTACTGTGGCAAAGGCAAAACTCCGTCCCACGGAAAGGACATACGATTTTACATCTCCCACCTACCACAGGAAAAAAAAAAAAAAAAAGAGGTTGCCACACTTTGAGTTTATTCCAGTGCAGTCCCAGTGGCTCCAGTAGAAAACTGGGCGTCCCAGCCAAAATACCCCGGGAGGGGGCTTTCTGCGTTGCTACAGTATTAGTGCATGGGTTTACAGGGAGAGCAAGGCCGGACCTGATGGAATTGCTCGGCTGCACTAATCAAGGTCTAACTTTTTTGCGGTCTTCCCTCTTTTTCTCCCCATAAGGAAATAGGTATTATGGAGCCATTCAGTGGCAAGGGCAGGAAGGGAAAGGGAAGGAGGGAAGAGAAGGAGCGGAAACAGATCCAAATGGCACAGCGCATCTTTTAAGAAGCAAAAAGTTGAGTCAGAAGAGCAAACCTAATCTCCAGCCCAGCACTGCCTGTTAACACTCACACATCCACACAGATGACAAGCAAATGCAAATGCTCTGGGACATGGTGGCACCAATGGGTCCAACAGCAGAGATGGTCTTTGGGCTGTGATGTGACTGGTGACACAGGCATCTGCAACTGTATGCATCAGCATGTGCCCACACGAGTATCTCCTTCTGCCCCTGCTCCTCTGCCCGGAGGTGTCCCCAAGATCCAGGAGCAGGGAAGCACCATCTGTACAGACCAGGACAGCCCTGTACCACCCGGCACGGCAGCTCTTCCCAACCAAGCCCCGAGCCAGCCAGCTGCATTTGGTGACCCTGTAAGGCAGTCCTCATTGGCCCGTTTCAGGCCAGAGGAGCAGTTTCTCCTTTCAGCCCCATAGGCTGCACCAGGGATGCTCAGCTCCTGTGGTTACCACAGGCAAAAGCAGGATTACCAACCCTGGCGGTTTTTCCCTGCCTCCTCCCCACTTCCCGGCAGAGGTTTTGGGCAGCCCAGTAAGGACACAGCCTTGAGCAGCCTGCCACCCATTTTCCACAGCCATGGGCAGCTCCGTACCCCATTCAGCCATGACCTGTGGGAATACAGCACAGGTGGCATTAGGCACAATCATGTGGTACAGTCAGATGTGAAATGACTTTGATTCCTGAGAGAGTCCTCCCCTGCAAAAGTGGCAAAAGCACAAGTGGTAACAACAGTATTCAAGGGAAAGGCATTGGAAAAAGGGAATTCAAAAGACAAACATCACATTGTGGGCTAAAAAACAAACGACCAAACAAAAAGCATTTTCCAGTGCAAGTTTCCCGTTCCCATTTCCACGCAGATGAAGTCTGCCGCTCCCCAGCCACCTCCCTGCTCATTTGCAGGCAGAAGCAGGGGAAAGCAAGCAACACTCTGCATTTAGAGTAATCTAAGAAAAATGCCAACCTGCCACAGCCGCCAAGAGTGCTTTTGCATGGCTCTTTTTCCAGGCTGTGCCACTTCGATGCTTAGGACCACTGAGGCTTGGCACAGCTCGGTGCACCCACCGCAGTGAGCAGAAATACTCATCCAGCAGCAACAGCCGAATGCAGCATTCCTGGGTGCTGAAAGCCACATGAGTTTTGCCTCCTGCATCTGCAGAGGGGCAGGAGCAGACCCCCATTCCACAGATGTGGTAATAGCAGCAGAAGGTACTTGGACACCAAGAAATAACTTGGAGGAAGAGCAAGTAAAAAATTCTCCTTTTGGTTGAACAGACACCAGGAACTCCAACGCCCACTTTGTTTAAGAGGAAGATATTTGAAGGAGCAACAACAACCCACAGGAGGAAGAACCACAGTGCTGTACATCCCACATCTCGTGCAGACTGTTGCCAAATCAGTGGGAAGGTGACACATTGCAGGGAGAAAAACAACAACTTTAAAATAATAATTAATGAATTATTACTGACAATTGGAAAAAAAAATCCCTGTTGCTTATACAAATGAATGTTGGCTTCTGGAGTTTCTAGCAATCATAAATATTTAAACACCTCCTTTGTTTTAACATAAAGCAGAAGAGAAATGCAGCAGCCACGGAAGGAGCAGCAATGTGTCAGAACAGCAGCATGGAGCATCGGATCAAAACACGGCAGCGACTCACGCCCCGTTGGTGGGGAGCACGGCACGGCACCCCCAGCATGGCACTGCTGGGGCATCACCATCACTCCCAGCATGTTTCTTCAAACTACAGTCCTGGATATAACATGTGTGCCTTGCTGGTTCTTTTCAGAGGAGCCAGAGACGGAAATTGTAGCAACAGCCCCCATGGCACATGTGCCAGGAGAGCGTCTCCTGCCTGCTCCATGGGGCACAATTTGGCAGCTGTAGGGAGCTGTTTGGCTATCTGCTTTCCTTGCCCAGCTTTTCCTTGCCATCACACAAGTGGTATTTTGTGCTAAGGGGATGCCCACCCAAAAAGCACTGACCCACGTCTGCTGCCTCCAGGTTTGCTGGCGAAGAACCAGCCTGAATCCCTCCATGCAGCGTTGCAGAATTAACACCCTTCTCACTCCCTCCTTTACCAGCAAAGCTGGTGGCAACATTTGCAGTTACACTGCCTAAGTGCCTATTACAGGGTTCCATCTTCAGCAGTTCACAGCTTCATTCAGACCTTTAATCCTGCAGGCTGAAAGCTTCCAGGTGAGACATCTGCCTCCAGCTTAGTTCTGCCTTGAGCTAGGTGTGCTTTCACATTCCTAGCAAAACCAACTCAGCTGTTTCCAAGAAAATAATTAGGAATAAACTGGCTAAGACCTGGCTTACTTTAACCTCTTTTCCAGAAGAGAAGAAAGTTTAGGACACACCAGTGATAGATCAAACACACATCTTACTCTCTGCCCTTTGAAGTCCCCCTAGATTTGCTCAGCACCAGCATTTTAGGGCAGAAGTAACCTACATATTCACTGCTACCATTGCAGTCTGCATCGGCTTTCTGATGCTGTCACGCTCGAGGGTGTAAGAAGTTCAGCATCGATTGCTTCATCTGCCACCATTTCCCCATGGAATCTGCTGGCACAAGCAGAAGACCAGCAGCCCCAATGCTTGCTGGGGCACCACTCCACACACCAAGCACCCTACCTACCTTGCAGGTGCTCCAGCCTCCAGGAGCTCAGGCCTCTGTGCAGCCACAGCCCCCTCACCTTCCCAAGATGCAAAACACAGAACTCAGGGACCCAGAGGCCATGGCATCTGCCATATCTGCCTTCCTCTAGGGAAGAGAGGACTTAAAGGAAGGAAAAACAGGGAAAGAGTAACAAAAAGAGTGAGCAAATGAGCTTTTTCTTCTGCCTGGCTTGGAGGTGCTACAGTTTTTCCTGGCTTCTCTTCTTTCAGCTCCTGCAATTCTAGCTTATGCTGTTGGAGTAAGATGTGCTGGGTCATGACAGGGAAAAAAAAAAGTGATCAGTTAATAATCCTGCTTGTGCTTCATCTTTGTGGTGAGAGTGCCTTGGGATTATCCTCATCTTGTAAAAGTCACTCTTTTCAGCAGAACTAGGAAGGGCAGGGGCCAGATCGGTGCCCCCAAAGATCCCCTTTAGAATGGCTGCACCACTGCCAGGGTCAGTGTGTATGGAAGCTGGGTCCTGTCCCATTCAGTGATACTTGATCTCACTGCTTGCATTCAAGGCCTGAAAGTTGACAAAAATTAGCCTTCCTTCTGCTCTCAAATTCCTGTATGCCCTTTGGTGAGATTAGGATTCTGTGTGTGCCCTGGGCCTCCAGTGGACTGAAAAATACAATTTTTAGCATAATGTTTGTGACGCATCAGATTGGCACACGGAAAGGACGATGACTTCTTTACATCAGAGGCCTCTCCCTGCAGAAAGTGCTATTCCATCCCAATGGCGTGCTTGAAGAGACCATGTAAAGGGTTATCAATTACTGTCAGCTCACTCAACTACCGAGGTACTTTAAACAGTTATGACATGAGAATTCATGTTCCTTCTATTGACTACGCTTAGTATTTCCAAGCTGTTTGAGTTTGAACTAACCACCTAAAAAAAAAGAGAAATGCTCCACCACCCGCAGAGTCATTTCTGACTGGACGTTTCCACGCATCGCAGGGCAGGGAGCGTCAGACCCCAGGAGCGTGAGAAGGTGCTGGCCCTGGACCTCTGTGCGCTGAGAGGTCGCCTGCCCGCGCGTGCTCCAGCTGTGCCCTGTGCCGACACAGCCTGCAATGAGCATCACCCGGCCAGAGCCAGTGAGCCATACTGGAGGCAAATGCTCTGCTTAATTGGTCTCAGCTGGAAGCTGCTCTGTGCATGTCAGCGTGTTTAAGGAAGCAGGTCTACAGGAGAGAAGACACCAGAGTAACCAATTAAAGAAAAGCCCATGATTTCCCTTCCCCCTCTCTCCCAGCCCGAAGCCCTGGAAGTTTGTTTTGTTTTAAAGGAGGAGTGTTTCTCACTGACAATGAAATCAACTTGAGAATAAGCTTTTGCTATTGGTATTTCCAAGTTTAGTACTGACAGCACCTGTGGAGATAGCTACAGAGACCTGGTTAAATCAAGTCAAGATTTGCATCTTTATCTCTCATTCTTTGACCTTTTTCTTTTTTTCCTTCAAAAGAGAAAAGAAATGACACAAGGCAACTCTTCATCCAGTTCAAATCCAAGTTTATTAGCCTGTAAAAGTCTGTTTCCACACAGTAATCATAAGAAATGAATGAATGTTTATGGAGCGTAGCATAAAAATATACCGAGTCAGCCATAGGTTGGAGTTTACGATTGCTCACAAAAATTAATCAGCAGATCACATGGCATTGCATCAGAAAGGCAAATCAGTCCTAGGAATGCAAACAATCAGGATAAAAAGGCAAAACAAGTAAGAGCAGAGTATCAGAAAGCAATAATTAGTTCACAGTTCCTAATGTGGGTGACAGGTTTCTTTAGATCAGGTTATTTACCCACTAATTCTCCAAAAACAAGTTAAAAGCCAGTTGTCATAATTTTGCATTAAACAGTACGTTCTCGGTCAACACGTCAGCTGCTCAAATTCACTATCAATCTCTAGGTATGACTATTAAAATATAGGCACATAAGAGACCAGGTATATTCAACAGTCCAGCTCCTTCTCCTAAAGCTTGGAGGCCTCCAACACTCACAGCTAGAAATCAAAAGCTAATGTGAGACACGCAGGTTGAGATATTCTAGTCCGTCTGGACACATAAACCTTCTCTCCTTAAAAACCTCCAGCACGCTACGGGTTCATGAGGTCTGGGGAGGTTCACCTCTCTGCTGGGCACAGCAAACCTGACCCCCGGGAGGGGAAGGGGTGTTGGACATCTGGCATAAACTTTTGTTTGTTGCATGTACCAGGGAGGTGACAATGGGAACGTTCCCCACTGGGTCCCGTTTGCTTTAGTGTTGATATTCTGTAGGGTTGTGTCCGATAGTCACGCTTATGTATGGACTTTGCTCACAAGCTACATCCGATGCAGAGAAGACCCATTAGGAGATTTGGGCAAGCATCAGGAGTTTCTGACCTGGACTAACTCTTCCTTCTCTTTCCAAAGGAAAATGTCTAGCCAAAAAGAGATGTATTTCTTCTAATGCTTTGGGCTTTCCTGAAGAATTACAGAGAGTCACTGTTACTAACTCTGTAAAGAGAGCAGACTTAAAGGAGCAAGGGAAGAAAGGTGTTTTCTTTTCAAATGCAGGATGCTTAAACACATCATAAACGAAGCTGGGGAGAACTGCACTGAATAATTAATCCAGGCTCTGGCTGACACCACATCACCTGCAGATCTTTCTACCAGAATGCAGCTGAATTATTTTCTAGCAAAGATCCTTGACACTACAAGTCAAGGCCTAATACAGGCCAATGAACCCACAGTCACAGCATCTTCAGTTATGGGGAAGTCATATTAGACTGAGAAGTACCTTTGAAGTTTATTGGGAAATTAACCCATTAAGGCTAATTCCTAAAACGCCTTTTCAGGAATGGGCAGTAGCAAGACAAACTATTCCTGCTTATTAAATTAATAATAATGTGACAATCCTTTAATTCGTCTGAGAACTTAGAAGAGCAGTGGAAATACTTTAGGTAGTCTAGATCCTTGCCTTGCAAGATTACATTCTGCCACCAGCATTTCCATGGGCTGAAGTGCTTTGCTGAAGGACCCAGCGACCCAGCCGAACGTGTCCATCCTAAAAACCAAATGGTAAACAGAGACAATGCTATGGTGGGAACAGATCCTGACATCTTTGCTGACCTTTCTTTCCTCGGGGACTTCCAGTGGTCTCGCTTTATTGTATGTTCTGCCATTATTACTGAGAAGAAGTATTTCTTTCCTTTATAGGTTCTGGGGCCATCTGTCCATGGTCGATGAACACTGGCGACTGAGTAGATCCTTACAGTGGTGTAAGACTGAACTTATAACTAAGTCACCTATATAATATCCTCCAATTTCATGAGCTATCTGGTAAAGCCCATGGGAACCTGGGGAGGACTAGAGCCTCCCAGAAGACACACTGCCCTGTATCTCTAGACTGTTCATAATTTCAGACTTGTTACTTGGAAATATATGAGAGCACTCAAATGGCTAGTGGCAAGACCAAATTGAGTCCAACACAGCCTCGAAGAATTGAGCTTCCACACAAAAGGGTATTTTCCTTCCTTTAACAGGCTCGGTAATAAGTTTGCCAGTTTCAGCTTTGAAGAATTACCTGCTTGTTGTTTGAAGGTTTTTTAGGTTGTTTTTGTGTGTGTGTGTTTTTTTTTAAATTAAAAAATAACAGCTATAAAAAACTAGAGGTAGTTTGAAACTGCAAGGTTCATATCTGGGGCGAGTATTTCTCCAGAGCTGAGGGACATTTTTCATTCAGACTAGTATAAAACAATACTTGAGGGGAAAAAGTGTTGAAAGAGAAAGCATTAAAGGAATAGGAACTCAGAGACCTCTTCCTGCTTCCAAATCGACCGTCTCATGAAATGAGTGTTTTTCCTCCCTGTGAATTCTATATTTAATCCAGAGAGATCACTGAGTATGCCTGAGCAACCTGGCAGCCCTTTTCCTCCTCTTCAAACAGACCTCAAGATTCACTCTTGTCTAATGAGCAGTCTACGTCTCCCAAGAACATATATCCTTACGGATTTTGATAAGAGCAGACAGGATCAGTGGAAAATCCACTTCTGTTCCTTTTTCTTTTGTTGTTTTCTTTAAAAACAAAAGGATACACCAAGGCTCCCCCTGGAAAATCAGCTGGCATTGAAGGAATCTCACAGACTAAAGGACCTACCTCATTTTTCAAACTCTTTAAAAATTCTGTTTTGGCACCTGAGAGCAGACTTTCTGTTGATTAAAGGAATATTTCCAGAAAAATGACATTCCAAATTTCACCAAAATCAGGTGACGTGCTGCCAGCACTGTCACGAACTTTCCCACCTATCTGAAGTTGCTTCAATGTTGGCAAGTAGTACGGGGAAACAAAATATCAAGTAAAAACCATTTTCTAAGCTATGTATATTTTTCTAGACAGGTAGAGAGGTGAAATTTGAACTGAGAAGCAGTAAAATGAAAAGGAAGATAATATTGTCATTCTCTCACAAACCATATTCATAATTCCAAATACTCCAACAGCAGCAGGATGATCTATTCTCAGGACTATTGTTTGCTGCAAGAACTACAGATGAGATTTCACCTTTGCGTGCTTCTCCCTACCAAGCTAACTGCTAATTTATCACATCACCCTCACTAGTCCACTGTTTTTATACAACACAGGTCTGCACTAAAGGGTTTAAGGCCTTTCTGTAATCAGTCTTGCTCCTACTTCACTAACCTTTTCATAGCCTCAAAAATCTCAAAGTAACATTCCTAGTCAAAAAAGGCAGTATTTTTTCTGCTATTTTAAAAAATTCCAGAGTATGATGTTACCTTAAGTTGTACAACTTATGGAGTTTCCATCAATTGCCAATTGAGAAGGAATTACTTTTGTAGCTATTGTACCATCACTTCATAAGCATTCATTCCCATAAGCAAGACTGAGGTCAGGATTTGGACCTTCTTGCTCATTTTGAGGGTTCTTTTCTAAAAGAGGTTTCCTTTGTTTAAGATCCCACAAACAGGACCTGTTTATGGAAAAAGAGAGATATTTTGAATACTAAAGTCCTTTATTCAACAACACAGAAATATCACAAAAACAACTTTACTGGGCAAATTGAATGTTTTTATACAGTTTTGTACATGCCCCATAAGTGATTATTTTTTTCATAAATACACTGTTTTCCAAAACTGTTTTTTTTCCATAATTGCACAAGCATACATACACCTTACACAAATATCTATTAGAAAATTTAATAGATAACTGCACAGTTCAGAAATAGGAGAACACTGTGAAAGGAGTACATTTCTGTGGCCCATGTTTCTGAAAATACCCTCCTAGTTCCCTGCATTTGTGAAAATGGAGTACTTTCTAACATAGGAGCTGTCTTTTGTTCACTAAGAATACAGTAGAGCTCAGCGTGAAACTGCCAAATTTAATAAAAACAAAATCTGAAACATTTAGCTGTTACATGAGAACCCACTGTTTGATATCACTATGCATCTAACCATGATCAAAGACCCACTACTGCTTTTTGCTGAATGCATTCGACCCTGAATGGTATGTTCATTTAACTACTTTCTTTCTTCGTTATTTGATTACAGATATAGCCCATTTAAAGACTTCACATTCTTCAACATTAATTGTAGGACTTACATACCAGGGGGTCTGTACAAAAGGGAGTATTTTCCCTCATAGGGAGGGTCTGTTATTAATTGACAGAATGGGTA
This sequence comes from Lophotriccus pileatus, assembly GCA_035583135.1. Classification (NCBI taxonomy): domain Eukaryota; kingdom Metazoa; phylum Chordata; class Aves; order Passeriformes; family Tyrannidae; genus Lophotriccus; species Lophotriccus pileatus. The sequence goes on from JAWWES010000133.1 coordinate 24,079,776, forward strand.
CGTGTGCCTCCCTTTCAACCTTACAATTTTTCGTAAGTTTATCTGGGGTATGCCAAAAATGCTTCCATCAGGCTTAGCACTCTCACCTAGAGGACGACAAAAGTTCTGCTTCTTTTTTTTTTTGCCCACCCCCTTATTTTTCATTTTTTGTTGTGAGAATGAAGACTGCAGGAGAATATAAATTTTCACACTGAAAAATGGTATTGGACCTTGTGAAAAGCACAAATTTGGTAATGAGAACTTGACAATAATTGGATTGACAAATATGTATATAAAGGGGGAGGGGAGGGGAGGAGGGAAGGGCAGCAGAGAGAGATAGGCCAGAAAAGGGATTTCCTTCTTCAAACATCACTAATTAAAATGCTCTATGCACACTACATCATATAAATACTGTTTCAGCAAAATCTAAAAACCTGATGGTGCAAAGGAACAACATCCAAAAGAAAAACCATATGGGTAAATCAAAGAAAAATCAACTCTTGTTCATTTTCAGTAATCAACAGGCTTGCTTGGTTGCTTGTTTTAACAGTTTTGAATTGACATGTCAAACACCACAATTACAATATACAGACCCATCAGTTCTTTAAAACAAAACAACAAAACAAAAAAAAGAAAGCACATCAAGACATGCAACATTAGGGTATTAGACAGTGAGTACATTGCTATGAGTATCTTTGTACACCTAATGTAGCCTGAACTCAAGTTTGCCTCTGCTTCTGTAATAGCAATCAGAGTTTTCCAAAGAGCAAGGCAAGCTTACCAGCCAGATGTGCAAATAAGGCTTCAGTTTGTAAATCAAGCAGTGCTTTGGTAGAGAAGACCTTGCAGAGCTCATATTGGTCTAGTGATCAGTAACAGAGGCCCTAACCAAAATGACTCCAACACAAAAAAAATCCATACCCAGCTGTCATACAAACAGACATAAAGCTCGTTTAATGGGCACTGGATGAGTATTTAACTAAGGATCTCTTACAAACTGTAAGAGGGGCACCATGATAGAAGCATTTTAAGTGTGACACTCCACCTCTGAAGCCATGGATGCGATGTCATATGACACAAAGACATAGACACGTGCATTGACCCTAAGTTGAGGATGCAGGTGTAAGCCCAGCCTGCCCATTCTCCTCCAGTTATCCTGGGTCACCCACGCTCTGCCCAGTCCTGCTGACACACACATGTGACCTCTGGAGGTTCCTCCTCCTCCATCCCTTGGTCTTTGTTTTCTGAGCTGTTCCCAGCATCTGCCAGCCCTGTGTGCTCCCTCACTTGCCAAAGATGGCATCTTCCCCACCTGCACAGGTCCCACAGTATAGCATTCCCAACCCATCCCTTGTGCTTCACCATTTAGTGTGACCAGGGGCCAAAGCCTGAAGTACTTAGCAAAAAAATGGAGAAAGTGCTGAAACAGTAGGAGATTTGCATGTGCTGTGCAACATTAACCGGTTATTTCCATGTCCAGCACCTTGTCTGTGAAACTACGGGTAGTCCTATCTCGTACAAAATTATAAATCTATCAAACACATGGCACAACAGCATTCACTTACTTTGACAGCATGGCCTTCTTGCTTGTGAGTGGTATGACAAAGCCAAGCAATAAAAAGTGATGATCAACTGATAATAAGTATCCCTAAGTTTAGAATCTTCTATATTTTTTACAGCATGTGAGTTATATCCCTCTGTGTGCTGCCTTTCTGTGGAGTAGACATTACCTCCATGCAGCTAGACCAGGAAGAAGAACTGCAAAGCATTTTTCTGGGCCCAAGGGACCAGTCATTCAGCAAATCCAAGATCTGTGGACCAGGAAATGTGTGGGGAGAAGTGGTCTTTTTTAAAAGCATTTTTTTAAAAAAAAGCTCATTTTTATACTGCAAAAATATCCAGGCTCTCAAACAAGCACAAGTGCAAGTGCGACCCAAACCAGTCCAACTGTCAAAATTCATTTAACCGTGAAGAGCTCCACTTGAACCAAAAATATGGCATTCCACTTCATAAGATGCCTACTCCATTGACTGAAAATGCTACGCAAGACCTCGTAGGTGAAGGGTAATTAAGCTGAGTCATCATTTTTTCTAAAGTCTGGTACTCTGTTTTGCACCCTAGAACAACCTTTATTTGGATGACTAGTTTTGCACATCCGCCTATGCTGGGCACTCCAGCACAGTGGAAAATAAATCAGACACCAGACAGCATTTTTGGAGAGATACCCCTCTGTAAAGCTCGTTTAGAAGCAATGCAAGTGCATAAACCACTACTCTAATAGAGTGCTTGAAAGATTAATTTTAAATGTTACGTCTTCCCCTCTCACAACACCACAACGGAAGGTAATTGCTAGATGTGTCACAATCTTTTTTATCTTGGAAAACTTGGCATCAAGTTTCTATGGAAGGATGCAGGGTAAAACAGTGCTGCTGTTGCTGCTGATGCTAAACAACTAGCAAAATAATAGTTAAAGCTAGAATTTATTGCTCCGGATTTAACTCGCAGAACCACACTGTTGTGTACAAACCGTTTATCTCCATTGATGCTCAGACATGATTGTCTCCTTGTGTCTAAACACACAAAATACAAGCGGCTATCTGTACAGTTTACAGTACTGAAACACATATATTTGAAAATGAAGTATAGATATGTTACTTTTCAAAGATACATGACTTTATAGCAGGGGTTTACCCAAACTTTTTTTTTTTTTTTTTTTACAGCCACTTTAAAAATAGACAACAACTTCACTAGTATAGCTAAGTTACATCAAAGAAAGAATCGGTGTACTGAATGTGAAGAAGCTGGCCAATTCCCCAGGCTCCCAGATTTTTGTCTTTTGCTTTTGAGGAAACCCCTATACATAAATGAAAATAGTATCTGAGTATATTCTTCAATGGTGGACTAAGCAGTTTCTTAAAACAAGACTTTAGCTTGCCATTCACTTCGGACTGCCTTGAAAATAAGATACACTACTGCTTAAAAGAACCATCGGAATGCTTCAGCGCTGGGAACAGGTGTTCTCTAAAAAAAAAGCAAGAAAACAAGTTAAGCTTTCTTTTGCGGCATTGGCATACTCCAGTTCTAGTTGTTCTTTTCCTTTTACATTTTAGACATACTTTCAGTTATCTAGGAACAGCACGATGCCTCACACTGCTGGACAATTAATAGAAACATCCTTCTCCAAACACACACCATTTTAGGATCACATGCAAAACATTGTACTCAGTATGTAACACACCTAACATGCTGGCTTCTCCTTAGTTAACAAGTTAGCCATGAAAATGTAAACATTGCTAGAAAAAATATCTGGAAAACAGACCGTGCTTTTAGAATAACCACACAGTTGTACAATGGTTTCTGCCTGTGCCTTGGCATACTGGATGCACAGTTATGGCTTGGTTGGGTTTGCAGGTTTAAACACATGCTTTGGCAAGGCCATGTTTGTGACAGGGAATAGCAAAGGCATTGATCTGCCACTCAGATAGTGTGCTGTGTCTACAGACACCTTGGGAACAGAGGTAGGTGTTTTGAAACCTCAGGCTGGCCACCTCATTCCACGTTTAGGTTGCAATGCAGGAAGAATTTAAACGCATCCTTGACTTCATTTCACTGAGGGAAACACCTTGGGGTGCTGCCCAGATTGCCCATGTACGTACTTTCACACACATGCTGGACCTTGGCTTACACAGAAATAGTCTGCTCGCAGAGCTGCTACCCTCCCTCCTTCCCCTGCCTGTAGCCCTCTGGAAACGATATCCATTTGCACTCAGGTGCCTCCGTACACATTTGAGTACCAGCAAATTCCCTTCACAGCTTTAAAGTACCCCACATACATGAGAGGCTGAGGGGCTGAGCCTGCAAGGACTGTGTCACTTCTGTAAGGTACTTCTTATCCTCAGTTTCCTTCAGTTAAAAGATTGTAAAAGAGCCCTTGAACCCCTGCATCTAGATCCACATATCCCTCTACCAGAACTTATGACTGCACTGTCCAGGGAAGCGAGAATGAGCCCAAAGATGACTCTGTATCACTCTGTCCCAGCTCACAAGTACTTATTTCATTAAGAACTACCCACAAATATTATTGTTACATCCAAAGAAATTCTCTTAAAAGCAAAACTCTGGAAATTTGCAGATAAATACTTGTAACAAAAAAGTTCTCACTGATTTTGCTGGTGTCACATATAGATGCCATGTCTCTTTTTGAAAGAACTCTTTCTTTTTTTTGTTTCAGGGAGCACTTTAAAATGTTTTCCTAGTTTTTCCATAAAAATCCAACAAACCATGGACCCTGCAGGGTATAATGTGCATTGTACTTGCTGTCAGAATATTTCTTTCTGAATTCCAGGAAACTGCTCATTAGTATGGCAACTATTTTTTGTTGAATAATTAGACCAGTTTGTGATAATCAGGCTCAAGCAGTACACAGCTCCTCTTTTTGTAAAAGCCATATGAAAGGGGAGCCGTTATTGTTATGTTTATTGTTTGTACACATGGAAATACCAGAGATCAAAATAATTTTGCTGTGTCATTAGAAGTCTGACCTGTTGTCAATTCCATACGCACCGCACCTCCGCGAATGTTACGCTTTAATAAATCATCCGAAAATTAACTCCCAAAGACAATGAACTTGTTTTTTGAATACAATCACCCTGATCGACGTGAGTTTTCTTTGTGTTGGTAGTCCAAAAGTAGGAATTGCTCATATCTGTCTCTACCAGACCCCGTTCTGACCGGTTAACACGAGTTGAGCATAAGCACAAGCATAAGCACAAAGCACAGCAGCCCTCATCCCCAGGTACACCGAGGAGAGCTAATGCAATTGCTAGACCATCCGCCCCGGTCTTTGTGGGCTGTAAGATGGCTGCTGAGAGCGAGGTACACAGATTTATAATTTATAAAGAGGCTGGCTGCAGAAGAGGCTGGAGTTTGGAATGGCAGGAAACAATTGTATGACTAAATTGACCTCAAAAGAACAGCCAAACATAAAAACGTATTAAACTTGATAGATTGTCTTCACATGAAAACTAAATGTAATATTCTGCTATGGGTCCATCTGCCTGAACACAAAACCACAGCTAGACAGAGAGATTTAAAGACATAGTGACTGAGATGGCCTTTATTTATTTTCTTGCCACATCAGGTTGAGTTACTGTCAGACGTTGTCATATCAGCTGGAAGTAAAGGTGTAATGTCTGATTAAAAGGTCATCCAGACCTTTAAATACACAAAATAGTATTTTTGAAGGGCAAAGCTGTGGTTTAATATGTGTGCTTTTGAAAAACTGCAAGATAAGGAATTTTTGCATCTGTGTACCAAGTTCTAATTAAAGATATACATTTACAATTAAATATCCATTGCATTAACTACCAATTTGGGAATGAATTATTAATCCACCCTTAAACAAAAAATGAAATCTTTTAGAATTGAATAGCTGGTTCAAGTTAAATCTAAACCAATTTATGTGATGAAATCCATAGATTTCACCACTCTAAGAATGAAGGTTATTTCCAGACAAACAGAGACCCTTCAGCCCATTTAGGGGCTCAGCACACCAACATACAAGTTGAATGACCATTTACTGCCTGGCTGTATAAATCCAGCAGTCCCAGCTGGGGAATCAAACTCTCAGCAAGATTACAGCACATTTCTGGATCTCTGTGCTGCCGGTAGGGAATCATTATCCTGAGTGACAGGAAAGACAGATCCCCCTGGAAGCCTAGGGAGGGGTGGTGAGGAGCAGAACCAGAGTTGTTCAGTGTGGTTTTGCTGCAAAAGCCTTCACTGATTGTGCCGGTGCAAATGCTGACAAACGGCAGGCTCGCTCTCAGGAGGATGCTCAGAAATCTGCAGCCCTGGCTTCTCCAAGCAAGCAATGCCATAAACCATAGCACTCGAGAAAACTTATCCATACACAAACCTGGGAGGAAATGACCTCCACACTTTCAAACTCTCTATTCTGCTCCCTACTTGCCAGCTTTCATGGCAAAAGCAGCAGCTCAAATATTTGACCTTTGAAATTTTAATTGTTGTCTTGAAAAATCAGCTTCACATAGGGGACCAGGCATGCTACATTTTTGGAGGAGGAAGTAAAAAAAGGCAAGAGAAACCAACAGAAAATCTCTTCAATTAAGCAGCAATGGAAAAATGATACCTCCATATCTGTCCTGGGTGCCCCACAGGGAAATGTAAAAGCAGACCCTTGCTACATGCAACACACGAAAATACCACATTGGCAGGTGATGGAAATTTCTCACCAAAGCCTCTGTTTCAACACCTGTATTTTCACAGCAAAAGCACTCATTAAAGAATGATGCCTCCCACTGCCCCCTGGGATGCCAGACAGTGGGCTTTGCTCACCCAAGGCCTGCCTGTTTGCCCAGCCCAGCCCAGCCCCATCCCTTGGGGAGCCAAAGCCTACCAAACCTGCCAGAGATCCCTCTCTCCTTGGCTCTCTAAGTCTCACAGCCAGACAAAAGATATAACATAGAGGAGTCAGGAAAATTGGCTGCTCCTGCTTAGGATGCTGTTGCTTAGGGTGCAGCCAAAATCCACAGCTACCTAACCAAGACTCACTGTAAGTCATCTGTATTATTATTTTCTGCAAGGCTAGGGAATCACTTGAGTTAAGGTGAATCATATTCAGAAATAAAATAGAATAATAAAATACATCAGAGCACTACATGATTATGACCTAATACCTTACCAATGTTAAAAGATGTTGCATTATGTAAGTATTCTTTGATGTTTGATCCATGAGCAAAAATCCTGCTCTCACTGAAGTAAACTCACACGTTGGCCACAGCAAATTATAAGCCAAATGTGGCACTCCTTATTCCTCTTCAGGAGGCCTGGCTGAAACAATCCAGCTCAAAAGAGGCCCTTTGAGAAGCATATTACAGCTGAGGTACATTCAACAAGATTTGGGCTACCCGGCAGTCTTTACAGAAACCTACATAATCACAGAAACAGACAGCACCCTAAGGAATCTCAAATTCACAGGGCAAATGAAATGTAATCAGTGGATTTCCCAAAGCAGTGAGAATGGCGCTGGCGACGTAGGGAAAACTGACTTCCCAAAATCTGCAGAGAACTGCACATTAGCTTCTCAACTTGGAGGACAATCCCTTTGTGAAATGCCTTCCACAAGAGAAGCAGTTTGACCCACTAAGTTATATAGATATATATGTGTCTATGTATATCTCAATATACCTATATATGTACATATAGAGACATATGATCAGATACAGAGAAATATGGTGCTCCACGGTGGCCAAAAATGTTCAGCTGGAAAGTCTTGGCCCCTGCACGAAAAGCCATTTGGATCGATCAGCAGCCCAGCCCACCCAACACTGATGGCCACTGGCCATAAACCAGTGCCTGTATGTTTCCCTTATACTGTGCAAATACAGGCCATGCACCTAGTCAGTCCCACAGAACTCATGTGACCACCAGCAAGAAAGCAAACTGGCCTTTTCTCCACGTCACACCTTCTATTTCCAGTGCCATAACCTAATTTATGTCTCAATCAGACACCCTAGAAATTACATCATCCATTGTTCATACAAAAACAGTGCAGAATCTGGTGCAATTTCAAAACTCACTTTCCATCCCCAATTTCCTTCTCTGGAAAGACCCTTCCCCAGACAAGTGCCAGGCTGTCAGGCACACGTGGTGGTACAGACCCAGCCTTATTGCTGGGATTGAGTTGTGTGTCACGCTGTGATGCGCTACAGCCCAGCAGAGTGATGCCATCTCCTGACCTGCAGAGCACCACAAAATCACAGAATGGTTTGGGTTGGAAGGGACATTAAAGATCATCAAGTTCAACCCCCCTTTCCATGGGCAGGGATACCTTTCACTAGATCAGGCTGGTCAGAGCCCCATCCTACCTGGCCTTGACCACTTCCAGAGAGGAAGCATCCACAACTTCTCTGGGCAGCCTGTTCCAGTGCCTCACCACCCTCACTATAAGGCATTTCTCCCTAATATCTAATCTAAACCTACCTTCTTTCAATTTAAAGCCATTCATCCTTTTCCTATCACTACATGGCCCTGTAAAAAGTCCTTTTCCAGCCTTCTTGTAGGCCCCCTCTAGGTACTAGAAGAACCCAGTCTCCTGAACCTCAGAATACCAGCATCTCCTGACCCACAGGAAGGTGGGTGGAAGTTGCCATCTGTCCTGCACCACACTGCTCTGCCACTGGTGAATGCAGTCTGGACAGCATCTCCACTCCCTACTTGCCTACTCAGCCACCTCAAGAGGAAAGCAGCCTTTCAAAGTATCTGCGGCCCACTTTGTTCCACTCATAAATATACATTACCTACAGCAGTGACTTTGGGGAAAACCTCCTGCTGCTCAGATTCAGCTCACAGAGTCTCCTTGAATGTTTTTCTTCAGGCAAGGAGGCTTGGGGGCAAGAAACCAGTGTGTGAACTGCATCTCGTGGAGACGCAGAAGGAAAAGGCAGAACCCAGCGCGTGGCACGTTCCTGCCAGCTGCTCCGCTCCCTGTCCTGGAGGAGCGCCAGGAGACCCACCACAGTGACCTGACACTGCGGGGGCCAGTTGCGGCTGCGGGAGGCTGAGTGGATGAGGCACTGCTCCTGCACGCGTCTGGGCTCTGGCACATGTGCACACCAGCTGGCACAGGAGAGCTCCACAAAGGAACAGCCCTCGCCTCGAACTCCTGGCATCCTAACCCCCCCACCCGCAGGCCCATGGGAGGGATGTGCTGCCCCAGCTCTGGGTGAGGTGTGAAACAGTCCACGAAGCTGCTGCTCCCACAGCTGCCAAAATCCCTGGCTGCCCACCAACTCGCTGCTCCTGCTCGCTGTACGTGTTATCAGGCAGTAACAGATGTCCTCTAATAACAAGCTTATTATTGGACTTAGCAGATAAAAAGGGACATGTACGCTGGGCCAGAAGCTTGGTGGTGAGTTGTATTCCACAGCCATCTTAAAATATCTCTCCCCATACCTGAGCTACAGGCCTGTCTCCCTTCATACCAAGGATGAGATTTAACATTTATTTTAGAAGTCAGCTTTATTTGCTCCAAGAGGAAACGCATCTGCGTGCTGGCAGTTATTTTTCCACTTGCAGTGCATATCTCTCAGGCTGTATTTGAGACAAACCAGATTTAGAACATACCAGATTAGGAAACTCATTTGACTTTCTCTGCCGCCAGCTCCACTGAGTGAAAAGTAAACCTTTGCCATGGGACACTGCAAATAGAAATTTTAAAAACGTACTCCTAAGTCAGGGTCATGGTTTGAAAACCTGTCTCCTCTGGAATAGCTCGCCCAGAGGTAACCTCATGAAATTTCAGTGGAGTCGGCTGGGGAATAAAGGATTTGTGCCAATGGCCGCAGAGACCTGACACTGTACGGCCGGATGCTGCCACTTGGACTCAGCAGCAGGCCGTGGCCCCCCAGCCAAATCAGTAGGATTAGTCAGAGAAGTAATGTGTTTCTCCACAGGAAAAAGAGGGAGCAAAGGTGTCCCTCATTTACATTCACTACACACCATAGTTTATTTTATATATTAATATTTTTTTCATTTTATAGATGAGATTAAATTTTGGGGAATGGGTTTTTGATCTGAAAAAATGCATAACGCCACTGGGGAAAACAGATGGCAAACACAGATCAGAAATCATAAGGAATCCAGACTAATGCTGTCAAAGAAAAACAGCTCAGTCCCAGGAAATGTTAGCGACGGACCCCTCTCCATGCCAGCAAGTATTTAAAGCTACGAGCAATCACACCATCTTTCAGCAGAGCAGCTCTCACGCTCTGCTCCACCATCCTTAACATCCCCAGGAGTCAGCTCCAGTCACTAAGCATCCCAACAATGCATCGAGGCTGGCAGGCAAAAGCATCGCCCCAGGATGGAGGCAGAGCCCTAGAAAGGAACACACCTCCTATGTCCCTTCCTTCCCAGGCTGGGAGTAACTGGCTGCGGTCGCCTTCCAGCACACTCCTTCCCTTGTGCCAGTGCAGCTCTTTTGGCCAGTAAGCCGAGGGGCAGAGCCAAGTCTCCACCTCTGCCGCCCCGCTCGCTCCCACGGGAGGCAGCCCGCTTGGCCGCCGGCTTCCCCGTGCCTGGCATCCTGCACGCAGGGCTGGCAGCGGCGGGCACGCCGGGGTCGGGAACTCCTCCTGCCGTCTGCTACCCTGCAGCTGAGTTCCAGCTGGCCGCGCTCCGGCCTCAGGCAGGGAATCCTAATGGTTTTCTGGCAAAGGCAGCGGGAAAGATATCAGAGGTTTGGCTTTTCAGTTTAGGGGTCTCCCACAGCTCACTTGCAAAGGGATTCACATTTCTTTCCCTATTTCTACATCCCTCTCAAGCAGTTCATGCAGTTCCTTCAGTTTTTTCAGCTATCCCTGTACCTGAGGGTGGACCTGCTAAGTCTGCTAGAGTGCCTACTAGGCTTATGCTATTATTTTGCTTTTCTTAATTTATTATTTGCGTTCCAACAGCATAGGAAGGCCTCAGGCAGAATGAGGAATTGTTTCTGCTGGTTCTGCCTGCCTGGCCTCTCAACTAGTGGGTCTGGCCTGTTTCCTGCTTTTTCAGGAATGGGGAAGGGCTCATACAAGTTTTAACAATGTTACTTCAGAACCAAAACTGATGCTAACCAGGTCAAAAAAGCTGTCACTCAGTGCTCCCATACTGACTGTGGGAATTAGTATCAAATAGTCAAATGTTTTATTAGCATAAAAACGAAAGCTCTTGTTACTGAGAAAAGTTTTATAGAGAAATTCTCGGGTAGAGGTTTGTTACCACCATGCAACATAAAACCAAGATCCTACAACGCAAAAGACAGTAAAAATGAAATACCACACCAGTGCTCAGCTTCTGCTTTTGCCTAGGACCTGCCTGGTTACTTTTGCTGACTTCTGTCACACATAATCAACTAGAAGTGTGCCTGCCTCTTGCAATGGATGTACCACGTGCATACACCTCCCCCTCTCTCTCACACACACACTGCCATTCACCTTCTCCCTAATCAAATCTCTGTGAAGACCATCCATCAGTCCCTATCATTTATCCTTCACACACACACACTAGCTCACAAAACAGAATTATTCTTGTTAACATTCATTCCATTAATGAGAAATCCCTGCTGGTTCATCATCCAGTGGTACAAGTCTTTGCACTCACAGGCTGACATCTCTATCATCCTCCAAACTGCTGCCCTGGGGTACAGTAATCTCTTACAGACTGGTCTCCAAGCAGAGGGGAGGCACGTTTCTTAGTACTAAACCTAAATTTAAATCTCTTTCCCCTAGAGCTGCTGGGGCTTCAGTATCTTTTCCTCCTGCATGGAACCTAAAATCAGCTATGATGCCTCATTGGTTAGCTAACTGCTTCTGTCCTTTGGGATTTTTCATATGCTGTTGATAAAAGAGCCAGTGAAAAATATATCCACAAAATGCTTGGTCTCTGCTTGCTTGTTTCGTTTTCTGCTAAGCTTGCAAAAAAAAAAAAAAAAAAGGTGTGGGGGAAAAGAAATACAGAAACACATTCACTCAAATTCACTTGGAATCTGGGCTGAGGAAGGATAATCAGCCAGTGCCTAAGACTCATTACAGGTGCCAGCTTGGCACTCTTGCAGTCAAATATCAAGGTGAGCACCATGTATTGTCTGATTGGATGCAGTAAGAGGACTAGCTAGCAACACAAACTCTTATACAGCAGGTCACCACAATTCCTGACTGGCAAGGAAAATGTTAAAAGATTGTAAATGGTTCTGAACCCCATTCATTCTCGGGTGTGTCTTCTGAAATTTTCAGGGATGACAATTAAGACACATCTCAGTAATTATTTTCATGACACTGTCACCTCCACTGGACTTTGCCCTCCAATTTACTTTACATCAGCTTCCAAGCAACCAGCCAACCATATCAGCATATCCCAGAGCTCAGAGGAACTGGTGATTTAGAGAGAGCAGGTTTTACATCACTACTAAGATGGTGTCATCAAGTCCTCTCCCACCCCCTCCCACGCGGGTCATACCCACAACCATTCCAAATATATTTTTCTCCTCTTTTGTTCACTCTAAAACCGAAATCCTTTGTTTGGCTGATACTATTCATTTTGGAGATCACATATTTAACCATGTATACTCCTTGCCTCTCTTTTCCACTTCTGACCTCTTTAATTGCCTCACAGTAATCATGCTCTGCCCTCCTTGTACCTTCTACACAGACACCCAGGGTTCTTCAGCTCTGTTCCAAGCCTGTAACTGCCAAGATTGCTGCATCCACTCTGCACCCCCACTGAGCAGTTAGGATGTGCAGAAGGACAGATGTTACTGAACAGCAGTTGTTTTGGGGTATTTCTTTCACAACAATGGAGTAAATTCTTTGAGTTAACATAGCGTAGACTGACGTGCTGTCACCATGCTCCAGCTTTCCTAGGACACACAGTACACACCACCAAAGAAACCTCTAAGATCAAAAAGTCCTCATGCAACGAATCATCATTTTCAGTCTTTCATTTGCAAGTTTCCTCTCTCCCTTTCACATTTTTTGGCTTTATGTACCCCTTTATCATTTCCTTAGCCCTTGAACAACTTGTTTGGATCATGCAACTCTGCCCAGAACAAATGCTTACACCAATATCCAAATTCTCTCCATAAATTGTAGTCAATTTAAAAAAAAAAAAGGAAAATTAAAGAAACTGGTTTTACCCTAACAACAAGGGCATGTGAAAAGTCCTGCTCACCCTTACCAAGGTCCCTTTCATCTGTGTGAAGTCTTGGCCTTCCCCTGTGCAAGTGCTAGGAAGATGGTTATTGGCGAGCTCTTCAACTGCCTCACCTGAATTACTAATTGTAAACCAGCTCATGTCAGCAGATATATTCCATGCTCTTCTCACCAGGGGAGACCTCACTGCCATCTTCAGCCCTACCACTGTACCCTTCAGTGTTCAGTCAGTCTGTCCCATGCTCACTGAGTCACCTATGGAGGACCACGCACAAACACCACTTCACACGTGAGGCTTCACACATTATAACAACCCTCAGTCACTTTTGTGTCCTCCTGCAGTGTTTGAGCACTCTGCAGCTCTTTTCTCCTCTTCTGTCCTCATCTTAAGTCATATCCATCCTGAATTCCCTTGGATTCCCCACCATTTTCCAGTATTTATTAAGTTCCTCCTTCCACCTCAAATTTTATTACTGCTTCTCCACTTCCTAAACCACTGAATAACCTCTCTCATCTCTGTACAAATAACTCCTAGTCAAATGAAGTCTGATACCAGCTAGTGGGGATCCTATATAAAAGTACAACAGACACCATGACCACAGCAGTGTGGAACAGAAAGGAATACTCTCCTGAGACAGGAGAGGTGCTAAGTTTTCAAATGCCCAACACTTCCAAGACTGAGATAAAGGAAAATACTGAGTAAAGCAGGGGAAAGAATAAGACCTTATGGTGAGTAAGGGGAAGGCACTTGATGAGTATGCTGCCTGACAAGAACACAGTATCCAGCATGACCCAGGCTGCTTTTATTCCTTTAATGTTCTCATAACTCACTTGGCACCAGAGTGCCTGGTTAAATAAGAAGGAACGGAGAAACTCTGGAAAACTGCAAAAAAATTAAACAGGCTTTGCGCATACCTAGGTATGTATTTTTATAGTGTTAATTAAGAGGATGCCTAGGAGTTTCAGGGAGGAGAAAATATTTCCCATAATGTCTGAGAGTAGAAGTTAACAAGCCTGCTGGGATCTTTTTAGCCCCTGCAGAGCTAAGGCTTCAACATTATTAAATGGCTGTCGCATCTAAAGTATGGTGCAACATAACTCAACACACAACAGAAAGCACAGGATGCTGAAATGGGGGGTGACTTCAGATTACACCACAGAGTAATTCAATTTCAAGACAGGTGTTTGCATGTGACTGAACAAGATACGACTGTGGAAAACAATAAAGGTACCCAAAAGAAGAGAGAAGACAGACACAGCAGTACGGGCTCCCAAACAGCAAAAGAAGTGTCAAGTGAAGCCGCATGCTTCAAGACATTGTGGTTCAGTACGATCACTCAAGTAGATGAGCTATCAAAAATACAGACACTACAGAAGCAGAGAAGCACTTTCTCTGGATGGTGGTACTCCTCAGAAGACGTGGTGTCTGCTGCCAATTTTTAAGCATGTAGTCGGTGACTTGGGAATTGTTAGCAACTGAGGCCAAGTCCTAGGGACTTTTTTACAGTGACACGAGTTACTTTCTTGTTGCTCCTAACTCACTTGGGTACATCCAAAAGACTCATCTTAAAGCCTCTCCCTCTGCAATCGACAGCCATTTCCCAATGCAAACAGCAATCAAAAGGTCTATGCTATATTTGATGAGTTTTTAAAGCATATATTATAAGTTTGCCTGCTTAGAATTACTTCACCAAGCCCAACCCTTAAAATGTTATGAGCACGTTATGAGCTGGAAGACTACTGGTTTTCTTTTTAACAACACAAATTTTTAAGATATCTGGAAAGGACCTGTTGTCAGTCATTGCCGGGTATCAAATGCATAACGCAGCATACAGAAATTAGTATCGACCTTTTGTTTAACTCTCTAGAACACGTTTATTTTAAAACCAAAAGCACAGCACCAGGATGTTGGTTTCTGACAAAAAAAAAGTTTCTGTTCATTTTCTTTCCTCAGTACAAAGGGATTGCTTCCTGATATCCTAATTCATTCTCCAAGTAAGCAATATCTCCCCTAACTTCAGTAAAGGTATTAAGTGTGCACTTATCAAATATAATTGCATGGAAAGTGGACCCAAAACCCATTAATATGAACATACATGAACAGGCAGACAAAAATTGAGACTTACTATTAACCACTCCTAAATAATGGTATATATAACATGACATTCACATATCTATCAGCTTAAATGAGTCTCACTATATGAATGAGGCATGATGAGCATAGTCTACATTTTGCAGAAACACAAAATTGGAAAGATTTTCCAAACATCCTGCAGTTACCATAGGACTCCAAGTCATGATGGTTCTATGCACCCCTAACTGAAATATCTAGTTCAAAGTGACACAGATGACTGGGAGGTGGGAGGGGGAATAAAAAAAAAAAAAAAAAGAAAAATTATACTTATTATGCTAATTACTGCTCAAAAAAATGCCCAAACTGCCCTCATTCATCATCTTTCTCATGGCACATGCAGCTTGCCCAGCCTAAACAACACAAAGAGATTTCATTATGTCAGCTTAAAAAACCAGACTAACCTATCATTCACGACACTGAAATCCAAAGTATGGCACAGAATCCTGACACCCCAGTTGCATAACCTATACTAATACTTTGAAAAATGTGCAAAGAACTACCCAGTGCAATCAAAATGCAGAACCCCCATAACCAGTTAATCTCTCTTACCATACGGACAATTTCACTGGCAAACAATCACAGTTCAATAATCAAGCAATTTCCAGTGCAAGTAGAAACCAGTGCTTGTATCAAAAAGACTGTGAAGTCCTTGACTGACCTACAATTTTGCAGAATTCCTTGACATTCTGTTCAGTTCCATACCAAATCCCACTGCTAAGAGATTTCCTTAGGCAAGAGAGACTTAATTTTTGCCCCCCCTTTAACAAACTATACCATATCAAGCAACAATCTATATTCTAAACTGAATGGTACTATCAAGGGGTATGGGCACTTCCTCTGCTTTGCAAGTACCACACGAGGAAAGGGAAGCAACAACGTACGAAATTATAAACCAGACAACATCCAACTCCATCTCAGAAGAAATCACTTGCACTCAGTGATTTGCCAGAACTGGAAGGAGACCAGAAGCTCGATTCCTCTGGGCTCTAAGTATCTTCCTCCACCCCATGTCTCCCAACAACCACAGTGCACTCCTGCCTTGCAAGATACAATCCTAAGACATAATGTCAATTAGCTTCAACGAGATTTCCGACCAGCAGAGAGCAGGCACCAGTGAGAAAAGATGCTTGCACCTGCTCTGGTCTCTGCTGGAGGTGGCAGTAGGAGGCCCTGTGTTGTCCCCAAGAACCTCCAGAGATCAAAAGGAAAATTCATCATTGAGTGTATGTTTAACCCAGACATGCAATATCTAACCGAAAGTGACAAAAAACCATCCCAAAGCACTCAAGAAAGGTCAGATCTTGTTCTGCCTCTCACTTCCACCACTCCCTGCCCGCACCATCATGGCAGGATTATGTACCGTGTAGGAAGCCCCAAGCAAGAGTCACAATCACAGTCACCCAGCAAGGGCTCTCATATGGTGCTAGCAACCAGTTCCAGCGCCAGGCACACTCCCTGCAGGCCCAGAAACAGAAAAACAAGTGCATCCTCGGCGGAGCACAAGGGGAATGAACGAGAGAGAAAGAGGGGAAAAACAGGACTCAGGGTCAATCAGGGCTTTGCAGCCAGTTCCAATGTGAACTGCGCTCAGGACAGACTGTGGTTCTTGCTCCAACTGTAAATGCCCAGGAACAAGGACTGCTTTTTTTGCTCTTCTGCACAGTGTTTAACACATGGACACGGGGAGACTTAGCCAGATGGAGGGCTACAAGGCAGTGGCAGGCAGGAGATACAGCCTGTCGTACAACAACATTGCTGATGTTAAGTGGTGAACGGCAACACAGGCTACAAGGTGGTCTTTCTTTCCACCTTCCAGTTAGCCCACTGGATCATGCTAGCCACCGGCTCCTTATCAGACTTTACAGTTCCCCCTCACACTACTCAATTCCATCATGCCGTCACTTAACTCGTGCATGTAATTTAAAGCTAGATAGACGGCAGGCAAATTGCTTCCTCTGAGGCCCCTACTAATTGACCCCTATCCACAGAGCTCAGCAGTCTTCCCTTAACGCGCTCACACGCGCTACCGCAACACGAAGTGCAAGTTCGGAGGTTGCCAGCACAGCCTCTCTCCCCTGTGGCAATGCCATATGGTGTTAAGATTTTCAGGATCAGACGCCGTTCCTGCTGAAATCAATCATCACAACCTATCCCTGGAGAAGGCCATCTCAAACTCCCTCTGGCTTGAAATGCAACTCAGCGAGGTGCCTCGGATTTGGAGGCTGGTATCGACTATATCAGGTTGGTATGCAAACATTCACTTTAAGAGCGCATGTATCAATTAGCTGGGCTGTTACGAAGAAAGCAAGCGGTACCGGCTAGGATGACAACATGCCTAAACAGATGATAGTTCACGTTTGGGCAGGACCCTTCAGCCCCTCCAGTACAAGTCAGCCTCTCCGCCTGAATTTGTTGCCATGCTAATGAAAATGAGGAGCAGGGCAAATGAGATTCATATGCTGGATGAAGGTGGTTCACTTCAAAGAGAGGGGAATGTAAACTATCGTCGGGCTGCTAATCTTCATAACCTGCAGCAGAAGTTATAGACGCATATACCAATCAGAGGAAAATAAGTAGTCTCTATGGGTAAATAAAGATTATGTCTCTTTAAACCGACTGTAAATCTGAATGAACACAGAATATACATACACAAGTAGGCAGCGTGCAACGTGACGTCAATCTTATTTTTATAGATTTATTATTGCTGTACATAAAATTTTCTAGTAATAATAACATTCTATGAAAAATACTAGAGCATTGGGACACTTTTAATGTGAAAATAGTACAAGAAAAGTAGGAAAAAATAATTCAACTGTTTTCAAAAAAAGATGCTGGGTGAGAAGCATTCCATTAAAAATGTGAGGGTCAGGGACTAGAAAGCATTCATGTGAATCTGTCTTCAACTCCATGTACTAACTTTGAGAGTTATATCCTATGCCTTCATTGCACCAGTAGAAGAGACTTAAAGGAAAAAGAGAGAAATGGTTTTCATGGGATCAGCCAGTTTACTGTTTATTGGTATTCTTCTCATTTTTCATTTATTTTGTTTTTAAACATGATTTCACTCCTTGCCTTAAATCCACCCCTGCAACTTGCAGCCACTGTCGAGCACAATTCACAAGTCTTACAAGTGTGTAGCGGAATGTGAGCCCCTCAATCCTTGATGCATTTCCATGGGACTGTGCCCACCACCGAGGTGCCAGGGGATCACCCACATAGTGGGGGCTTCCCCAGGAGCACAGGCCAAATGAGTCACTCCAAAGGCTCACTCTGCAGAGAGGCTGCCCTTGCCTGCCCCTCGACACCAACACTACTGCTGCAGTGCCCTCATGTAGGCCCTGTCACTCTCTGACAACCTTCCAGCTGGTGGCCGTACAGCCAGAGCACTGCACTTGTGCTGTAGGCAGCCCTGCTGTCACCCTTTATTAGGTAATTTATTTTTTTAAAAAAGAAGAAGAAAGGAGACGTAAGGAAATCCACCATAGAAGAAAGTTACTTTTCCTCTCCTACTGACAAACCACATTTCTGTAAAGAAATCAGCCATATCCCGTGACAAAACTTTCTGATGGGCCACGACCTGCAGAGAAGCGATGCCTTACTGACATCTCCACAGCTGGAAAGAGAAACCTGTTTCCTTCGAGTCACAGTACAGCAGCAGAGGAGCTTTTGTGTTTACGTATCAGACAGAGCACAAACAGGAGAAAGTGAGTGGGGGAGAGAGAGAGAGAGAGAGAGAGAGAATGAAGAAAAGAAGTGAAGGCAGGTGGTTATGAGAGCACACAAGTGGCTAATTAAACCACAGGTTTTAGTAGTCACAGTGGTTAAACAATTTTAACAGGCGGCATTCTCATAACACGCCTGAAAAGTTTTTACGCTGTCGAACACCTTTGTCAGGAGCGAGGAAGTTTTGGAAATGTGCTCAGAGATGCACACAAACCCATAGGAAGATCTGATAACATACAAATTTGTTCCAGAGATAGCTCACTTTCTGCACAAATCGATAAGCCATCAGAACCTATCATTTATCACAAACATTAAATCCCAGCAGCATCCTGGTTTGCAAGCCTAATGACGGAACCTGGCACACAAAGGCACCCCCAGCGCTGGATGGTGTGGGGAGGATTCTCCATGCCTCTGACTCAGAGAAGTCTCTTTTAGGCTGTACTCAGCACTATAATCCATCATTAACAGACTGGGGCATTGAGTATCTTTGTTGCAAACCTGCTACAAAAGCAACAAAGGCATGTTATTGAGGAAAACAAGAGTTGGAAACCCAATCTAGTTTCTATCTGCTGGGAAGTCCATCCTGGTTTTTGCATTAGCAATGCTGGGTCACCATACGTTCACAAAAAAGAGGTAAAAAGAGGGAGAGCTATGAATCAAACTTTCAGCAAGGACAGTTCACTCTTGCAAATATTAATTAATTAGTTGTTTTGATGAAGCTAGTTAGGAAAGAGTTAATGGTATCAGCCAAATGTCAGTTAAACCCCCAAATGCTGCTTTTGTCCCATGGCAGTGTCAATATCAACATCATTATCTCCATTTATTTAACACAGAATAAATTAATTGGCTCTTAGTCTTTTTCCTAGTGCTTTTTCCCTGGAATCCCTCATCCCACCTCCTCCTGGAGAGAACTCCTGCAAGCAATGAGCAAGGGAATAAACCGCCCTGCAAACATACATGGGCATACACACACACATATACACACACACACATACACACACACAGAGAGAGAGGGAAGTTGCAATTTCTCACTTAGTTTCTGTTTTCTCTGACTACAAATCTTGGTGTCACCCGGCATACACTACTTCTCTGTACTAAATCCATCATCCTCGACACCTTCAAATGCATCTGATATGTGCATCTAACCAGCAACGCTATAATTTTAATAATGACAAGGGATTAAGTATGATTACTAGTCTTTTCTCTCACTTGTTTCCTCCCCTAACGATACCATCCAATTGCCGTTTTCCTCACGGATGTGTATTCCGGTTCCCATTGTCTGTCGTACCCAATACATTAACCGAAATGTCTGCGACATAGGATCTGCCTGTCTCTCCTACGTCTAAAAAAACTCAAAACCTGTTGTTACAGCTTTGGGGAGCACAATACATTGTCAGGTTCCAAGGACACATAGTAAAAATAACCGTACATACAGTTCAGTCAGAAATCAGTTCAGTCATACCTGTGCTATTCTTCCATTGTGTTTAATACACCACGAACAGGTTATTTCGTAAAAGACATTGCCAAAGAGATCACTTGGGCACGTTTCACCGACTACCAGGCTCTACGGCCAGTTGTCTGTCTGGGACCAACTGCTACCAGCCAACCTGGAGATGAACTCGCCATCGCTTTCCCCTGAACTTTTGACAGTGAGAGCCGGGCGTTCTGCTAAAACTTTCCCTTTCCCACCTCCCCGTCCCTACAAACCTCCCCGAATCGTCATCATTGCCATTAAAAAAAAAAAAAAAAAAAGAAAAAGAAAAAAAGGAGATAGAGAGAAAAAAGGAAAAAAAAATACGAAAAAGAAACCAGAGTGAGCCAGCAGTCTTATGGAAACAGCACGGCAGGTAAACCAGGTTAGCATCGTCCCGTAACGGCCACGAGCTGGCGAGGCGGGGGCCGGCGCCCCCGGGCCGTCCCTCCTCGGCCCGGGGCCGGGGGCCAGCGGCCGGGGCCCGGCTCCGCGGGGCGCCGCGGGGGGAGGCATTTCTCTTCCCTGCGGGGCGGAGAGGGGCGGGCGGCGGGGCCGCGCCGCGGGGAGCCGCGCCCGCGGCGGGAGCTCCCTCAGAGCCTGAAGGAGGCCTCGGAGAAGGGATGCTGCATCTTGAAGCTAGACAAGAAGCACTGGAGGGGCGGGGGCAGGGGGTTGAGGAGGGACGGCGGGAGGCTGGGGAAAAAGAAATCATCTCCTCTGACCTCTAGCGAAGTGCCCGGTTTTTTCTTAAGCTCTTCACATTTCCTAAATTTGCAGATCTGGTGTCCCGTTTTGCGGTTCCTGCAACTGCTGCAGACTCCACAGTTGATGAGCCGCTTGCAGGGCACGCACACCCCGCAGCGTTTCCGCTTCTTCTTGGCGGGGTTGCCCGCCCCGGCCCCGGCCCCGCCGCCGGTGCCGCCGGCCCCCCCTCCGCCTCCGCCGCCACCGCCTCCGCCGCCCCCCGCGCCGGCGGCGGCTCCCAGGGCGGAGGCGGGCGAGGCCGAGGCGTGGCTCTGCGGGCAGTCCGCCAGGTTGGCGATCTGGAAGGCGCTGTCTGTGACGGCGGCCGAGGCCGCGGCGGGAGAGTGCAGGGCCGTCATGACGATGACCCCGGGGGGCAGGGACAGGCCGCCCAGCGCGGGGATGGCCGAGAAGGTGCCGACGCGGTCGGGGAGGTTCATAATCTCGGCTTCGGTGGCGCCGCACTTGAGCTTGTTCATGCACTCGCCGGCCAGCGGCCGGCAGTGCTCGGGGGCCAGCGTGGAGAGGAAGTTGCCGTTGGCCATGGGCAGGGCGGGCTGCTCGGCCGGCGGGCAGCCGGGCTTGCCCAGCCGCTGCGAGTCGCTCCGGTGGTGCATGCCGCCCCTGCCGGCGTGCAGCGAGGAGGCGGCGGCGGCGGCCGCGGAGGCGGCGGCGGCGGAGGAGGAGGAGGAGGAGGGTTTCCTCGCGCCGCCCGCCGCGCCGCCGCCGCCGCCGCTGCCCCAGAGCATGGCGGTGGCGGCGGCGGCCGTGGCGGTGTCGCAGTTCCAGGGGGACATGCCGATGCGGGCGGCGGCGGCGGCGGCGGCGCTGGGGAAGATGGGGGTGGTGATGCGGGCGATCTTGGCCGCCTGGGGGAAGGCACCGCCGTTGGTCTTGTAGAAGGTGGCGAAGGAGCGGTACCTCTCCATCTCCGAGTTGTAATCCACAAGGCTGTTGAGGGCCCCCTCGGGCAGGTGGCTGTCCTTGGGCAGCCCTGGCGCCTCGGGGTTGGGGCCGCTCTCCACGCACACGTTGGTGTTCATGGTGGCTGGGTCGGGGGGGGCGTCGGGGGGGACGGGACAGGGGGATGGGGGGCCGGGGAAAGAGGGACAGGGACGGGGGATGGGGGTCGCTTAATCCTCCTCCTCCTCCACTAGGCGCATCCCCGCGGTCGGTGCCTGGCCGGGCAGCCGTTCCTCCGGCATCCTCATGGGAGCTGCCGCAGCTGAAACACAAAAAGTCATTTCCGAGGGGGTGCGCGCGCGCGGGGGGCGCTCATGGCCGCCCACGGCCACCCCGGGGGGATGGGGGAGGGGGGGGCACGACACGGGTGGGGGGCACACGCCGCCGTACCCGCGGGTAGAGGGCTTGAACGGGCGGCCCGGGCAGAGTAAGCCCGGTCCCGGGACACGGCGGGGGCGGGGTGACACGACACGGGGACCGGGTGCTTCCCACCTACCGGCACCGGGATAAATGAAAAGGCACGGGGAAAAGGGCGGGGGGGAGAAATAAATAAAAGGAATTACGGAGGGGGAAAAAAAAAAAAGAAAAAAGAGGGAGGTGGGGGAGGGAGCCGCCAGCTGCCACGGTGTCCTTCTGCGCCCGGCGGTCATTAGCTGCCTGCCGGCACAGCTGGCTCCGCCGGGCGCTGGTTGCGGCGGCACCGGCCCCCCCCCCGGCGCTCCCCGCCGCCTCCGGGCACGGGGAGGGGCTGCCTGCGGGCCGCGGGGGTACGGGACTAGGTTAAAAAAAAAAATACTTAAGCAATTTCACAGCCTGTGATCCCGGCGCCTGCAGCTGTACTAACGACAGAGTATTTATCCCAGCCTCTCGGGGAGGATTCCCCGCCACCGCCGCCGGGGGCTGCGCAGGGAGGGTTGGGGACACACACACACACACACACACACACACCGAGATGGGGATAGCCCCTCTGCGGGGCAGGGGGCTTCATGGAGAGACAGCCCAGGAACGCTCCGGAGGGCACGTCGCTGTACCTGCTTGAACTAGCCCTCGGCGAGGAAAGATGGCTCTCTGCTTTAGGGCTAGGAAAGTTTAGGAGGGGGCTGAGGACACGGCGTCCGTTTTATTTCCCACCGCCCCCTTCTTCCCCCGGGAGGTGAAGGGGGGTATTTTAGTTTATGGCAATGAGGAAGGTACATTATAGCAGCCTGCGCGAACTAAAGCAAAACATAAGCATAACTTAAAAAGCCCTCAGTTTATGAACACTGCCTCTTTGTTTTCCAGATGCTCTACCTGAATAGTTCAGATATTTCCAGCATCTTTTCTGATGTAGGGCTATCGATCAGAAACGCTCACTCGGGAGGCAGTCGTGGGGCTACGTCTAGTTTCCAGACTCCGGTATGTTTAGTTCAAAATGGTTATCAATTACGGTAATTACGATCATAATTAGATTAATGAACCGTTTGCAGCCCAACCTACCGAGTGCAAAAACTTCGTCTTCTCCCAACGTCGTGCACTAAAAAGCGGGCTTTATGTAAACAAATCCAGATGAAGGGAGCGTAAATCTACAGAAGGAACCTCACCCCCGGCTGCACTGGGGACAGGCGGGCGTCTTTCCGTCGGAATAAAAAAAAAAAAAAAAAAAAAGAAAAAAAAAGACCCCGAGCCCGCCGGAGCCACCTCTGTGTTTCCACGTCAGGGAAAAACCCAGACTCTCGCTGCCTTCAGAGGTCTAGTGGCAATACAAAGGCTGCCCCGGAAAGCTCTAGGCTAAGCATCGTCTCGTGGAGGGATGCGAAGGATTTGCATATAGCAAAAGAAAAAAAAAAAAAAAAAACCAAAACAAAACCAACAAAACCTCTCCAGTTTCCAGAAAGGAAAACGTAGCTGCATATCCTCGATAACAACTACTCAATAAAACTAGTTTTTCCAGCCATGTGTATGAATGCCCCGCATCTGGTAAGGAATAAAACGTTAGCGTTCAGCGTTTTATGCCAGAAGTCATACGCATTTTCTTGCCCTATTGCCCCCAGCATTAAAGTGGCTTCTCTCCACAAAAGCTTCCCTCACTGGCTACCTTTTCTCTCCCCGCGATTCCCTCTCAGGGTTTATTGCCACCAGCAGCGAGAAAATGATGGTGCCCACCAACCGGGTCATTATTGTTTAATCGATGCATCTCCGGAGCATGAAAAGGGTACCCGAGACGCAGTTATTGATTTCCCTCCCCCCCTAACTATCGCTCTCTTTTCCACGAATGAAATAAATAAATAGAAATTGAAAGCCGGGCTTTGCGATTCTGTCCCTGCTTAAGCTAAATGTGACCGTACATGTTCAATATCGCATATCTGCTCTGCCAAAGACAGAGAGATCAAAGGTCATATTTAACATTCAGGAGGAGGGGCGGGTGCAGATTAATTAATAAATTAATATAGCGATGCCTTTTATTGCCCAAGTCTAGCATTAATCTACTTTTACGATCCCAGAGGAGAACAACAAGAAAAAAAAAAAGAGCCCCCGACAAACGGACGAAATTTGAAAAACACAAAACCCGACCCCTCTAAAAACAAACAAACAAACCTAAAAACCAAAACCACAAAAAAAAACCCAAAACAAACAAAAAAAAAACAACCCACGAAGAATAAGGGGGGAAAAGAGAGGGGGGGGAAGCAAACCAGTCACTTACCAGGCTCTTTATTTGGGGGGGCTTGAGCGTGCAGACGCTACCAGCCTGTCTGCCTTTAATTAGTTGCACATCAGTCCCTAACACAAAGAAGAAGAAGAAGAAGAAAAATATCCAGATGTGCCTTGGCAGCTCCTCAATTACAACTTTGATACTTGTAAACAAACTGCGAGGGGCGGTGGGGAAGGTGG
>JAWWES010000133.1:24104843-24126023 GCA_035583135.1 Lophotriccus pileatus
CCCTCCCGCGGCGGGGGCGCTGCGGCCGCGGCCGCCCGGTGCGGGGCTGCCGGCGGGGCGGGGCCGCCGAGCGCCGCAGAGGGGCGGGGAGGGGAGCGGAGGGGAGGGGAGGAGGCGGCGGGCAGGGCGCGCCCCGCCGCGCTGCGCCCTGTCACCCTCCCCGCGGGCGGGCGGGGAACTGCCGGCACAAAGTTTGTGCCCCGGGAAGTTTGCGGAGGGGAGCTGGGGGAGGGTCCAGCCCCTCCTGGCCCGGCCCGGCAGGCTGGAGCGGGAGGCCGGTGCCCCGGTCAGCATGGCATTTTTCACGAGCCGTTTGCATGTCTCTAATGACTACCACCCCCACGCATGGTATTAGCTTTTTATTTCAGACGCGTGAGGTGCTGCAGATTTCAGGCATATTTAGGCGAATGGGAGCTAGCTGAACCGTAGATGTTACACAAGTGTCTCGGCACTCACTGGAAGCGCTTTCCCCACATTTGCCCTTTGCTTGTGCCAGAGCCCAGGAGGTGCACGGCCTCTGTCTGGGCAGGCCACGCATACCCCACACCTGAACTGCCAACGTCAAAACGCTTTTCTCAGCGAGCAACTGATGTACAGAGATTGCATGCAAACACACAGCAGATCCTTAAAGAATTTCAGCAAACTATTAAAAAAAAAATCCAACCAAGCCCACCTGCCTTCCCCAGAGTTCTTGCAAGCACAAAAAGGGGCCTATATCCACCAAATAAATGACGTGTCGCAAGTTCTTCATCCAGCTCCTCTTGGAGCGAGCGATGGCACTCCTGGAGCCGTTGCTGCAGCCGGGTGCTGCCAGTGTGGGCACTAAGCAGTTAAGAAATGGATGTTTCTGCCAGGAAAATCATTTTAGCCATTTGTAAATTACAGAAGAAGAAGGAAAAATCGTACCGTTTCACTGGCTTTATATGTAAGTGAAGGATTTATGCGCAGACTGAAGTTTTATTTCCTTCCGCTCCAATCTGAATTCAAGCTTGGGGTGCTCAGTGCTAGGGGAAAGCCATGGGAAAGCGCTGCAGGAACATTTTCCCAGGACCAGCAAGACGAGATGGATTTGAGCAGTGGAATTTGGCAAGGACCGGCAGCCTTGTGGTTAGCGCTCCAACAAGTGAGACTGACTGGTACAGGAGAGGGACAGTTATGGTCAATCAGGTAGGCTGCAAATCTGCAAGAAGTCGTGCTCCTGGCATTTATGTTATGGATTGGTGCACTTTATTTGGAACCAGTACAGTTTATCAAACTAATTAGCTGCTTCTAACCACATGATGTGCATTTTAAAATACCCCCAAACATGGATTTACATAATAAAGTGTAACCTCCCGACTAGCTAGCGTCATCCTTTATGACAGGTCTGCTGCCTTTTTCAAAGTCTTTTCTCTTTTGATAGATTTTAAAACAAACTTATTGGGGAGGGCTGGGAGGGAGAATACAAATGAGGGGAAACAGTGTTTCAGTAATGTCACAAAGTGACAAAAAACAAGAGCTTTTTCTGTTGAGGTTCATTCCCTACCACTTTTCTCCCAAATTAGTTGTCAAAAGCCATATGCAATACTCCAAACACTGAGGACGTTTTTCAAACACAGACTTCTCCTGAACTCCAAACTTCCTTTAATCACAACCTGTGTCTCACTTAAGTAATCCTTTCCGAGTTAATTTATTACTCTTGAAGGAGTTACATTTTTAATAAGCTAAAAGAGGAAAAGGGGAAAACTCTGATAATCTTTTCTCATGCATAAGGAAGACCATTTCATGTATTTTTTAATTGTCATGTGAATTAAATTGCAGTGCTATATATAATTTTTCTGCTCCAGCCTGGAAACTTGTACACTTTTTTGGTGTTGGGGAAGTACTGTGGAATCCAATTCAGATGGATTTTCTCTGAAATCTTTTTGCTTGATAGAGTTTGGGGTTTTTTGGTTGGTTGGCTGGTTGGTTGGTTGGGGGGTGTTATTGGGGTTTGTTTTGTTTGTTTGTGTGTGTGTATGTGTTTATCTTTTGTTTTGTTTTCAGATAAAAATCTGTTTTATTCTGCATTCTGCCCTGAGCTTGGGAGCCAAGGAGGACTGTAAGAGTGGAAAATGTACAGGTGTTTATCAGTGAGGTAGCCAACCTTCCAGCTACAACTATCTCATGATAAGTCCTGAGAAAACAACTCCAGATTGTCCTTTTCACCATAATCACTGCTTTGATGGGAGGCACAGAAAGTTAAAAATCACAAACTCTGTTTTTTTGTTCAGAAACCTTTCTTATTTCATTTTCAGCAGTAATGCAGGTAGAGGAGTATGTTGTAACATTGGCAACATGGGAGCTGACCTGCCTTTGAGGTTGTTCTGAAAAAACAAAAAACCAAACACAAACTGAAATTTACTTTCAGTTCTTGTTCCTTCTGTTACTGACTCTAGTGTGTATCTGCAAACTGGCCACTGTAAACCTACCCTGCTCCATTAAGTATTATAAGCACCAGAAGTGGAAAAAGGAGGCAAAGCTAGCCCTTGGGGAATGCAGCAGTTCCTTACAGACTGCTAGCCGGGTGGTTTTTTTTTCCTAATATTATTACTTTTTGTTTTTGTGTGCTGTTTTCCTAGGGCTCCCAAAGCCCACAGATACACTGTCCGGGCTAAACTCTGATTCTGTCATTGTGTTTGGGTTTCCTTCTGCTGGGGCCAAGAGCTCTAAAATGTTCCAGACCACATGCGCTGTGACTCTGGCTCTCCTCTGGGTGGTCCATGTGGCACATGTCCTGAGCAAGGCTAACCTTGGGGTGTGGGCCTCTGCTACAGAAGAACTATGGATGGGGACTGGAAAAGCAGCTGCCACTGCTCCCCTCACTTTTTCACTAGGAAATCTCCTGCCTTGCAGTGGAAGTGGTAGGTTTTCATTCAGGACCACATGCCTTTAACTGCTGCCAGCTCTGTCTGTGCCTCACCCCTTGATGAAAATGGAAATGGTGGCTCAGCTGTTTTCCACCCTCGAGAAGAAACGCATTTCTGGCACAGCCTTTTTTCTAGCACCAGTCTTGTGGGCACTCTGAATATATAGTCACTCTCTTCTGAGACGGGGGTAAATTGAAGAACAGACGCAGAAGTTTTCTCAAAATTCCCAAACAAACTTCTTTTTTAATTCATTGGTGCAAGAAAGACATGAAAACATATGGAAATGTCTTGTACACCATCCACAGCAATAAAAGCACACCTACACTCCGTTGCCTGGAGTCCCTCATAACTCTTTGACATCCTTTGAGCTACAAATTATTTCATGGATTCTCTGGGACCTGGGCTTCAACTTAATCTGAAAGCTGTCTGTTTGCACTGCCGTGATACCAAACCTCTGAGCTGCAGTTCATCTCTGTGACTTCCAGCAGTGCTAGGCACCCTCCTTTCTTCCTCTGCAGATGGTCACCTTTCTGCTGGCATGTATGTACCCTTCCTCCTTCTTATGGTTGTGGCCAGACACCTCCTGTTCACCGCCTCATACCTACTCCTGCTGCTTTCCACACATGCAGCCCATCACAGCTCTCTAATGAAGGGGGAGGCCTCGCTATTTGCCAGCTACTGTGGAGTTCTCGCATCAATAAAGTCCAGGCACAAACTAATTTTTGTGTGCTGCAAGAAATGACAACCAAGAAGTGCTGAAAAGCACTATCTGCCAGCAAAAATCAGGATAAACTCATCCATTAGAATGCCTCTCTTTCACGTTACTGAAAACTGCACTCCTTGCTTTTGTTTGAAAGGAAATGCAGCAATTACCCCTATTACAGACACCTACAAATATTTACTTAAATTATGTAGCAGAGGGGTTTTTTTAAAAAGTTATCACAGCTTAAACATTCCCATCACTTTGAATCTGGTTTGATTCTGTGTCAGGTACAGCCACTTTCCTAGGCAAGATTCCAGACTGCTGATCTCCAATTATGCCGACTCCCAGAGGGCTCGATCCGTCAGTGATGCAAGTTAATGTTGCAGCTCTGCATCTGATAGGATGCTGCCAGGTGAGAAACAGCAGTGCCCAGGAAAAACAAAACCCACAGTGATCCTCATCCTGTTGATATCGGGATCCTGACAGGACAAAGAAGGGGAGTTCTGAAACCCAGGTCCAAAGAGCTGGCTACTAAACCCACCTGGGTTTGTTTAGACCACTTCAGCATCTCCAGGTGTCTCTCCTCTGTGACTGACAGCCCACGCCTTGGCGCCACAGTTTCGTTTCTTTACGGTTCTTAAAAACTGCCCTTCACTGGAGGGGGGTGGCTGGAGTGGCTTTTACCCCATGAATGCTGTATGAATCTAAATGTCAAGCCACAGATATCATGCCAGCAGCTATCAAGGGGGTTTAGAATAAGCACTCCCTGGCCAGTAGACAGTAAGCATGGGCTTGTTCACCTAATCAGCTTTTGGGCTCCTCAGTGCTAAGGCTGTATTCTGTTTTTGTCAAATGGCATTGTACCAACACTCCTCTGGGGCAGCTACTCAGAAAGTGTATTTGTTCTTTCAGGGCTTGCATGTCCCAGAAAAAAACCATGAGAAAGGTTTGAATCATTGCAGCTAGTTCAGGATGGCTGACAGTTTTTCTTTCCTTTTGGGCCCTATTTTCAGATACTTCTCAATTTGTCAAGTTTCACCTCTTTGAACTAAAAGTTCCCTGTTTGAGAGGTATGCAGTCTCTAAAACCATTCAGCTGGTTTCCAGACTTCATTCTTAACTAACACATTTTCTGTGCTAAAATAATAGCTACTTAAGAACTACTTTTCTAAGGAGCTGTAATGCCTTTGCACTCAGAAGCAAAAAGTTTAAAATTTGATCATTGTGAACATACCTCATTCGGCCAAATCGCACAGATTTCTGAGCTATAAAAAAGAAATCATGGTTCACACACAGGAACACACATGGTTCATACACTTGTTAGAAGTGCAAGAGGAAGAAATTCTCTGAAGTGTCTCTTTTTGTCCGATCTTTGAAAAAGATTCCCTCAGTAAACACATTCCCTGTACTGGAACTGCTAAGTGATCTGACAGTAGCAAAAGGTCCGCATTCAAATTTAGTGATCTCTCTTATCAAATTATCAAAACACGGATGATCCCACTTCTAGAATACGGAGACAGTCTTGTTGATGCTTGAGATGTACATAGGTATCACAGAGAGAACTTGTAGAAATTTTGGAATATGGAGGTGTGGATTTGAGGAAACTGTATGAAGGAAGAAAAGACTGATGGTGAGAAGGGACCATGGACTAAATAAGGAAACAATCCTGTAGGGAGACTAGTATGTGATTAGGCATATGTACCAAGCTGGTAGAGTAAGGACTGTATGGATAAACTCAACTGGGCATCTCCTAGCTTTTGAGCCCTTCAGTCTTTGACCTTTGTGAAGATTCTGGAGGTTTCTATCCCCTGGGCTTGGCTGCATTCTGAATTTTGGTACTTGTCTTGGAAGTGACAGGTTTTGCTTTACCTCTGTATGTAAGTTTTTGTTGAGATAGTTCCATTTTCATGTTTAATAAATTTGGGAGAGTAAAGATTTAATTAGAAAGCAGAGTTTTGGCAGTTTAACACCATCTTCAGATGAATGACAGTCATCTTGTGCCAGATTTTCATATCACTCTGATCAAACATCTCTGGTAGATAATAGCAATGAGAAACCAAGCTCATACCACCGAGCCATGACTTTGGCCCTGGGATGCCCAGGATAGCTACATCGAGCTATTCCATGTTCTATTAGTCTGAAAGAGCATCCAAAACCAAAACAGTAAGTACAGCAAACTTTTTTACTACCTCATAAAACAACAAAACAAAACAATTGTAGCTGCTTCAGTTAATTTCTACAGGAAGAGACGTTTGAGTAAAATTTTTTCTCTAGAGAAAAGTCTTTTTTCTCTATTTGTGGTGTTGTATAGCTTTGGTTACCTTCTCATTGAAATAGCCAGAGATTCTGTTATCACCTCAGTTCTCACACTTTAAATATACACAAAAGACGTGTATAGTTTACTATCCTGTTTTGTTAATGCTTTGCTCACCTCTTCTGTTGTTACATTTTCACTGTTCAGGCTCATCTGGAATATGCTTATGTTTTTCAAATACTTGATTTCACACACTACTACTATTTATGGTTAGGGCTTCTTTGGGAAGAATGACAATCAATCATGACTCAAAGATGGTCTCAGTGCCAGAAGCACTCATATCCTTCTACAGGCCATCATTCTGACTTACAATAAGCACCAGCAGGCAGTGGATGGTCATTTCCCTTACTGTTCCCTGAGGTCATGTTAATCAGCCCTCGGCTTTACTGTCAGAAGGCATAAAAACGGAACTCCAAATGCTGCACAGTGTAGGACTGATGGATGACCCCAGAGGAGTACTTCTGATCCTCTGTCGATGTCCCCAGAACTTGCTTCTTTCTCTAATTTCAGAAGTATCCACGGATGAATAGGGGTGCAGAGGCCAGCTGGCTGCTTCACTCATCAGGTGGTTTGAAAGATGCTGCAAGCAGCTGGAAGCTGACAGCATAGTGTCTGTCACTCAAATGACCACAACTAAGCACCTCCTTAGGTGCTCAGGACACTCAGCAGCAGGTATTGTCTCACAGAAAAGGTAATTGCTGTGGTTTAGGTAATACCAGTTTCCACCATTTTATCACTGTTACCCCAGTTATGGGTGCTTTCAATATTCTCTTACTTACAGCTGTGGACACAGAGGTTCAAGAAAGAGTATGCTGGGAAAGGGAAATGATATCCCAGATGCCAATGCATAGTCAGAAGAATACACTACAATCTCAAGAATGGCAGCAAAATGTGAGCTACTGGACTTGGGAAGAACAAGAATAAACATAGTGAAAAGCAAACAAGAAAAAAGCTAGTAAGACTGGAAGAAATGTGGATAAACTGTATTGTGAGGATTTTAAAGGAAAATCAGGGCAGAACAAAACACAGAAGGCGCCACAAGGGACACAAGCAAACTTTCTTGTTTCAACAAGATAGCTATTGTTTCTCATGCGTGCGCAGTCCTGTCCAAATGTGCCGTCACACAAATATTTTAAGTTGCTCTCTCCTGCCAGCAAGAGAGTTGTTATCATGGCAGCCGGTGCTGTGCTGCCGAGATGGGCCCCCAGAGAAAGCCCTCTCTCCTCTCACTCACGCGCGGGCATGCCAGCCGATTCCCTGCACACCTTCCTACGTGCTCGGAATGACGGTCACGTTTCAGTCAGTGCTTCAACCCTTTCTGGGTGTAACTTTAGCCCCCTTGAGCAGTGACATACCTGCTTTGCACTGCATCTGCAGAACAGAAGAAACAAGGCCCTGAGCGCAGAGATCTTGTTAAAACATGCTATAGGCAGACCAGGAGATATTATCAATCAATTGAACAAGGATCAACACACCTCCATTCTTGAAATTCTGTTTGTTATCCCTGCTCTGCTGAATCTGCTTGATCCCAAGTTGCAGAAGCATTATCCTAAGCAGGATGACAGAAATGCCCATTGTTAATTAATGTTATTATTTTATTATTCTTGGTTCTTAATGGCCCGAGATATTTTAGCTGATAACTGGGATCAAGTAACAGGTTTATTTCTTTTATACTTGTACTGTATGTAGGTATATATATATGTGTGTGTATATATATGTAGGTATGTATATAAAACCCCTGCAAATACTTTAGGGTAGAGATCACTCCGTATGTGGGGTTTTCCTTAACACTTCTCAAGCCCATTTAATATTCATATTTGCTGTTACACAAAGCAATAAACTGACCCAAAACCAATTTGCCTTACAGATATAAAGTGAGCATTAAGACTTTCATCAACAACGCTGTCAAAGTATGTAGAAGAAATTAGTTTATCATGCATAGCAAAGATGGGTTTCTTGAGACTTCTAATGAAAGCTGATATAGCCATTATCTGATTACTGTAACATACACTCAATCATTAATACAAAAGTACTCTTTCATGATCTTCATTTTATGGCCACAGCCATCCTAGGAGGAAGCCAGGAGGTGGGAAGAGGAAAGTATTGCTTCTTGCTTTTGTTCATGCCAGTTCTAGTGGGGTTGTGACACTGAAGAACACTAATTCAAGACTGATGTGTATTTCTTGGCCCTCATCACAAGATGTGGGTCAGACTTATGAGAGGTCAGCAGTATTTGATGTCCTAAGGGCAAAATGACGCTGTTTAGGATTAATATAGAGGCTGTGCCAGTCTTCTCCAGTCCCAGGGACTGCCAGTTGGCCTATTGAGATGGTGTAAATCCACGTTCCCCATCACTTCCATGCTGAACCAAGTGCTGCTACGAGTAAGGAGCTGTGCCCTGGCATCTGCATGGAATGATGACACTGCTCTTCAGTGGCAAAACCGTGGAGAAAGTAAAGATGCATAAGGGGTCTGGTAATTATTTCTCATGTTTGTTATAGCAAACTGCACTCTGGTGTTATTTTGCTGCTGGCTTCTGTTAATAATTTGCTCTCAGTTTTTAAAGAATAGACCCCAAAAGAAATTTGTTGGCATCTGGCTCAATCAAAATGGAAAAAGTCGTAATAAGGAAACTATCTTTCAAGAAGAGTGAAGACTGTGTTCTCTGAATGTAGATTTTTTTAAATTACTTTGGATTTTGCAGACTGTAGTCATTATACAGCTATTTATGAAGAAGTATTATTGTTGTCTTTGTCATGAAAAAAAGCCTTGAGAACACTGTCTGTCACCTAGGATTAGTATTGCCACAAAATAAATGTTCTCTCAATATTTTTGTGGACATTTTCACAGGATCATTAGAGAACCTGAGCCCCACTATTACTGAAAATTAAAATTACTTAATAGTGCTGCCTGTGAAAGGGTGTTGGCTTTACAGTTGTCAAAAATTTCAGACACTGATTATTCTGTTTAATGATACATTATTTTCTTTTAGTACTTCTAGACATTCTGCAAGTGTTATGATTCCTTAAATGTATGTGTTATTGTAAAAGTACTGGTATGAGTGAATAAACAGTTCCCTAAAATAGATATTGATTTTGCATCTTTAAAAGCAAGATACTGAGAACACCAATTATATGTTTACTTCAGAAATATTAATGTTTTCATGAACCATTCAATTCATGCTGCAAGTTGTATCTTTTTGGAGAGAGTTCTTACTGCAAATCATTTAATTCTCGTGTAAACTTGTAGGTTAAATGGTAGAACATTCTGGTTCTGAATCAGAAAATTAAAGGTATCCTTTGGGAATGCTTCTAAATATCTTGACTTTAATGACTGAATCATATTATCCTTTTTTTTTTTTTGTTAAAGTCAGCCTCAGAATTAGCTTTATGTTGCCCCTCTTCCTCCCTCACATCATTTCTTCTCCCGTCTGGAGAATCTCAGCTGTTAAAACCCACCACTGCCGAATCTGCTGCCAACTGTGGACAAAAGAGAATGTTCAACGAAACAGGAACACTCGAGCTTCCTGTTCATGCTGTGCTGTGGCTGTAAAACAATAGAGTTGCAGCAGTCCTGTAGCCTATGCAGAAGAAATGGGCCTTTAAGCAATGTATGTTTTCACACATTGACAGGGGTACAAAGCTCCCACATTTTCCTACCATATGAAATTCATCACCGTGCATAATTCTATCTACATTCCTGTGGTTCACTTCCTGCTGCAGCCGTGACAAATGTCCTTTTCTATTTAGGGGTTTTAGGGTTATTCATCTTTCATTTCTGTTGTTATCAAATCTGTACTTCAAATATCTGTCTGCATCCTGCTCATTCCAGTGTGATGTATGAGTCTACAGATAATGTATGCACCCCATGCTTAAACCCATGCATGGAAGCCTCCACAATTGAGTTCATGGTTATCCCTGGCTGAGAGTCTTCTTTGGCCACCGCCCCCAAAACAATCACTCTAGTACCATCAGTTCACCTGACCTTCCTCTACTTGTGATCCGAGTCAACAAACCCATTCATTTTTCCTAACAGAACACTGGAAGTTTCTGAATGATTTCTGCTTCCTAGGGTGGACTTCAAAATGCCTACACATGTGTACATTTACATGTGTATAATGGCTATTTGGGGGAGACCAAACCTGAGCTGTCAATAATGTAACCTGCTGTAGAGTATAGGTCACAGATAAGTCTGAATGGCATCTCAAGGATTCTTACCTATCACTCGACTCAGATTTATATGTTAGGAGGTAAAAACTGGTGATATGAGTCCAAACCATAGTGCCAAAATGATCCATGTGCAATAACAAGGCTCCTGCATCAGATGCTGTAAGACATTCAGGGAAAACAAGAGGTTTCCAAAGCACAGTCCAAGACTGATCCAGAGAAAACCCAAAGCTCAAATACTGATCAGATTTATGGCAGACTTAATTTAAGATACAATTACCAAAGGTGGGAAGCAATGAAAAGGGCAAGACTGGAGAAGATCTGGGCATTAGTAGTACAGTCATACGTTCATAGCAACTACGCACAAGGGGGTGAATCAAAGTAGCTCTGGTTACTACTAGGTCTGGTTTATGTAAGAACTCTTTAACTATAAATAAAATCATCTCTCCTTAAATTACCAATCAAGCCAGGTACCTTTGGCAAGGTGTTTCCTTGAGGAATTGCACTGAAAGGTTCTTTCGGAAGAAGGACCTAAAAGGCAGATGAAGCTGGCATGGATTAGAGATCCTTACGGAATGAAAGAAAGTTAACACCGTCATGGGAGGAAAAGGTGGACATGATTTAACTCACTGGTCTTCCTTCTGTCTCGTGGACATATCAGATCATTCTGTCACTGTAGAAGAGCCTGCTCCAGTTGGGACATCAACCATATTAGCCATTTCCAGGAGTTTCTAGTATGTAAGTCTTGTTTTCTTCCTCCATCAAACACCTGTGAATATTTCCCATAGCAAATCTTGCGACCAAGATGAATAAATATGTTAATAGCAATGTATAATTATTGCAAGTACTCCAGCCCAGTCTGTACATCAGCTCTTCAGGAAGTTTCACAACCCATGCATGTACAGCCACGGTGCGTTCTCCATCAGCTCTGACACATTCCTCGCTCACAACATTTAGGAGGGAGAAAGGGATTGACTGAGGGAACATGCAGAAAAATATGCTGGTCAGAGAAAGCATCCAGGTTCCAGAAAAATACCCCAAAGAACTATTGTTTTTCTATTTTAACAGTTTCCTCTGGGTCAATTGAATTTTCTCTGCAGTGTTTAGGTTTTCACAATTCATTAACATGTCATTCAACAAGTCAAGAGTTTGTCTTTGCTATGTTTCCACTTATTGAAATCAAAAAAATATTAAAGTTTCCATTTACTGTTATATGTAGGAAATCTCTTTTACCTCTGAGCAACTTAAATGCCTGTATATTTCCTCCCTCTTTTATGTGATTCTAATTGATTATTCAGTTTGCCAATAATGTAATTAAAAAGACAAAAATCACAGTTATTCAGAGTGAGAAGCTGTCCTGGAGCTTTAGATCACCCTGATTTGGGGTGCTGGAGAAGTCAATGCTGTAATTCAGAAAGTCCTGCAGTCTTCATAAACTTCCCAAGGTTATCCTCCCCAGACTTGTACTTTTTCCTTTCCTTGCCACTCTAAGCCCTGTCCTTGCCTGTCCGATGACACAGGGAAAACAGAACCCTTACAGCTGGTTTCTGCCGTGTTTCCAGCAATCTCTGTCAGCTGGACAAAGGATACCACGGGTGGCTTTAATTTATTCTTTCCCTTTTATCTGGCATAAACAAGCAAAAGGGTGGAAACTCTCACCTTTTCTCCCTTTGTTAAGGATAATGTAGTCAGAACTCTCGTAAGAGAAGCATTAATACTGTACATATGTTGTACCAGGGAAAGAGTGTTACCTCTTGCATTGCTGGAAAGTCTAAACACATTTAAGTCAAAGGCAACCAAATTTCCAACACCTCCTGCAGTCTCCATCTTGGAAGAGGAATTGCCTTAAGGGGAACTAATAAAGACTGCTCAATGAGCAATTTCTGGAGATCACTTCTGTACTCTGGATATATCTCTTAAAGGTTTTTTTAAATTGTTAGGAAGAGCCTGGGAATACATGGGAATCTGCATATACACGTATGTCTCTAATACCACTTAATTCCTCCCGTGATTTTTACCCAAAAGGATTTATCTTGTAGGCTGTGAAATAGACCTAGCGAGCAGGGAAGTCTGCTGGCTCAATAATAGCGATAAAAGTTAGATATCATAATGCTTCCATTTCATTAGGAAGCTATCTGTCTCCTGGTTATGACCCAGGAAAAAGTGGATACATGGCTTGATACAGCGCAGAAAACATAAGGTATATATTAATGATCACATGCTGTTTTTCTCAAAAGGACATTTCTCTCTGTTCTAGCTGTACATTGTTTGACTTGGCAGTAGTAGGAAAGGGAACAGATGATTCAGTTGCTATAATTTTTAAAAAGCATCAACAATTTTAACCTGCATTTTCCCTTCAGTCATACTCTCATCTCAGTTAAAGCTTTTTGTTTGATGTTTTCCTCCACTCTGACCATTCTCTAAAACACTTGAGATGAAGTCAGGTAGGTAAGTAGAATATGGTACACTCTACACTCTGTGTACACTCTATCAGCATTAGCATACATCAGTGAAGGGAATGGGTTACTTCCCCGTTCAACCTGAACTCATTTTTGTCCTCGAGTGCCATACACATATGGCGGACAAAGGACAAAGAGGATCTAGTGACATTAATTGCATAGTTTGGGGTCCCATTTAGACTAGTCATAGCAGATGATTAGACTGATAAAGGTTTTGGTTTAGATGTTTGTGTGTTGTTAGGAAAGTACAGTGTATCAGCTGGTCTAACTCAGTCTCCCCAGTATCCTTTTGGTGA
Source organism: Lophotriccus pileatus (assembly GCA_035583135.1). Classification (NCBI taxonomy): domain Eukaryota; kingdom Metazoa; phylum Chordata; class Aves; order Passeriformes; family Tyrannidae; genus Lophotriccus; species Lophotriccus pileatus. The sequence goes on from JAWWES010000133.1 coordinate 24,117,669, forward strand.
GGGGGGGAGTGTCAACTGCACTGTTTTACCTCAAGTTCTCGGTAGAGAACCATATCTTAATAAGACAAAAAAGCTTTCCCTTCAAAGCCTTGCTACTTTTTCCATATATAGAATCTATATTAATGTTCAGTCATACTGCTCAAGAAGAAAACAATACATCTAGCAGCTAATCCCACATATTCACTTTGCATTATACCTTGCTTCCCATTTATTATAAATTTCTCTCCCTCTGCAATAAATTGATCCATTTTTTCTCCTTTTCAGTTTTCCTGATTCCAAACCTCTCACTAAGCTTGATTTGCTGCTTCTGTTGGGCCACCTAAACCATGCCATGTGTATTATACCTCAGGGTAGATCATTAATTCCTACCTCTTTGATTTAGCTGCACTCTCAGTCAGATTCCTGCATCATTTTATCTCCCTCGATTTTTTCTGCCAGTTTGAAACTCAGCTTTGGTTCTGCCTCCTTAAACATTAGAAGAAAGTACATTTCTTTTTTTTTTGACCTCATTTTCTCACCTGACAACACTCGGCTTTTTTACTGATGTCGCCCCAAATCATGTTTTTTTCCATTTAGTACTAAGGTTAGCATTTCTGTGTTTCAGCAAAAGCAGCTATTTGCCTTCCTGTGATGTTCAGAGTCATGCTATACGTCTGCCTGTGCAATTCTGAGTTCAGTGCCAAAACAATTTGGGAATTTGTATTAAAGCTAGAAAGCCTTTTTACTATCTTGATAGCTTAGCTGTATTTGCTGTCACAGTATTAATACAAGCCAGTTGATTCTGCATTCCTCAGTACATTTCTGCATACTCTCCTGTGCTCTGGATCACGGCTGGCCACTGTTTTCTAATCAAACATGTTCATATGCAATGATACATTCATCAAATAGCTGGTAACATTTCTGCTACTACGCAAAAATTCAGGCTAAACATTCTAAGTAACTTTCAGGCTAAATCTACAGTTAAACCATTTTCATATTTAATTCAATAAGAACTTCCTTCAGATTCTACTCATTTAGTTTGAGTTCACATTCATACTCTCCTCAGAGTCACGACCAATACTCCACATCATTAGCCATCCTTTCAGCAAAGTTAGGGTAATGTATCTTTCTTTTATCAAATACTGCCACCAAAGCTTAATTGTTAATGCTCTTCAGCTTAGATGGTCCACAATTGCTTGTCTCAGTAGTTTTAGCTCAGTGTTACACTCAACAAACCACCCCATCCACTGCGGATTCATCAAAAAAAGCACCTGATTTAACAAAAGCGGAAGCTGGCTTGGCAGCCCTGGAGATCAAAGTACACCGATGTATTTACAGGAGCTGAACATGAAACCGTACAATCTTCGACCATATTTAACTCTGTAATGTGTATCACTTCTTATTCTGCAAGACTGCTTTTACTGGTCAGTCCTTCAGTTCCAGCACCCATTTAGTCCTTTTGAGTCCAAGAAGCAGATCACACGCTAGCTACGGTTATGATTTAATTTCATTTTGTACCTACTTATTTGTCTTTAACCCTTATCAAGGCACCCAAACCACATCAAAATATATACATCTTCAGTTACTACTACATGGAGCCTCCACAATACTGATCTCCTGCATCTCCACAACCACCATCTGCTTTTTAAATTAATATATAAATCAGAATCATTTTTTCTAATAAAAAAATATGACTGTATCTACTACATAGCAGGGATGACTTGAGAGTTCATTTTCACGGAAGTACTTTGAAACCCTCCTCAGTATGCACTGTAGAGATTTGTGCCTAGGAAGATTTTTTTCTCCTTGAAGAGTTTACTTTCTGAATATGGCTTCAGTGCACAGACAAAACAGACTGTGATAGGGGACCAGAGGTGATAAATACAAAGAGGTTTAGTAGAACCGCAAGTATCCTAACCAAAGACAAAGAGGAGCAGTTCAAAAGCTTCAAGATAGAGGATTTTTAGGGAGAGAGGTACAGGAAAATAAAATGCCATTTAGTTGTTTTGACTGAACGAGACAGTATTTACCAGAGCAGGCAATGGGCAGGTTATCATGAGTGTTGTTACCAGCACACAGGAGGCAGAATTTACTAGTTTTTGGCACACGTAGTGTGACAGATAGGGTGACACCATCCTCTGAGCTGTAGAATACTTTTCCTATTCTGTCTCCCTTTCTGTCCCCAACACTTCTTCCTCCGTGTGGTTGGTTATGTTCTCATCACCAGTGCTCACAACCTCAGCCGAACAGGCATCCTGGCTCATGGGAGAATATCCCCTGTATTATCTTGGGCTTTGCATTAGTGTAATTCACTAAGAGCTTTTATTTTATTTGTTTTGGCTGGAGAGTGGGTGTGGATTAACAGTGCATAATACTGATTTACTCCAAGGCTGTGATCACCTGCTTTCCAATCCAGATAGTGGTAGGAATTTACCAAAAAGCCTTGCACCCTTGCAGCTGGGACTAGATTTTCCGAAGATTTTTTCTCCTATGTAAGCACCTAGATAAATGTCAAGATTTTCCCAGAACTCTACATGTTCAGTTCTGTGTGGACTGGCACTATGAGATTGGTTTCTGAAAATTGAGTCCTGTGAAGTGGGGATTGTGCTAGTTAGTATTTGTGGTGCTTTTTAAAATGAGACTTAAAATCATTCCCAGTATTTTCGGTCATTAGAAATCATAAAGAGCTATGTGCCATGTAAGTAATTACATCTCTGCCTGCCCCCCTCTCTCTCTGCAACTCTCTGTAGATACTTTCTCCTAACTTACCTGTGGCACAGAATCCCTGCATTTCATAAATGTCTCGCCAGAGACATAGTGGAGATGACTATGGATCTATAATACAGCTGGCACAAGTGCTTGAAGCAGTGGCTTCATTTCTATAACTGATGCTTTACTTTGAAATCCATGCTAGTGAAGGATGCTGGATTTGTATAGGTTATTATTTATGCCCTTACGTCAGTCATATTGTTCAAATGGCTTCAAATAAATTAGTCTTTCTAAGACTTGAGCCAATTCCTGAATTACTACATAAATTATTAAGTTGTCTGCATTCAAACTTTTTACAGTATTGCCTGGTTCATAGTTTGTAGGAAGAATTTCATGATGTAGGAATTGCACATTAATTTTACATTTAATAGTGATATTTCATTGCTTCTAAAACTTTTCACACTATATCATTCCTTGTAGCCATTCCCATTTCTTGTAGCCATTCCCAAGCCATGTTTTTATCTGCCAAGATGACATATTCAAGGAGCCTTAGCAAGGCTCCTATGAAAAACTTGTATGAAAAATAGGATGTGGAGTAGCGCTTCCCAAATGTGAAAGAGATACAGCAGAGTGTTTTAGAGGCCAATTAATTATGGAATAATTCCTGCAAACTGTGGCAGTAATTAATGAGCAAGTAACACACAGTAGTCAGAAGTGAACAGCAGTTAGCAAACACTATGCATCGTTTTGTGACTGTAATACAAGACACAGTCCTGTACCCATTTATTGATATGGGTATTAACAGATTCCTCTAGTTAATGATGTGTCTTGTGCTTATATCATTGAGTTCTAATCTAAGATGTGACTACATTAAAAAAATAGAACTTTCTTGCACACATTCACAGGAGAGAGATACAAGTTCCCATGAGAATTTGCTTGGGTTGAGAAACCAACTATGGTTAATTCAGAGGAGACAGTGGCAGGACCACACTGGCTCAGAGAAATAAATCAAGAACATCAGGAACAATGCATGATGTAACTGGAGAACTCAAGTGGCTTTCCTCTTACCTATTCCCTGAGGGATATACAGGACTGAATCCTTTCTGTAGCCTTTAAGCTTTGTGAAGCAGCTCATACACCGCCCTCAAAACAGAATGAGTGTGACCTGTTCCCTTAGCATGTCGTGAGGAAGGTCTCCCTGGCTCCTGGATACATCTCTGACCCAGCTCTGATCTGGCACAGAATAAAATTTTGCAATTTGTGCACTGTCAGTGAAATTTTCTGCTAGCTTGTTCAATCAACCCCACCAGCCAAAATCTACTGACAACATCACTGACCTGCAAGACCTATTTTCGTACATCTCCATCAGCTTCTTCTGGATTTAGATCATCAGGGAAGACCTTCAGGGAAGGGACTGTTTTTTTCACTATGTTTGTACAGCACTTGGGACAGGAGACAACCAGTATTAATTGGAAAGTCTATGAAATAGTTTACTACACCTTAAAAAAAAAAAAAGGTAATGATGAAATATAAAAAGAACAGAGACAGGACAACCAGACCCCAACCAAATTGGAGAACTGGACAAAGAAAAGTAGCATTTTAACTTTTAAATGGAAGAAAGCTTAGGGTTTACATCATTAGCAACATACAGAAGAAACCCGGAGAACACTTTTACCTAGAGTGTCACTATGCTTTAAAATTCAAGGTTGTTTTAGCATTGCCTTTGAAAGATCTCAAAGAGAATCAGCTTATTGAAATGCATTAAGACTGGTGGTTTTCCATTAACTACTTTCAATGAAAAAGTAACAGAAGAAAGGCAGTCTTTTGTGAGGAAGCTTACACCTTATCAATACAGGCTGAGGGATGAACAGACTGAGAGCGGTCCTGCTGAGAAGGACTTGGGGGTGCTGGTGAAGGAGGGGTGGACAAGAGCAGCAGTGTGCACTGGCAGCCTGGAAAGCCAATAGTGTCCTGGGCTGCATCAAAAGATGCATGATCAGCAGGGTGAGGGAAATGATTTTGCACCTCTACTCTGCTTTGGTGAGACCCCACCTGGAGTGCTGCATCCAAATCCAGGGTACTCAGAACAGGAAGGACATTGACTGGTTGGAGTAAGCCCAGAAGAGGTCCATCAAGATGATTAGAGGGATGGAGCACTTCCTGGGAAAGGCTGAGAGAACTGGGTTTGTTCAGTTTGGAGAAGAGAAGGCTTTGGAGAAGCCTCATTGCAGCCTTCCAGAACCTATAAGAACTAAGGACCCTACAAGAAAGACAGAGCAAGACTATTTAGAAGGGCAAGTAGTGACAAGACAATGGGGAATTCTAGTACTGAAAGAGATTAGGTTTAGATTAGAAATTAGGAAGAAAGTCTTTACTGTGAGGGTGGTGAGGCACTAGAACAGATTGCCCAGAGGAGATGTGGATGCCCCATCCCTGTGTTCAAGGCTAGGTTGGATGGGGGTCTAAGCAACCTGGTCTACTGAAAGCTGTACAAGATGATCCCTAAGGTCCCATCCAACCCAAACCAATCTATAATTCTATGACGTGCTATCCAGGGCATCTGTCCATCCACTGGAGAATGTTTAGGTCTGTTCAAACAGGAAAAGGTTGAAAAACACTGCTAGGACAGTGCACCTGTTCACCCAAGAAAGGTGTGCAGAGATTTGTAAATGCACTATATATTCTTAATATTTACTTTTTTAAACCTTAAAGAGCTTAGAAAGATCAAAAGGTCCCACAAAGGGACTTAAAGCAGAGGAGTTGTAACTAGATGATCTTTAAGGCCCCTTCCAACCCAAACCAATCTATGATTCTATGAAAACTTTTGGGTTCTGACTTCTATAATTTGTCTTAGATCCCACTTTTCCAAACTGAGAGTATCCAGAATTTTGCTAACAGCACTGAGGACTTCAGCTCATCTAACCGCTCTGATTCTTCCTGTCTTCTGTAACACGTCCTGAAAGTTCTGTCCCACCAAGAAAGCAACCTTACTACAAAAATACTTTTAGATTGGAATGACTGACTCTTCAAGGTGCTCAAGTCACAGCAGTCTTCAAGGCAACAAGCTCTGCTCCCAAGGACACCTGTGTTTTGCTTTTGTTTCATGGCTACAGCCTAGTGGTCTTGGAACTGGACAGGCAGCACTTGGCACTCCACTCTACATTGAAATGGGCCCAGTTTTCAGGTATGAAGAACTGCGACAGTTCCACTGAAGTCAAATAGCTAGGTCCTTGCCACTCTGGCTGGGTATTTTTATGTGACTGAGACTGGTTATTTGGACTTTTTAAGACATGTGAATCAAGTATTATGTGCACATCATCCAAAGCAAAACATATGATTTATGCAGTATTGTCAAAATATTTACCAGGTGACCACTAATGAATTTAAGCTCCCATGTGTGTGTGGCTTTTTACTTAGGCATATTAACATTTGGCAGGAGGTGTCAATCTGAACCCAAGAGAAGGCTCATCTTTCCTCATAATTCCTTCTTGAATACTGGAACCATCAAATATGAATTATTGACAGGTTAAGATTAATCTGTCACAAGGGCATTAGGAAGTTATTGTTTATTTCTGTTAAAAAAAAAAAAAGGCAAGCTACTTTTATAGATACCTAAATTGCTTTTACTTTGTCAAAGAAGAAGAAAAAAGACAAATGCTACGTGGACGTAAAAAAAAAAAACGTGGGACTGAACTTCTCTTTCTTCGCTTTATTATGGGAAGGAGAGTGTTAAACTGCCATCCACTAAAAGCAGCGATTTTATGCTGAGGTCTCCAAGTCAGTGAATTTACATTTCGTAAGAACACCCTGAGGGGCTTTCAGCTACTTTGCTTAAAAGGTAGACAGATACATTTACAGCAGCGCATGCAGAGCTCCATGTGCGAACACGGCCGCGGAGCTGCAGATTCGCTTTCTGGCACATGTGTGTTAGGGGTGACTTAGTTCTAAGCAGGTAATGCATCAGGACACTTTTATGGCTTGGCTGGGAATACAGATCAGTAAAGAATGTGACTGTAATTACCAGTAACGAGGGTATAAATTTCTGATCCCTTCTTTGTTGGCTGAATTTTGCTAGTGTTTCTAAGCATTTACATTTTACAATTGCCTTATTTATAGTCTGAAATTTGGTCACTGGTTTTTCATGCATGTGAAATGCTTTTTATTGCATGTGGTAAGAAACCACCGCCTTCACAAGCTAGCCTTTCATAAAAATATTACAACCTATTTAGTTTAAAATATTTTAATGATGTAATAATAGACTATTGGAGATTTTTAGTTGGAACATGTGAATTCTATAGATCTTATTACTATTATTTCAAGCAAATAAAACCCCTGTATCATATTCAAATTCATACAACTGCTACAAAGAAGTAAATAAAAAAAAATATGCCACCTATATTATTCCTCTGAAAAAGGCTATATCTGCTTTGTGGAGTTAAAGTAGGAAATCTGGCATATTAGTTCACCTGTAGCTTCAACTACCCAATATGCAAGACTGCAGTTTTTCATTTCTATTCCAACACCATCCAAGCAACTTGCCTGTGCAAATGACTCCATCCACTTCTTCCTATGGATCAGGTTTTTGGGCCAGGCTGCCATTCAGAGCAGGACATTTGGAAAAGTGCCTTTTTTTGATTGGTGAGCTTTCCAAGACTAGATACTTGGAAGGTCTGCATGTTGCTGGGCTTGGACAGCTGGGAACAAAACAAAGATCTCCTACAAGTACTGTAATTGTGAACTAATACCTGAATATTATATGGATTCCCTCAACATGGAAAAGTGCCTGAGACAAAACTTGTCCTTATTCTCTGTTTTTTCAGCATCCATCACACTCGAATCACAGTCTTGGACTAGGCTGCCCAGTCACAGTACATTCCAAAGATGTGCCCTTCTGCAGTTAGAGCAATGCCTGTCTTCAATAATATTACACTAAGAATAGTTGACTGAAGTCAATGCTTTAGCAGGTCACCTTGCCTCATCAGTTAAGTCCTAAATCAAATTATCAAATTAATATGAACGTTTGGGGTTGACATGGCTTTCCTGCACAAGGAGTCAGGCCTTACTTCAGTTTTAGCTCTTGCTTTCAGTAGAGTTGCACCAGATTTATATACATATTGGAAAGAGCAAAGTTTTCTTCTTCATACTTTGAAGTTCAATGGAAATGTCTAAAGGTGAGTTTTTGATTCTGTGTTTAAGTGGTATGAAGATGTCAGTGATACCTGATTCTCTTGGAAATACTTTCTGTGGCACAGGCTGCAGTTGGCCATGAAGAGAGGAAGGAGAGGAAAAAGATGAGATCACAGCTTCCGTATGAGCTGTGCATGGAGCAGTCTCTTGCAACAGCAGGACCCAAGAGGAGCCTGCCTCTTTCCACCTGCTTCAAAGAATAAACAGCATGAAAAGAGGCAAGGAGAAAGTAAACTACAGCCCTGCTTCCCTCTGCTTTGATACATAATTGAGTGAGAATGCAAGAGGGTGTTCTTGACCTGAAAATCTGGGTGAAAGTACAACTGGGCATTGTTCATGCTGACATTATTTTCATTAGCATACTACACAACTCAAACATAGCAGCAGCCAGAACCCAGCACTGACTTCTGTCATGGTTTGTTTTTGTGCCTTTAAAACTAAGTTGGAAAATTTGTTTCTTTTCCCCCTCTCTCGTGGGGG
>JAWWES010000133.1:24126123-24152548 GCA_035583135.1 Lophotriccus pileatus
TGTTCATGCTGACATTATTTTCATTAGCATACTACACAACTCAAACATAGCAGCAGCCAGAACCCAGCACTGACTTCAATCATCTTTTTCCTGTCTTCAAAGCGAAGCTAACTTTTGGCTTTTACTACAAACATCACAATAGCAGCTACGCCTCACGGAAGAACCTGCACCATCTTCAAACTGTGGAGAAGAGCATGCACGTACAAATGAAGATACTTCTTGGTAGGCAAGATTTCCCCATCTGCTCATCCAAAGACATAAAACCTTCTCCCTGACTCCTAGTAAAGTCTGCCTATCAACCATGAGTGACTGGATCTAGCATTTACTGGACTACAGCCTTTTCATTTTGGTTTTACCTGAGGGCAGTGTACTTGAGAAGTGGTAACAGGAATATAACAATTTTGTTTCAGGGACAGGAGGGAAGGCCCAGTTTCAGAGCTGACTTTCATTCCAGTGTTGAATACAAATGTTTTTAAAAGTGAAAAACTTAAGAGAGACATTTGGACATATCCACCACAGGAGTGCTAATAGGTGACCAACTTGCAACCAAATTTGCTTGTTTACAAATCAGAAAGGCGAGTTTAAATTCATTGTCCTGCCTTTATCCCTACAGGGACTTTGACCTCTGTTCCCTGTGACGGGTACCAGGAACCTAACCACTGACCTACAGAGTAACTCTTTGGACTGGAGGGTGAACCATGCACACAACAAAATACCTGTGAAAAGGCTGGGAGAAAGTGGGAGAGGCAGGTAGATACGCAGACATTCAGTACAAATCATCTCTGCACCCAGGCTGGACAGTGTATGGGGTCACCAGTGCCCCAGGTGGTCACACTATTTCCCAGGCAGTCATTTTTTCCTCTCTTAACCACCCCCCGCCCCTAAAAATTCCAATCTACCCCTCAGAAATTTTCCTTGAGAAATTTTCATTGAAACTAACACAGTTCCAGGAAACATTTTGTATTTTTGTAAAATGCTGTATTTTGACAGAAGTATGTTTCCTACAAGTTTTTTTTTTCTTCAAACAATTGTCATGACAAGCTCTAATGGAAGCTAGGGGTGGTTTTGACAATCTAGATAATAGAAACATCAGCTCAAAAGCAACATCATCAAATCTTAAGGCCTGATTCTGGAAGAGCCCATTGCTCATATTGGCACTGTGACTGCCAAACTCAGTAGAACACCTCAGATCATTACGCTGCCATTCTTACCATGGGACAACAGAGAGTTTTTAGCAAACATACCACCCTTCTATGCCACTGTACTACCTTTACAAGTAAAAAGCTCCTTCTCAAAATATTTAACATGAAATAAAATATAAAACTGATACAAAGAACAGAGAGCTAATGTCCCTGACCACATGGACTACTCAGAGATACCACATCCTACTGATAATAGTTTCCTGTGGCACCAACAGCTCCATTGCCCCAAAACTTAAGCCACAAGTCTGAGGACATTTAGAAGGGACGACCTTTCGTGCAGTAAAGAACTTTTCAATGTAATAGTAGAAAAAGAAATCCTTTGCTTTCCTCAAATCTCAGGACAGCAGCTTTTCATCCTATGTTCAATCAGGCTCAGCAGAAACATTTGAAAGGAGAGAAGAAAGGCTTTGTTTTTACATGGCCCTAAAGCTGCTTCTCCCTCCTCCTTCTCCTCCTCTCCTGTACTTCTGACAGAATTTTAGGCTCCATAACATCAAGAAAATTTTATTAGACTTGGAATTACCATGATTTTATGAGCAGGTGTCTACCTGTAGAAAAACCTACCGTGTTCAATTTTGTATATTTAAGTGGATGTGACCTTTTGAAAAGTCAGATTATTTTCTTGATTTCCATGTAGTTTACACCAGCCGAAGTGTGATCAAAGTGTAATTTGCAATATTCTGAGCTGCTTTCTAAAGGGGCAAAACCCGCCATATATGGGCTTCCCTGGATTTCAAGTTGACTTTTGATTAGCTTTTCTGTGCAGGTATTCCAGGTGTTGCCATTAGTTAGACATTCTGATTCTTGCTTTCTAATTATATAGTCCACAATTACTATCACCTTCCATTTCATTTTTGACATGACATAATCTATTTGTAGATACATTTTGGGTACTCCGGGAACTAGAGCTCCAGCTAGGTACGATGCGACACAAATTGCGTGTTGCAAATTATATGTTCAGGTCCCAGGAGCACAGCTTCATTCCTCAGCCTCCCAGGGGGGCTGGGAAGTGTAGCAGTGACAGCCACTTACGTGCTCAGTGAGAAAAGGGTATTGAAGCAGCTGTCCTTCTTCTGCAACAAAAGACGGGTGGAAAGATGCAGCCCACGGTTTGATGCTCTGGCTGCTGCTGGAGGAGAAGGACACACAGGACTCCTTGAGAAGGCCTGTTAGCTGCAAAAAAAGACGAAAAGCCGACTCCTCCAAGTGCAGTGTTGAGCTGAGTAGTAAGAGGACAACCAGGACCCTTAAAAATCTTTCTGGCTGCCGTGGTGGCAGGCTGGGACAGGAACAAGGGCAGACAGTGGTGTGGATACTTTGTCTAACTAGGATTCCAGTGTAAATCAGCCACACAGAGAAGATTTCCAATGTCATTTCTACACAAACATTCAAAATACTTTCTTCCTCAGTAATCCTGACCAAACAAAATATGCTATAATCTCAGGGAATTTTGCTTGCTAATTGGCTTCTAAATAGTATCAGTTATTGAGATAAAACACTACTTTTTCTTACGCAAGCCCCTACCCACCTTCTTGAAACCAAACTACCAATGAAACTGTATGTCTTCCCATGTGAAGGAAACAGCAGGTGCTATGCTAAAGTACAATTATGTAATGTTTACTTTAACATAAATACCAATATTTAGTTCCTTGCAGGCATTAAGAACCACCTACACTGGTTGGCAGAAAGACTTTTGATAGTCACACACCAAATCAAAGAAAGACAGAGACAACACAATTAAAAACAAGTGCAATGAGAATTTCTGTATATCTTTTTCAGAGTAAGTTGGAAGCAGTTCGTGTCCTGAGACAGACCAACATACTTTAATGTCGTATAGTGACATTTCCACTACAGAACATGGCTAAGAGCATCAGAATTATTTTTTTCCCCCAAGTGACATCATGTTTTACATTATTTATGCTTTTGCTGACTGAAAAAATTTAACTGGGAAAACAACTGTGTACAGTAGTACAACACCTTGTTTCTATTTTGAAATAACATTGGAACAATTTTGAGTTTAAATTGAGGAAGACTGGGCTAGAGCTGAGCATGCCTTGTGCACAAAAAATCAGAGAAATATTTCTCATTTTTCTTCCCTTCCTTTTTCAGTTCTAGATGCCTCTAATAGAGCACACACATCCTAACAAAATGTTATAAACATCTTTAGGACATACTGTGAGACTACTGTTTACCAGGACTTAAAACATATGAAAGGACAGCTCTGCACAGGTTAATGTCTTGAGTCTGACTCCACAGTTTCCAAAATTTTCTTTCTGGATGTTAGTTAAAAGCGACAGCTGTTTTGGCTAGTTAAAAGTGACAGCTGTTTTGTAGGAGCATGGACCACCCTGTTCATCTGTCCTGTTTGCCTTTGCTGCTGACATTGCTCAGGTATGCTGGGTGTCCTAGGAAGAGCTGCAGTAAGGAGGAGAGCTGCAGAAGGGTGCTGCTCAAGCCTCACTGACTCGCCTTGCCACTGTGGTTTGTTTTGTAGCCAGTGTCACGTGTGAGTGTACTGGTTCACTTTTGAGTCTTTTACTTGACAATTAAGTACTTAAAAGAAAGAGCTGGGTTTCAGTCTGAGTCTAAGGTTGAGCTCAAACTCAGGCCTCTCCTCTTAAAACATTCTAACTGCAGGTTCTTTTGGGATCAGGAGTGAAGCTGGGAAGTAAAAGAAGAGGAGGATACAAGGGCACACTCCCTGGGTCACTCTACACATACTGTTTTGATCTTCACAGGAACCAACCCAGACTCTCCCCCCAAGTTAACACCCACATCTAAATGGTGGCTTAAGAGAAGCAGGCAGGAACGCAGCTGCAGAATCTTAGTAAGTTTCCAAAAGAGAATCCGGCCCATATTGAAAAATGAAGCCTGGGATAAACTAGGTTGTAGCAGAGTGATATGGATTTACACTGGAGATGTACTGAAAGCAATGTGTTGTGCACAGTCTGACCGGGGAGGTGGGAAGCACAGCACGTATGAGGCAAAACATGTAAAAGACCATGGCAGTGATAGTGGGAGAGTTTAATTATCTAGACCTCGGAGTGGATTATGTTAAGTGGAGGAAGCAAAGCTTGATCTGGTAGAGGACTGCTTTCTAATTTATTGTGTACACAAACCGACAAGGAAAGGAAGAATGCCAGATGAGGTATTAAGCAATACAGAGAATATGACTGAGACATTAAGGTACAAAACCAAAACAATGTAGAAGGAAAAGTGACTGCTAAGCTAAAACAGCTTCTGCAGCAGCACTCTCTACTCCAGCTACAAAGTGTGCATAACCCTCCAAAACAGAGGGCAGAAGTACCAGCTGCCATGCCTACGCATCCCTGCTGGAGCAATAGCTGGTACCACAAAACCCCTCACCTCCCTACACAGCTCTGCTCCAGTGCAAAGAACTGGTACAGGTAGTGTGCCTTCTGCAGCACCCTGGCAAACCTGCATATAAGTCATCTTTCAAGCAGGCTACAGAGACATATCATAGATAAACTATGGTCGTTTTATGTCACCTCTTAACCATTCTTGATCTGCTTAATAACCTGCAAAAGTGGGAGAGCGTTGCCTGCAGGCTGGGGGGCCTGTCTCTTGAAGGTGCTTTCCGGGCCACGGAGCTGTTGGGAGTCACCTTGGTTGCACACCAGAAACATCCCTCCCAAGGCAACTCCCTGCGTGCCCTCCCTGCACACGGAGAGCAGCTCTCTGACGTGTAACATCTGCATGCGTGAAAGGAAGAAGTTTATTGGGAGGGGACTTGAGCTTGGAATGGAGCATGACACAGTAAAGAGAACACAGCCATTTAATCAAACACAAAAATGTACAGAAGTGCCACGAAAAATCTAGACATAGAGCAGTTAAAACCTTCTAGGAAGAAAAAGGGATTTATTTCAGAACCAGGCCAGATATTTTTCTTCATGAGGAAATATAAGCTTTCTTCCAAAAGGTGTTTCAGCAAGTTTCAGGTTTCCATGTGATTGCCCTACAAAACATTGTTTAGAGCTATTAACACAGCCAGCATTACTGCTATGCCATGCTAAAAAGCCTCAGGTAATTTATAAGCTATTTCACATACAAGGCCAGATTCTGGTCTCATGCCACACCCTGTAAAACTAGAGCCACTTCCACTTCAATATATCCAGATCCAGAGAAGTTTGACACCCAGTCCCCTACCACTGGTTTCAGTTTCCTCTATTTCACTGTTATTATATTACTTAGCAGGTCTGCCGATGACATTGCTTTCAAAATGGAGCAATTATAAACACTGGCAGGAAACGCTGGAGTAGAAAATGCTTTTTAAAAAATGACAAGGATGTGAAGAAACTCAATGGAGATCTTTCGTCTGATATATGAAAAGCAGATGACCAGGGATTGAATCAGTGGGGCCACGAAAGGGAATGAGTGAGAAGTCAGTGACAGATGAGACTGATGCTGCGCTGAGCCTGAATTAATATCCGTTGCCTGAGTATTTACAGAAGCTGAAGGTCACATCCCGGAAACAGGGATCCATTTTCATGAGGGGAAAAAATGAAATGTTAAAAGGCTTTATGATCCAATCTGGACAGGTAGTTAGTTAATTAGAACTATTAAAAGTTGACAGGACTTGAGACTTAGATTAACTGCATCTTGAAAGTTGGAAGGAAATAGCAAGGGAAATTGGCAAACGAGTAGTAATACTGCTTGATAGCTTCCTGAGGATGGTATATCTGGAGATGCCTAGAAAGTAACTACTCCAACTTTACTTTTTAAAAATAATAATATTTAAAACCAAAACATTTTCATTTTCTTTTTTTAAATCAAGGGAGGATTTAGGAATCCATTCACCAATAATCCGAACTGCAGCCACAGAACGGATATTGGAAACATTAATATGGGATGGAGTTACGCAACATGTAGAAACAGCCAGCCCAGGGAAGGAAAGGCAGCTGGATTCATGTCATGTCTGTCAAATGTGCTTTAAATTCTCTCAATACATTTCTCAACAGAGAGTCAAAAGTGAAGTGACGGGCATAATTTATCCAGATGGAAGAGATTCATTTGGTGCCGCACCCGACACAGAGAGATTGATCTGTAGAATCAGTGAAGACAGTACAGAAAAAGCACAATGGCAAGTGGTTTCAGAATTATCTGTGGGACAAGAAGCAAGATGTCAGCAAAACAACATGGTTCAGGGTGACTAGAGGGACAGGAACAAGGCAGTACTCCCGAATTTCAGCACCATACCCACTTTTATTCAAGTTTTATATAAATGGCCTGCAGGGGATATAATTTTTAAAGTGGAATTTTTTGCTGATAGCACATTAAGTGTAAAATGGTGCACAGAGCAAGCAAATTTAAAATGATTTGAATAAATTAGGCTTATGGACAGATAAAGGGCACATCCAGTTCAGTGCAGCAAAGTAAGACATAATGACTGCAAGGCACCAAATATAATCATAGGCAGGAAAAAGGAAGAAGAGGGAATACTGTCCAGGGGAAAGGATATAAGATAATTACTGATCAAATACTAAGTGAATGCTTAGAATAACTGGGAAAAACAAAGATGGGCAAATTCTTCATGCTCAAAAAGACAAACAAATTCTTCATACTACATGCCGAGTTGTCTCTTCAGTAAAGCTGAATTGAGACACCTTTTTCAGCACTCTAAAAATGCTGAGATAAAAATCCAAGAGTTTTAAAGAGCTGCATTGTCTCAAAAAAGACACAACATGATAGGACTTATAAAATATATTGTCCCCTCCCCCCAGCAAACAAACAAGCAAAATTACTTTCTTGCATTTTGAATGTTAATTTGGGGTCTATTTCTGTAAAAAAAACCCAAGCATAAATAAATTGAAAGGTAGTTATTACCGGTGAAAACAGCCTTTTTACTGCAAAGGTTATGACATTAACCCAGGGAAAAATTCATGAATATTCAGAATCACCATTTGTCATTAAGAATCATAAAATTAAATGTTGAGTAGGGCTTTAGAAAACTCCTCCAGCCTACTAAATTCCCTCTTCTCTACTTGCTATTATGCTAGCATACATCCCAATTTTTTTTTTAGTGCATTTTACAAACCAAATTCCTGTAAGTTTTCCTTATCCATCTCTACAAGGAAAAGAAAATGAAGATAAGAATCATAAAGACCTGTAGAAACCTGCTAAAAAATTAACGACTAAAAATTCACCAAGGACTTCTTCAGGTGTTTGTAACCAAAGAAAGGAATTCCCCCAAAGAAAGATAAATACTAAAAGAGGACAAAGTCACTGGATTTGCTCCTAAATATCTCAGAAACTATTTAGTTTTCACATTTGCACCTGTCAGGTTTGTTACAGCCACCAGGTGCTACATAATATGTGTGCAAACACAGTGGAGAGACTTGCAAGGGAATAAAAGGACTGGAATCCTGACTGGGGAGAAAAAACAAACCAGGAAGCAGATATTTCTCAACCAGTAGAAGCCACAGACAGGTAAAAGGACTGAATAAAAAGAAGAAATTAGGTGAGGTGCTCAGGTACAATTTCAGTAGGCTTTGCCATTATTCTGCAAAGCAAAGAAATGGCACAGGCATGGAGCACAAAACTGGGGGGCCGCTTACTGAGTAAGAGCAAATTCTGTGGAGGGCGACTCTAATGCTGGAGGAAAAGCCATAAATGAAGAGCTACAGTTAAAGCAGAAACCATAAGCATTCAGTGAGCAAAGTGGTCGCCCACATGGAGCAAGAAGTCCATGTGTGGGTACAGGCACAGAGACACACAATAGTTTCCGAAACGTTTATGAAAGCTCCGCTGTTTATCTACGTACCCATTCACCCTCATACTATGAAAAGCAACGTGCCAGTGGAGGCCTGGCTGTCAATCAGCAAAGAGAATAGCTGTCCCCAGTGCTAAAACATCCCAGGCCATTTGCATGTTTACTGTGCTCAGTGATTAACCCACTGAGAGGGTGACAGGGCCAGGATAATCCACAGAAAGAGAACAGCTACACTGCCACAGAAATGGGGAAGTGTACCCAGGCATTCAGATGAAGGACAGGAAAAAGGGAGTGCACTCCCATCCGCCCCTATGTTTAAGAAATAAGGGAAAGCACAAAGTGGGGAGTTTAAGTCCTGGAAAACTGAGCCATGTCATATGAGCTGAGACTTGCTGGCTGGGATCAGCCCCTCCACGAGCCACAGCAGCCCAGGTTTGCCCAGCAGGGGCAAGGGGTAGCTCCCTGCCATGGTGTCCTGGAGAGCAGGTGGAGTTTTTGGTCTGCGGGCTGCTCTCTAACCCCAGTCAATAAACACCACACTGATGATATAACATGTGTCTTCAGCTGCTGCACTGCTGGTTATTTTTGCAACATTAGCTGCATGTTACCTAGTCCCATCACCACCATTCCCTGCTACAACCTCAGAATACCTGTCTTTGGGAGGCACATTTCCAAAATGCCTGAACAGCCCTCTTTCCCCAGCGAGAGCAAACAATGCAGTCGGATGTCAAATTCTCACCCTACATCCACATATTGCTGATGATAGAGCTCACCTTCGGTGGCTAGCACTCCTGTTGCATTCACATCTTCCCCCTGGCCTATTAATATATACAGGCACTTGTGCTCATTGGCATGGTGACTGTGCTTATGTCAGTCATGCGTCTTTGTATTCTCCCTGCTTAGCCACTCACTGTTGTGCGAAGGATGTGTGCATCAGGCTCAACACCTGCTAGGAATCTCTGAGCTCTCTCTGCCTTTCCACTCTTCCCAAGCTCTCTGCCCTCACATCAAGTATTTTGTATTCTGTTTCCAATCTGATCCTCATTTTTGTTGCTTTCCCCACTCCTATTTTCCAGCTATCCAGCTTTCCTGGTATTTCTTTCTTTGTTACGTTTGCTGTATCACTCAGGGTTTGTTGCATTCGAGTTGCAGCCGCTCAGTCACACTGGTGGACAAAAAAATTAAAAAACACCTAAAAATCCCCTTTCTTTTTCGCTACCTGCCCTACTTCTCAGGAAAAATAAAAAGCTAAAATCCTCCAAGAGCAAAAAGTGAAAGACAAGCAAACTGAAATTGTTGTCTGTCCTGTCTGACTCATCAACACGATGAATCCTAAAAGCACTTCACACAAGGGTAACCAGGGGTCCTTGCTGCTGCCACCTGGGCAATAGTACCCTGCCCCCTCCAAGGTACCCAGCTGATCCCTCTCGCTGGGACCAGCATGCACGCGATGGCACAAATAAGCCCAAATCCCCTTCCAAAACCTGATCCAGCTTAAAACCAAACCTGACTAAAAAAAGTACACCTATTTCCAGCTATATCCAATCCTTACTGTGGTATAGATCTAACTACAACTGTATTCTCAGTCAGAGATAACCAGAATTGAGTATTTCAGTAAAAGAATTTTGGAAAAACCCTGAAAGGCTTAAATGCTCTGCAGAGACATCCCAGATTTTGGCAGTGTTTAAGCTGGGAAGGTTTCTCGGGTTCAGGGCAGAACCTTAGGTTGCTTAGAGGAAGACTCTAATTGAAAACCTAGCCCTTACTCTGTTACACAGATGCTTTGATATGAAATAACACCAGGAAAACATTTGAAAAATGGGCTAACTGCAGTAGGGAATCAAAATACATTTTAAACCCTTACCACCTGTTTTGTCCCCTGAATTCTGCATTCCTTTTTTTTTTCCCGGTATTCATTTAGATCCTAAATGGCACAGTGCTACTGGTATGGGTTTACACAGTATATATTATTATGATATTTAGTATTATTAATGTTTAAACATCTTATTAACTCTCAAATAGAATTTGCCTACCCCCACAGGACTCCACAGTAGAAATGCCTTGCAGATGTATCCATGAAAAGCTTCCCCCTGCACTGCCCTTCTGAATTGCCCAGAGAACAACATGGAGCCCTGAATCACAACACAGGGTTCAAAGCTTAACTTTCAGGAATTCACTTTGCACCGCTCCTATCACCTTGAGAAGAGCTGCACCAGGCCACCCGCCACCATTCATCATTTCCTTTTTTCTGAAAGATTTTTCTTTCCTCCATTCGCCTGCTGCGTTATTTCCCAGAGGACTGCTCCTGGATTGACTGGGCTTTAATTGCTCAGCCCTGGCAGGCTCAGGGTGGAATTTCACCTTCGCTTCTCCCCCTCCTCTGCCCTCCGGAGCTGCTGCAGCTCTTGGTGATTTCCAAGGAATGGTGATTAGCAATTCACTAAGTTTGTCCCTTTATTGCCTTCGTGTGGATACCCACGATGCAGGACAGCTGATTTGCATTTATTCCTGCTATCCCCTCGATGCTTTTGAAGAGCTATCTTACTGGGATCTGTATTACTGCCCAATCTTCCTTTATCCTAAAATAAGTTAAGTGGTGTTATGACTTTACTCCTCACTCCTTTCCTCCTCCTCCTCCTCCTCAGTTATTAATGGATCCACTCTTTGTAAGCACCGCTTCTCCTGATGATGCATTTGTACAGTCAGTTCTCATTCCCCAGACCAGCTTTAAACAACTTCACTACTTTTTCCCACCCTCACCCACTCAGCTTTTTCCAGGCTGTGCTCTTTCTTTCATCTGCCTGCTTCTCTGTTGACAAAAGGGTACCTTATGCCCTCATATATACAAGTCATCCTTCATGTGTCTACAACAGGTAGAAATTTGCTGCCACATGAATCTTTGGCACAAAGCCGTCAGGAAAGCAGGCAAGGTGAACAAGGAGTATCTGCATTATCACAAGCCTTGATACCCCAACAGCATCTATCAGAAATTGCCTGTATCCTTTGCTATTAATCATTCCTCAGACTCCTCACAATGAGACTGAGTTGGAGGCAAAGGCTCTCCAATGGGAAAAACACAGCATTGTGAAGAGGGGCTCAGCTGCCTTCTTTCTGCCTCTTTCCTATCATCTTAGAGCAGCTCAGCACTGCCAAGGGGCCAAACACCTGGACCAGATTTTCATGCACTTCCCTGTTGCTGACTGGTTCCAGTTATCTCTCCTTACTGTTGCTCAGTGGGTATTCATTTTGCCTGTGCTCACCTGTCCACTTGTTCTGGCCTGGACCCTTCTGCCCCAGGACACACAGACCGCCCAGTCAGTCCCTTTTATCCTCCCAGCGCTACAGGCACAGCATCTCCAACACATGATCAAGTAGGTCCAAGTCAAAGGTACACCATCAGTATTTTATGTTTTCACCTGGTCTCAAACTATGCAGCCTCTAGCTGGAAGCACAACTTGAAATATAACTTTGGCAAGATTTTCCCAGAGGGGCATCAGTTTCAGTGACTGTCTGCGAGAAAGCAAACTTCCCTTCGCCAACTCTTGCCTCTTCCTCTTAGTTTCCCTGGTTGCTTTACTTTCGCATGAAGGTGTATCATGCCTGCTAAGTACATGGGAAAAACACAGGGATAAGCAACAAGAATGTGGGCACACCAAACAAAACATATGAGAAGACCAGAGCGTGGACTAATATCTCATTCCCGAGTTTTATGAAGAGCTTATCAGCTTCCTTCTCTTTGTCTAAACCTGCAAGCTCCTTTATGAAAGAGGAAGGGGACTAAACACACACTGCTCATCTCCAAGAGGTCTGTGCTCTGAGGCCAGCCTTGCACAGAGAAACCTCACTTTCTCACAAGAACACAAGAGTCTTATAGTAGCACATGAGAACCTCAGGATTGCAGCAGGATAGCCGAAACCCAGTGTCATCACATAAGGCTGCATCTGTTGTGTATGTTCAGTGGAGCAGAGGAAATAGTGAAGATAAGGAGAAAACATGAAAGACAGGCATCTGCATGAAAGCAAAATTCATCTGGAAAGACCTCCAGAGGCAAAAAATACTGGCTTTCGCTGCATAACCTCTGCTGACGGGCTTGCACAAAGGGCCTCAGTGTGCAGCAGGTATTCCAGCTCTGTCGTTGTGCAGATAATTGAAAACAATAATGAAAGGGAGGTTTTCCATGCCTGCGCTCTAGGCACAGCCACAGCTCCCGAGCTGCAGAAGCTGAGTGGTCCCGCTGCAGCAACATTTGCATTACTGCTAATCTGTAATTGGGATCCCCACTTAGTGCTATGACTCTATCTGACCATTTTCAGACCTTTACCATCCGAGTCAAGAGGCTCCTTCCTCTAGAAATTATATTAAGATTTGAAAGCATGTTTCCTAATTTGTTTTAACAGGCAGCAATGATTTCTGTTCATATCTACATGAGTGCATTGTTTTCCCAGCATGCAACTCAAAAATAAAAGAAGAATCATATCCATTTCATAATTCCTTCTAAAACCGGGTATATACGAATTAAAAAATGTTGATATTGTTACATCTGTCTCATTTAGCAACAGGAAATAATGATGAAGTCTTGCTTTCTCCCTCACACACAGTGAGGACCAAATTCACATACAAATCTAAGTGAATTTGAAGTATAAGTAAGCTACCACTTACTTTAATTTCTATCTTCTTACATCCTTCTGATTGCTGTCTTTCTGGCTACACATCTCTTTCAGCCCCTCATCATGTAAATTATTCCATGTTAGACTACTTCAGATTCAGTAAGACCAAGAGGATTAATTTCAGAGCTGACGTGTAAGAAGGTGTAAATTCTACACTGGGGTGTGAGAAGGGACAAGATTTTCCCTGCAGGCTTTGGCTGTCCTCCTCCTGGATTTACATGAAAAAGAATCCCAATCCCTTTATCACTGTCATGAAGTAGCTGAGGAATCTAGAAGTACACAAGATAGCAGCTTAGATTTATTCAGGTTCATCTCTTAGTTTGAGCCTGATATTAGTATTGGATAGACTTGTCCCTTCCAAATTTAAGGCTTTGCCAGGAAATGGGGAGAGAGGTTGTCTCTTAGGGAGGTAATTCTAGAGTTAAATAAAAACCCCAAAAGAACATATAAAGATACCACTCCCAGTATAACTTAGAATATCATCAGGTATTCTAAATGTAAGCTACATGAATGTCCAGTGGCACCTAACTTCATTTTTATTCACTTAAGTGGGGAGCTCAATGACCAGAGTGCTGCTTCTGCTGAGCCCTGTCTGTTCACAACACACATGGAAGAAGAAAAATCAAGCCATTTATTTAGGAGACTTCTTATAGATGGAAGTCCGTATTTTCAGTTTTGCAAGCCTGAATGTGAAATAGATATCAACTAAAATCACCTCAACATTTAGATAGTTCCTGAAAGTAATAAAATGTCCCTGCCAGAATGATCATTTTTTACTGGTGCAAATTCAGCCTGCAGTTAACAGGCATGACTTCAGAGATGCTGGTGTAGCTAGGCTCAAGATAAATTTGGACCTCTAAATCCAGTTAGAACACAGAACTCCAAAAATATTTCAGACTTTCTCCAGCCTTGCTGAAAAGACCATTCCCTCTGCTCCTAAAGTTTGCAAGAAAGTGAAAGATGGATGGCAAACCCTCAGCCCACTCTCAAGTGAAAATTCTCACTTGCAATTTTTTTGAACTTCAGAAACTTCAACCATTTAATATGCTGGAACCTTTCCCCACTGGGCAACTGAAAACTATCACCGCCTAATGATTATTCAGTGACATCTGTAAAATAAGTTTGATGTTTTGGGGCCAGTTTCTCCTGGACAGATGTCAGTATCATAAACTATGCTATCACTGGCACTAATTGGTATCATTCTCGTCAAACAATCTGCAGTATGGCAAAAAAACGGAAGTAGAACTTACATTAAATTTCCCTTTTGCCTGTGCAAATTTTTCTTCCACTTGTGGACACTTTCTCTTACCCTAAATGTTCCTGAGCCTTCAAAAAACAGAGGACTCACCAAGGAAAAAGCTCAGGCTCTTCAAGCAGCATTAAACGCAGTGTTCTGTGTGTGGATCTCTGCAGAGAAGACACAGACGCTAAATCTCATTCTAAACTGTGTTTACTCTCAGTAAATATTTCTCCTTGCAAAAAGCATTGCCATGGCATTGTGCAAAGCTGTATAAACAGTTGTAATTTTGTCCTACTTCTTGATCCTTGCAGCTTGTGTCCAGGTTGCTGAATTGTTCAGTTGTCAAGGACAGGCTTAAAAATTTTATGCATCGGCATAGCATGTGATGTAAGCTCTCATGCACCTGACATCTCACACATGAATAAGTCAGGCATGGCTTGTGATTCACTGGTGAATTTAAAGACAAATAAGAGTAGCTTTTCTATGAGGATACAATGCAGTGACCCCAGTTTTGCAATTAGGAATTAAAAATATTTTAAATCGCAGATTTTGTTTTTAAAATCTAATTATCACTGAAAAGCTGTGTAACTTTTTCTGTGAAAATACATGCACACTGGGTCCTTTGCCTGTTCTAGATGTGCTGTAATCTACTCCTTAGAGTGACTTAGTTTTTACTTGTCCCTGTGCTATTTTACAGTGCTTCTTGTTCTTTCCGTGCTAGCCTCATATAATCCTCTTATGTCACACATTGAAGTGCTGTCACTGCGGTGAACTTATGATTTCTCTTAGGACCTTCCGGGTCTACAGTGGGTATGGTACTGCAGGACAGGTTAGAAATTTAAAAACACCAGTGTTTTAGACCAGTCACAGTCAAACAACTCTTACTAGCTCTTGATGCATCCACAAGCAGCAGGCAGTTGCAGAGTAGTTAACAGCTGCAGAAGGTTATCAGTTTAATTTTGCCACATAAGCAGAAGATCAAAACATGCAAAATAACTATCTACTATCCAGAATTTCCTGGTTCATATTTGTCTACATCCCAAAGCTGCAAACAAAAGCATGAGCTCACTTTACACCTGCAAGCAGCACCCTTTCCACTGCTTTCACAGAAGGCATTCACATTTAACTGTGAAAGTTTGCAAAATTAGAGCCTTAATTTGGGAGCTCTTGATAATTTTTCACAGACAGGCCTCAAATTTGCCCTTCCTAGCCTATTGGCTTCAGTGTGAATTATATATGAATTTCCAGGGGCAAGATAAGGACCACAGTCATTTCTCTCTTCTTGGCTTCCAGTGATTTCTTTTCATTTATTCCACACCAGCAGTTACAAAAAGCGGTCTGGGGATTGGAGTGCTGTTCTGGCAGTGAGTAATAGGGAGTCTGGGTTTGTTAATATGGATAGTCTTCAAAATAAACAGGTAAACTGAATGATACTGGAAGAAAATGATTATGAGGGGAAAAGAAGGATTTATTTCTAGCTCTGAAAAACTGCTAATACTAGCTCTCTCAACCAACAACTAGTCCACAGCACTTTGTTCCAAGTTCTTTTTCCAGGGAGACATTTCAAGGCAAAACTCCCAGAGAGACAATCACTCTCCCAGAGTAAGAGACACGAAGGTTATTAGAAAAACTGAAGGCTGATTGAAAGCAAAGATTTTAAAGGGCAGCCAAATTCCTTCCTATAGCAAACTGGGACAGAGTTGTCATCTTGTGTCTTTTTTTTTTTTTTTTTTTTTTTTAAATCTCCTGGGCTCATAGTTTAATACCTTCTTTTTTAAAAAAAAGGGTTTTTTGGTCTAATCAGTGAATATGAGGTAAAGACACATTCATGTCCTTCAAAAAAGGTAATAACGCAAAGAGTTTCCAATTACCCTTTAATTAAAGTATTAGTTAATTAACAAAGTGTATTTATGGAATAATTATATAATTTCACACACCATCGATCGTATTTTAAACAAATTCATTTAATTAAGTTGACATGTACACTGCATGCTCTCAGTAGAGTTATTCTGAGAAACCAGTGCATGCCTGCCTTTAAGGAGATTCAAACTGCATGGGGGAAGTTCACAATGGCCCACAGTGCTATTCAGCAGAGAAATGAAGGCACTTCATACTTTTAAGTAAATTTAATACCACTGACTGTATCCCTAAAGGCTAAAGTCCCCTATCTGCATAAAAGGCACTGGGAAGGCAAGAGCAGCGCGAGCTTTCTCACTACCAATATCCCTCGTTCTGACCTGGAGGGGCTGACTTTAATAAACGGTTAATCATTATCCTCTTCGCCAAGCCTGTTAAGCAGCTTAAGAAGCTTGGCATTTCTGTGGTGGGACTCAGCTAAGGCTACCAAATCATTTCACGCAGCCTGCTGAAAGCCATCACATGCAGATAGCACAGTGTGCTGGGGCAGCATTTAAAGAGAGCTCTGTGTATGTTTGGCACATTTCCCCTTGGAGTCATCGCTTTTGCTCTGCCGCCTGCGCTCCCGTGGGCTTGTGGTGGGCTGTGGCCCCAACTGAGGGGATCACTGCCTTGGTTTTCCTTCCAGCACCTGCAGCCTGGTCTGCCTCTGAGCTCTGGCCTCCTCCATCCAGCCTTGCTGTTTCTTTAAGTCAGGATAGTCGACAATTCCTGTTCGCAGTTTGGGTCTCTAATGCCCATTACAATCTATTTCTGACTGAAAGATTCTAAATAACCTGTGCAACTCCTAAGTCTTAAATCCATGTGTTTCAAGTGTCCCTCTTTGTTTTGGCCTCTCATAGAAAACCATTATTTGTATTATATGTAGTTGCATAGTTTCACGTTTTCCAAGTGCAATATTCCTCACGTATCTGCAGTGACTTGCTAATAATTTCTTACTCCCTCACTGAGCTTGTTAGCTTGCTGAACAAGCCATATTAGTAAAGCTGCTTGCCTATTGCTCATAGTTCCTTTCAACTTCATAGAAAGGCGTTTGCTGAGCTGCTTTTAGGGATTCAGTGCTTTTCTGAGTCCCTGTTCCCTCGGAGTCCTTGCAGAACAGTAGTAGCTGCTCTGCAATGCTCTCCACTCACAAACTCCCTTCCTGCTCCTCCCCACAGGGGACACCTCAGAGACTCCTTTGCTGCTTGACCAAGGACTACTCTGCACTTGCAGTCATCTTCCCATACAGCAGACAGTACTTGCCACCAGATTCCAATATATACCCATCGGTGACAGCAGCCACATCTTGCTGTGTGTATAACACAAACCTCACAAAATTCATCAAGCAAGTTCAAATCTGTGTAGAGATGTTGAATTTAACTGATATTAGTGAAGTAACAAGAATGTTACCCATAGGAATCTTGTCCCAGTAATGTCACTGAAATGGGCTATTCATGAATGTGTATATCAGAAGCTGAATCTGAGAAAAGACAATACAACGTCTGGATGTTTACAGTCATATATTTCAATCCTTCATGTTTTCTTATGTCTTTAAAGTAATTTTTTAGGTCATCAGAATCTAAAAATTCAGCTGTCACTCTTTTACTCTTTTGTTCTTACTAAGAGTTTATCTATAATTTAATGAAAGTTGCAAGGAATTGAAGAAGGGAAGAAAGGGAGCCCTCGAACTCCCCCAACCAGCCCCATTCACTTACCCACTTCCAATTTCTCATGACATCACTAGTCAGAATGAGGGGACTGGTGAAATTCTAAAGAGCCTCTTAATGTCACCTGAATTCTTTAGTTTCTGTTCAGTCATAGACAAATACAATAAAAGCCTGCATTAAAATTGATATTTAACACCATAGGTGGTATAGAATTTGAGTTCAAGTTTAGGCTGTATGTGTCTGAGGAAAGTTAGCTGAACACAGATATAAATAATGAGACTAACAACACAGATGAGAATATTAGCAGTATAAAAGTGCTTCTCACAAATGGGCACAATTTTTTAAATCATTCATTAGAAACCAGGATGAAGCTGATTCATAACTAAAAACATCCAGGAAGATTCTGCATTAGCAATGGTTGCAAGAGCTCCACCAACTTCTCTTTCCACTATCCCAGATTCTCCTGCTTTTAAGAGTGAAAATCCAACTTGGCAACAATCTTATTAAAACAACAGTTACCTGTGCCTTCTGCCACCCAGGCAAGCGTGATTTCCAGACATTTACACCAGCAACATAGGTAGACCAAGTTCCCTTCTCTGCTTATTTTTCTTTCCCACATGTAAAGCTATGCCCTTAAATCCATGTTTAGATACCCAGGTTAAGTGGCCTGAGGCTAAACTGTGGTAAGTGTCCAGCACTTACACAGTGCTGGACATGAATGAAATCACCACCCTTTTTACTTTGTTAAAAATTATCTCTATGCAAAGCTCTTCACGCTGCCTCTTTGCAAAAGGCCTTTTCTATCTCTCATTGAAGATTTCTGAGCATTTTACCAACAACTAAATGCACTTTCCCAGCTGAACAATTCTCAGTCCCTCAAAAACCATTTTCTTGCTCGCACGGCCAACCTCTTTCTCCCATCTCTCCCTGCTTTTCCCAGCCTCTGCCTCCTGATTCCCAGCCAGCTCTTAGACTTTCCACATAGGCTGGTTGGGACTGGCCCAGCTTTCCATCTTAATATAGTAACCCAGAATTGCAATTACCTTTTTCCCTTTAGTCTGTGTTTCAGCCCCTTTGTCTTCCGCCTGGCCCTGGGAAGTTGCTTTCCATCTCCCAATCTGTTCACTATGTTCTCTCTCTCAGTTTTTTCCCTCTGTCTTCTCTATAAGTCCTTAATCACACCTCTGTGTTCTCTCTGCTTCACCTCTTTCCCTTTCTCTTTCCCTCTCTCTCTTTCTCTCTCCGGTTACAACTCTGCAGGCAGGGTTTACGAGCAGGGATCTCTAGTGATGTCCTACAGGAATATGCCTTGGCACACTGTCTGGACTGTTCAAGCCCTACTGCACCCCTGAGTGCCACAAAAAGCTCACACAGAGAGGCAGAACAGAAAAGTAATGCTTTACAGCTACGTTCTTGTATACTGTTTTTTCCTCTCGGCACCTAAGGAAGATTTAGGGGGCAGAGGGGAGGGAATAGCCTCGATTTACAAACAACAATCAGGCAGGTAAATATTCTGGAGCCAAGGGAATATGGAAAAGAGGGTATTTAAGGAAGAACAAGCCAGAGTCCCTTATGCTTACAACTGAGCTAGCAATTTCAAATCCTTCTGGTGTGTCACCCAATTACCTCAGTACTAATAATATCATACTCAGAATCCACTTAGCCTTCTTTAGAATTAATTAGTATCGTGCAGGCCTGGCTGGACTTGTGAGCTGAGTGCCTGCTGAGAGATGTTTTGAGTTAGGGTGCTGATAGCATCAGGTCCCACCACTGAGACCACACATATATGGTGTGTGGTCATATATGGTGATATGTAGCTATCATAAACATAAATAGCCTCAGCTACATTTTCTTTGCTGGTTGATTTTAGAAGAACACTGATATCACTGTGATCAAAACTTGGAACGAATTTTTAATTCTGGTCATACCTACGTAAGAGTTAAGCACAGCTTCCCATCAGCTCCTGCAGAGCATATCCCTTGCTGTACCCAGCAGGAGAACCTAGAAGCTAGACAAGTGGAGATGGAGTATTTCACTGAGCTGTGTGGTCAAGTCTAGCCCACGAGGCCCAGAATCATGCTCAGGATCTTCCCTCCCTCCCTCCCTCCCTCACCGTGCTGATTCCTGATATGACAGAAATCAAGAAATAAGGAGCATGTCTTTTCTGATGCATCACGATTTCTGCATTACTCCCAAAAAGACCTCTGTTACATATCATTATGGTAGAGGCTTAACCCTCTCACAACTTCTTTTAACTTTAATCTACAAGCAGTGGTCTCCATTTAGACTTTGAAAGGAAGCAAACATTCATTTCTAAAGCCTGAGACATGTCACTTATTTATTCAGCTTCACAAAGCAGACAAAATGTCCAGCATCGAAGTGGAGAACATCACAGAAAAATTTTGGCTCACAAGTAAATGCCAGTCAGAAAACAGAAACACTATTTACTGCCTCCCAAACCGAAATTTTGAAATATGCTTTACATAGCACTAATTTGCTGTGAAGTACTTTGCATTGCACTGCAGAGACAGGCAGTACAGGAGTGCCACCTATAACTGAGTCCTTAACAAGTTACTGAAGCATCCAAGCCTTCCTCCCCTTTTTAACCATACCCTTTGAAATCATTAAAGATTCATATGGAGTGCAAAGAAGGGAGTTGTTTCGTGTTGCAAGTACCAACTCTGTTGCAAGAGCCAGGAAACTGCAACTCCTAGTCACATATACCAATGTGGCAAAAATAACCTGCGTGTTTCCCTATGAAACTTGAGAGCCAGCGAGTTCTGACTGTCACCAAGGGTGGCAGTTCCCTTCACTGAGCAGCTCTCCTCCCTGCCTGCATCCACAGTAATTGAGCATCTATCATAACAATTGATTACCGAGGTGAAGATACTGAGTCTATTACTTCTCTCTCTCGTAATGAATTCAACGTTTCTCAGGACAATGAGCATTTAATAAGTGGTGCAAACCAGTCCATAACTCATTAAAATATGAAAAGAACAAAAAATACACCCAAGTCTATGACTTTTTTGTCAGTGACAATACAAGCCACTTGTACAAAACTCAGAAGAAAGAAAAAAAAAATCTGTCTGTACACTTAAAGGATTTTATGCAAAGATTTTTTTTTTCCTTAGAAAGTCACGGTTAGTATGAAAAAGAACGTGCCAAAACCTAGTATTTTAATTAAACAGTGTACATTTCTCACCGGGTTTGTTTGCTTTTCTGCGTATGGATTCCTCTAAGGTCCCTAAAGCTAGCAAACCTGAACGCTTTTAAAGATGTTCCCCTGCAATATGTAATTGAAATTCCTTAAAATATTTAGAGAGTTCTAGAAGGGAATGTTCTGCAGCAATAAATTACTGTAGTGTCATGGTAGCAACATACTGAGAGGGCAGAGCAGTTTTTAAATTCCTATTCTTAGCCACTTATAATTTTGTCTATCTATATGATGAAATTTTTTAGCATTAACTCCAATTTTGCCTTTGGAATGCCTTTTTTTCTCCCCTTCATTTCAAAATTTGGTGCAGCATCATAAGCCAAAAGCAGATCCCTCCTAAAACTCCAAATTTGTCAGTCTAAGACTGAATGAAAAAGGTTGGGTTTGTCTTTTTAAAGGAATAGAAGACTGAAATATCATCACTGGGTAGGAGTGTTTCTGTACAGCTTGAATGCTTTTGTCCCAGCCTCTGAGCTTTTCCAGGCTGAACCAGGATGTGCCTTGATCTCACAAGGGACATACATGTACCCACCTAACCGAGCATGGGGATAGTCCCATAGAGCTCTATACATGTTCAGGGACAAGCATTTCACTGGATACAACATCCATTTACAAGATATTTAATTCATAAAGTAGGACCTCTAACATCCCTTCTTGCTCTGTATTTCTCAGAATGAACCAGTACATAGCCGTACAGAATTTAAATCTTTACTATAATTTCCTAGGTTTATGATTGATGAGACAAATCCTAAAGGCATGGAGTGGAAAGCAACTGCTCATCCCGCATTTTCATATCCTGAAACAGGAGATCGCTTCCCTTTCCAGACAGCTTAAAATCTGAGTTATTTGAGATCATATTTTAAGATATTTAGGTGCTCAGTTCCCATGCAGCTGCTTAATGAGGTATTCAGATACAAGAGGCCTTCACAGCACTTGAGAGGGCATTCTGTGCTTTCCCTATTTTAATTGTTTTTCAAGCTTTATTTCTCTTTTTGCTCATTCTAGACTTTCTTTTTGTTTGTAGGACTTTCCAGGATTTCCCAGAATGCCCCAGGGTCATTTACACTCTTCCCTGCAATCTGATTTTATGCATTTTAAAGAGTTATTGGGCAGACTGCTGCCCTTCCTAATAGGCAATGCCAGCAGATCCAGTGTTGTAATAGGGTGTTGAAGCAAAGCCACAGCCTCTGTCTTGGGTGAACCAGTATCTATTTTGCAGAGATTCCCTGAATTCCCTGAATATATACTCACAGCAGAGACTGCTGCTCTGCTATCCTTTACTTTTCATTTAGGAGGACTAAAAATACAGGGTAGGAGTTAAACGGCTGAGCAGAAACAAATATGTTATTTTCTGCCAATTTGTTAATGACTTCTTGAGAAACAAACCTGCTATAAAGTAAATTTAGATGTATATATAGCTAAGAGCGCCTGTGGAGCCTTACTTTAGTATAGGCAATAGTAGCTGAAGCTACAGCTGGAAGAAATGGGGGAAGCGGGAAAGGGGGGATCCTCTCTAATCTGAGGCTGTGAGCCAGAGCAAGCAGCAAACACCCAAGAGACACGCAGAGTGCCATCCCGGCAAGAGAAGGCACCCGGCCCAGACGGCCCTGCCAATCCCGGAGCACGAACCGCTGCAGACGGTGAGGGCGGGACAGCGTCCCGGACACAGGGATAACCCCGGTGAGCCGCGTCCCTCCGGCAGCTCCAGGGATGCTCCGGGCGGAGCCCAGGGCAGCGCTCCCCGGGCCGCGTTACAAGGAGCTGCCCTCCCGGGGGCGGTAAGCCAGGTTACTACTTTCTATTTCTTCTTCCTCGGTAACCCCTTGACATTTCTCAGCATACTTAACAGTATCCATAACAACAACTATTCCTTGAGGAAATTTTAATTACAACATTGTTTGGAACTGTTGGTTGTTTATCGTGACAAGACAAAGATCATGGGAGGAGAAGATTCATTGAGAAACACACTTCAAACCCAACCGAGGAAAAGGTTGCTTTACAATGATTTCTGATGCATAAAACCCCCACGTTAGAGACAGGATGAAAAAGAGAGATTTTTTTTTTTTTTTTAAAGAAGGTAATGCTCCTGCACCTAGTACTGCTGTCAGGAAAGTGTTCATGATGAACAAATTACAAAGGAGTTGAGGAAGCTGGAAGGAAGATGCACCAGTTCCAGACTAAAAAGAAAAGTAGAAGAAAAATCAACAGTGCTGGAATTTTCTGGCACCCTTAACCATATGGACATTTATTTCAGGGGTGCAAATACTGAAAACAGCTATTAACGCAAAAAGGAGTCAAGACTACATCACAGCTTAAGAAGAGCAAACAGCAGTGCAGACTGGGATGTGTATTAAAGGGAAAAAGAAACCAAGGAGGAAGGAATGAAAAACTGATAATAACTGGAAGGGAAAGGTATATCACTTAGAAAAACAGGAAAGAAACTATCTGCTCAGTTTAAAAGCATGTTTGGATGATTATTCCTCCCCACTCCATTACTGGCACCTGGTACAGAGAATAAATCCAGCAAGGTCTTTGTTTGAAGTCTTTGAACAAGTGGTGTAGACAGAAATCCACATCGATTTTAACGTGCTAATTCCACATGTAGGAACAAGAGTGTATTCTTAATTAACCCTGTAAGGAGCAAACCCAACAGACTGACAACAGCACAGACAGACTAGGGAAGCTATTTAAAGTTATATATGAAAACAATGAATGGTACTGAAGTCATCATTTGAGGATCAGCTACATTTTAAATAAACCCAGATTTTAGACAACAAATCAAGTTTATACCAGTTATGGGGTCATTATTTCACGTAGTGACATCCAGAAGATCCAGACATGCTTCAGGAACTTCAGGATTGTGTCCTTGAATCGCTGAGCCATGAAGCACAATCTGAAACTTTCAGGCTCTGTTTGCACTAGCAAACTTTGACAACCACCCTAGCAGGGTACAAGTAGACAGGGCACAGCCATTAAAGAAACAACCCACAAATAGTCCAGTATTTTATCATTTTGTCATTGTTAAAATCCCTTTAGGAGTATAATATACCATAGGATGCTTCACAATTAAAGATCCCAGCTGAGGCTTTGATGTCAAGAATATCAACTCCCCATGCAAGAATCCAGAGTAAAAAATTTCAGAGGAGGAAGAAGCATGCTGCAGAAATCTCAGGAAACGGCCTTTCAAAGTGAGGCGAGATCACAGCTTTCCATTCTCCTCCAAGTTAATTACTTAACCTCCTAGAAAAAGCAGCAGAAAAAATTGCTTACACATGACCTACAAAGAGCAGGCAATATAGGAGTGAAAAAGCAAATCAAAACTGAGAGAATGCTTTTGCTTAGATGTTGGGCAATGGTGGTGGGAGACACCGAGTTACAGTGTTTTTACTGTGGTTAGCACAGTGGGATGCAGAGTTCCGAACTGGACTCCTGGCATTAATATAAGGAAGATAAAGAACAGACAGATGCTGAGTTTCCATTTCAAAAACAGTTAATCCACTTTAATTTACCTGCACCATGTTATGTAGTTTAGCTCCCCTCTGCATGCTTCTTTGCATTCAGTTTATTTCCTCCGTCACACTCCATATTTCTGTTACTTCTTCAACTACAGAATCTTCTTCGCCTGCCCATGAGCAGACACAGCATTATATTCAAATTCCTGTTCTCATTTCGCTTAGTATTTCAATAAAGTACACCTCTTGTTTCCAGGCTGACAGGTGTGGAGGAGTGGGCAGCACCATGGAACGCAGCCCACGTACCCAGTGATTTCAAGTAATTTCAAAAGAGAAAGCTATTGGGGCGGGGGGGGGGGGAGAGAGAGAGGGGAGGGGAAAAAGCAAAAGGTAAAAAAAAAGAAAAAAAGCCACATTTCTTATGTTTTTCCTCTCTGTCAAAACCGAAAAGCAAGCGTCAAAAGCCTTGCCTTGTGTTTTGTGTCAGCGCTAATTACATCCCTGCTGCTGCTGGCCACTTGCGAGCGATGCATCCCACCGAGGGGGAAGGCCTCTGTCCCAGCAGTGGGCAGACCCTCCTCTCCCGCACCAGGAATGCCTCTGAGGGGGAGTGCGCTGCTGTTTTGACAATCCCTTTCTTTGCTGCCTGGCAGAGCTCCATCTCATTTCGGCAAAAGCAGTATTTCCACACTCTGTCCTATATTCTGCCCCGGCTTCACTGCATCCCATGTTCTGACAGCCTTTCTCATTTTCAGTAATCTCTTTTTCAGTCTGTCTCACTGAAACAATGGAAATGTTAGACCCTAAAAACATTACAGAGCATGGACACAGCATCTTCACTTTCCTGACTCTCACTGAAAATGAACAGAAAATAAGCAGAGCGACATTCTCCTCCACACAAGTGAGAGTGGCAGATTCCAGCCCTTTGATAGCTGTCGATTTCGAGTAATCCTGGTGGGTACATTTAAATCCTTGTTAAGGGCTTCCACATTCATTAAGAATAAATCCAGTAGTTATTTGGCTCTGTAATTATTGGGGATAATTTGCAATTAAGCAATTGGCCTCTGACGAAGGGACAGATAATTGATCAGCCTGGTCTGGCATTTTAGAATGGGGTGGGGGGTAATTAAGTAAATCCAGTCAGCTAAATGTCCTCCTTCCCACTACGTCTTTTCCCACCTTTAAATGCAAAC
The DNA here is from genome assembly GCA_035583135.1 of Lophotriccus pileatus. Classification (NCBI taxonomy): domain Eukaryota; kingdom Metazoa; phylum Chordata; class Aves; order Passeriformes; family Tyrannidae; genus Lophotriccus; species Lophotriccus pileatus. The sequence continues at coordinate 24,151,388 of JAWWES010000133.1, forward strand.
CAGACCTCATGCAGCTGTGCAGGCCATGGGAGTCTAAGCCTATTAAAGAAATCTTTTAATGACTGTAAAGCTACCACTAATTGAAATAAAAATATTTTCACACTATTTTCACATTGTGCAAATGGATCCAAAAATAATTCTTGATGCAATACATGGTGCACAGACTGCTCTGCCTGACAAGTGCAGCATTTAATTTGCACTAATTAGTCCGAAGCAGGGGCAGTGTGAAATTAACAAGATTCATTAATTCTGTGGTTTATGTTTTACATACTGTGTGTTTACATTTTAAAACTATTAGGTTCTCTGATACCCAACATGCCACACTTCTGAAATTATCAGGTTCAAGAAGTTCTCCCTGCATCTCTTTGGGCACATTCAGATTTGATTTCTGGATTTGCAGCTTGTCTATTGGCTTCAAAACAATTGGTTGCTTTTATATTGCATGGTTTCTACATTTGTCCTAATTTTGGCCTCAGCTTCTTTCTGACTAAATACTCTTCTCTGTGGTTCAGGTCACTGTGGGATAAGCATGAACAGAGCAGCAGGTGAAGAAGCAATTTTCAAGAAGCAATTTTCAAACTATTCTATGTACTAAAAAAAATTTAATAAATCCTTCGTATCGACAAAATCTGAAGTTTTCATGATGCTGTTCCAATATTTGCTCCCATAATGATATCAGGAGATGTTCATTAAAGATCTAATCCAGAGCCCTGTGAAAGTCAACACACAGACTTCCACTGGCTTCAGAAGGCATAAATATGCCAGCATCTCTTTATGCTGCAGAACACAGGACTCCAAGAATCATAGCATTGGCCAAGTTGTCTTACAAATTAAATTATCTTCAAGTGAACTATGCTGAAAAGAATTTTAAAATATATCAGATGTAGCTAAATATTACGTTTCTGCAAATTAAGGTGCAATAATTGTATTTACATTTTTGGACATACTTGCAATGCCAAACTTAGTCCATTGTTTCCTGGGATACAGGTTACATTTCTACAAAGACCCAGAGCTATTACAGCTAGAATTAGGTGTAATATTGAATACACTATGACTTTGTTTACTTGTTATCTTTAATAACTGGTGGGAGCCCCCAGTGGTCTAGTGGTTAAGACGCAGGGCTGGTACCCTTGAGACCGCGGGTTCGATTCCCGGTCAGGG
>JAWWES010000133.1:24153465-24191528 GCA_035583135.1 Lophotriccus pileatus
AACCAAACCACACACACAAACCCAAACCCCACCCCCCCCCCCCCAAACCCCAACAAACACAAACGCCCCCCCAAAAAAATAAAACCAGTTAGAAACAGCCACTTTGAGGGCAGTTTTCATCTTCTGTTTGAGTCATCTGATTTTTTTTCCCCAGTATAAAAACTGTGAGGTTTTTTTGGTCAGTAACCAAAGTCAAGTAAGTAGTAGGATTAACAGGACTATTTTCTTCCTTGTCAAGACAAACTAACCTTGTGCTGGCCCCATGTTGCAGCTCAGAATATGGCTATATCAGTTACCTTGTTGAGAATAACAGGGACAGACCAAATACATATACATAGCTTCATTGTTAGCACATCTCATTAAGACAGAGCTATAATTTAAAAACAGAAAACTACTTATACACAAATCTTCCATTTAGCAATATTTTCTGATTGGCTGTGCACCTTTAAATGACTTGTTTTTGTCAGTCTGTTTCAGGATATATCTGGAGCGCACAATGTCATCAAGAAGTGCTATTTGATTACAGTGCAGTACTTTGGGTGGCTTTTAGAAAGCAATAAATTATAGCATTACCGTGTACCATGCATAACATCTCTATGCCACTTAGCAAGTATGAGGCCAAAATGAACACTCTAACCTTGAAAATACATGATTAAAGTGCTGCCTCGTGGATTGATATACAAAATGGCTAAGTTTAGTGATCCTTTAAATCCTGGTTCCCTGGCGAGCACAAAGGGCTCTGATGTACAAGGCTCTGCCAGCAATTGCACAGGGCATAAAAGATGGGATACCTTCAGGAGTACTTGGGGCTACTTGGAGCAAGAAAAGGCACTTAGAAGAAAAGCAGTATCCTTTGGAAAGGTGCAGACACTTTCCACCATAAATTTAAGCTGTTCTTAAAAGTTGTAGTCAGGCAAATGTCCCTACAGGTAAACAGGATGGTACTTGAGAAAGCTGGGCCAATACAGAAACAAGTGGCATCAGTTTAGAAGGTAGGCAGCTTCGCTGCTACAATCAACTAAGTAAATGTCTCGTTATTTAAAATGGAGTTTCTGTGCACCTTGAAATAAATAACACACAAAGATCTTTCTAGCATTACTAGGAGATTCAGCTGCCAGCATCTTTTAAGTAAAAGGAAGTACAAACTCAAAGCATTGTGTCACATAAGAATGTTTAATAGAGAAACTAGCACTCTTTCTGATACACTTTTATCAAGACTTTTGCCAGAATAAAAAGTTCATTCACACTGTTTGTGTCCTTAAGTCACTTTCTGTTTGAGTGACTCAGCCATCGCTGACTCCAGTGTGCTGTTTCTGAGGGTATTCTAAACATGACGGGCCTACAGCCAAACACTTTTGATATGTATTAAATGAGTTACATGACCAAATGTGGGTAAGCTCAGACAACATTTGTGCACTGTTCTGATTCCTTTTACGTGAAGAATTTAAATCTCTCTTGAGTTACCCTTTTACCTTTTCAAATGCATCCTTTTAATTCCCAAAAGTACATGCTTCAAAATGTTCTTCTTTATCTGCATATTCAAGTACACATTTGATGGGCAGTAGTCTATTATTGTTACATCTGCACATCTATGGATGTGTACGCCTGTCTATCTCACTACAAGCAATACACAGGTGGTCATGTGTCAGGGCCTGCTTGAGACTCAAACTAGAGAAAGGGGGTATATTCAAATCTGGTATTTGATTGGGGAGCAGGGGCATATTTGTAATTCCACACTATCCCTTTCTACCGGGAAACTTGTAAAATCTCACTTGCAGTCCTGGAAAGGATTTGCACAGCTCTAATAGCAATGCTCAACTAAGATAGATGGGTCTGGGAGTGTCACATGGCCTTCCTGAGCAGAAGTTATGTTACTAAATCAGCATATTGATCTGGGAACACAGCGTCCTGGAATTCTGAAAATGTCAGGCACAGTCTCAGTGCTTCACTTCTTTAAAATCAAATTAATTTAGCCAACTTACTCCTGGAGAAGAAATGACGATGTCAGATCCATGCAAACAGCAGGGTGTTGGGCACTCCAAGTCCCACTGCCTTTGACCATTTTGAAAGCAAGCACCTGAAAGAAAATAGCTGGGTTATCACCTAGCGCTCTCTTGGTGGAAAGAACCTCCACCACAGGTAATGTGGGTTTCTGCTTATGTGAACTCGGGCATCCTGGGGCCTCACAACTCTCCACGGATCTTTGCGGATTCCCAAAGTGGGGATAATCAAGGGGGTTGAGAGGTAAAATTATATGGTTATATGTGATGATACCAATCCACCTACCTTAGCCACAGGGTACATTTGAGATTAAAGGCTCGGATAGACCATGGCCTTGCACTGTGATTTCCAGTTCTGTATGCATGTTTAATCAAGCGTGCTAATCCACAAATGTATGGTCAGGGTTGCAGCATCTGGTGTGAACAGAACACTTTCAGCAAGCAGGGCCCATCAGCATGAGTAAATCTGTAGACATTAACCATGTATATTTAGATGATAGAATAGTTACATATTGGCAAAATTGCTTCTGGGTTAAAAAGGACAGTCTGCCAAAATATATTATACAGTGTGGATTTTTTCTTCTTACCTGACTTGACAAAACATATAAGGCAAGCATACAGTGTATGCAAGGAAAAGGAGCAACTGGAAAGTTTCAAAGAACAAAACTGATCTATGTTCTTGACTAGAAGTACCAACACATCCTGTTCTGACCCCACAAGGCATCACACAAGGCTTTGATTCCTACACCACAGGGACCAGGAGCAGCATTGGAGCCCCAAAGAGATACAAATTCCAATCCTGCCCTGCCATACACAAAGAGTGGGGCTGGAGAAGCTCTGCTGGTAATCCACCCTGCAGAGCCTGGTTCAGCTCCCTGGCAAAGGCAAGGTCACTACAAGAGAGGCCAGATGCAGACCACTCACTCCAACCTCCCACAGCTCCTTGTGCAGGCCCTCTGACCTGCAGGCTTGTCTGATCAATGCTATTATAGACATCTCCTTCCAGGCTTTGATGTACTCCAGCTGAACACCCCTTTCCTATGTTGAAAAGCTCATTAAAACTAGAGGTGACATAGGCATCACTACAGGGATCTGAGGGTCACCAAGACAGAGCCAGATATATCAGGAAGCTGCAGCCAGAGAAAGAGACAGTAGGACCTTGTCTGACCTGTACCCTCTGAGGATGAGGTGGGCAGGCTGTTATCTACTGCAAGTGAAAAATGCACAGCTACAACTTGCTGATTCTGTGAGCTAGGAAAAGGGGGGGGCGGGGGGGGAGGAATCTTGAATATGTTATCATGACAACTACAGTTTCCTCACTAGATTTCAGCAGAGAAAATCTGTACAAAGGCATCCTGGCAGCAGCCCTGTCCTTTTTCTCTAAGGCAATGATGAAATATAACCACCCAAATTTCCTTGCTAGAATAAACTGGATGAATCTTATTATTCATATTTGAAATAGGATTATGCAAAGGACAGTTGGATTGTAAATTGTTTGACTGGGAAGTGGTAAAAGCAGTTCTAGGTCCTAGCAGGCCAAAAACTCCTTCAGAATAATATAACAAAAGGTGATGATGTTTTCTTTGGAAAACATTATATGTGGCAAAATTCTATTTAGCATTTACAGAAACTAAGAAAAAGGGAATACAGACCCTAGGAACTTACTAGTTATAGTGACGAGAGTGGGTAGTAGGCAATAATGGACAGCATAACATGCAGCACAAATACCTGTGTCCACTGCAGCCAATCAAAACACCTCCCTAATACACCAGTTGCTTTTCATTTGTTCCTTTTCCTCTCAGAACCACCCTTTGGCTTCGCTAAATATAGAAAAGCCTTGATGTGCATCGACAGCCAGCCTTACTGTAAGCTTTCTGCTTCCCATTTCTCATGGAAGTGAGAGTGGTACACGACATTATCCAGGACCCTGAAATTTATGCCTTCTTCTTTTCCTGTGTGAGTAATAACCCATAGTCCCACCAACTCTGCTATATTTTGTAATATTTCTCCATGTCACGGTTTAACCCCAGTCATCAATTAAGCTCCACGCAACCACTTGCTTACTCCCCATCAATGGGGTGGGGGAAAGAATCAAAAAGTAAAAGCGAGAAAACTCATTGGTTGAGATAAAAACAGTTCATAGAATGGTTTGGGTTGGAAGGGACCATAGATCATCTAGTTTCAACACCCTTGCATGGGCAGGGACACCTTCCAGTAGATCAGGTTGTTCAGAGCCCCATCCAACCTGGCTTGGAACATGCAGCACAAATGCAAAGGAGAGCTGGATTGTAGGTTGTTTGATGAGGAAGTGGTAAAAGCAGTTCTAGGTCCCGGCAGGCCAAAATCTCCTTCAAAAGAATATAACAAAAGGTGATAATATTTAATAGGTAAAGATAAAGCTGAATGCAAGAAAGCAAAACAAGGAATTCATTTGCCACTTCCCACAGGCAGGCAGGTGTTTAGCCATCCCCAGGAAAGCATGGCTCCATTGCACATCACAGTTATTTGGGAAGACAAACATGATCACTCCAAACGGACCGTGATGCCATATGGCATGGGATATTCCTTGGGCCACTTGTAGTCAGCTGTCCTGGCTGTGTGCCCACTTAATCACAGAATATTCTGAGTTAGAGGGGACCCACAAGGATCACCAATTCCAACTCTTAAGGGAATGCCCCATATGGGGATCAAACCACAACCTTGGAATTAATAGCACCATGCTCTAACCAACCAAGCTAATCTCAGGGTACCTTTCCAAGTCCTTGTACATCCCCAGTCTCCTTGCTGGTGGGGTGGGGTGAGGAACAGAAAAGGCCTTGAGACTCTGTGTAAGCACTGCTCAGCAGTAATGAAAACACCCCTGAGTTGTCAACACCATTCTCCTGCCAAATGCAAAACACAGCACTGTATCAGCTATTAAAAAGAAAATGAACTCTATCCCAGCCAAAACCAGGACACTCCACATCTTCCCTCAGCTAAGAGGAAGGCAACTCCCCAGAAGAGGCTTCATCTCCACCATCAGGAGTGTTCTCAGTTCTGGCTGCTCAGGCACACAGAGATGTTCCAAAATATCATTACATCAAAGCTAATCAGCTGGCTCCCCGTTTGTCTCAAGACACTGTTCAGACTTCTTTATTTAAACCCCCGCATAGATTTGGCTTAATCTGCTTCACAATTATTTCCTTTCCAATTCCTCCACTTACCTAATCATGCTTTCTCTTTGTCATTTCCCATGCCCTTCCAAACACAGCCTTCCTGTAAGTTTTCAGCTCATCTCACCATTGATTCTCAAGCCCTGTCTGAGGATGCATTCCTTTTCTCCTCTGTGTCTTAACTTCTCTCCTTGAAAAGCAAGACCTATTTCAGCTCTACTGCCTCTGTGAAGACAGGGAACAACACAGGCGTGCTACAGCCACACTTGCGTCCTAGCCAATGAGGGAATTCCTTACAGGATAAATTGAGATGCCACAACAGTCATTCTCCTCTGAAGCTTTATATGCTCCTCGGGTGGTCTTGTGCTGAACTCTCCACACAAGCCCAGATTTTAAAAACTGCAAGTTGCTTTTGATGCTACACTGCTTAGATCCCTCGTTGAAAATGATAAATCATTCCCATTCCTTAGTCCTAATTATTTTCCCTCCTATATTGCAAAAAATAAGCTGGTATTACCATAAAATACAAAATCCCCAAAACTGTATTTACTATTTCTTAGTTTTCATGCCCTTCCCCCACCCACACTTGCACATTGAACCTCCTTTGTAGGCAGTCATGGACTTCTATCATCTGAGGATCAAGAGCGCTGTGCATCCATCAACAAGGGTAAAATATTCACAGGAAGAGACTACAAGATGAGGAAGAGGTCCGGAATGCATAATATGTGTCAGAGGAACAGATGTACACAGAAAATAAAAGTTCTGAAAACTGCAATAAAAATTTCCTCCATGACAAGAACTGTGCATTTTTCCATGGCTGTCATAGATTTCCTGGAACCACTGAAATCCAGCCATCTTCAGAAATCCCATGAAATTTACCTTTTCACCCGAATCCACATGAAATCGGAATTTTTCCATAAGAGCCCCCATAAAATTGGCATATTTTCTTAGAACACGCCTTGAAATTATATAGAATATTGCAGATTTTTTAGCCTAGCCTCTCACTGCAGATCTTAAAACTACAACCTCAGCTATTGACTTTTTGCATTTCTTCCTGTCAGAAAAATAGATTATGCAAAAATACAATAGGAATGAAAATACCCTCCTGTAGGAAAGAAACTAGAAGCCCTCATAAATGTTTTATAATTAGCACAGAAAGTTTGAGTTTATACACAGTGAATTTTTACCAGCTCAGGAGTAATCTCAACTGAACATTCTCCTTTTGACTATGGAAAAATTGACATCATGGAAACTGTCACGTACAAAAATGTGCACAAGTTTCTAATGATGCTCCCTACTTCACTTCTTTTAGGGAAGCAGATGAATCTACCGTTCTGGCACTTGACCAACACTGAAGAACTGCGAGTGAGAAAGTGTCAGCACAAACGAGTCACAAACAGGAACTTCAGGAGGTAAATACAATGCAGTCAATTTATTCTTTAGACATACTATTTGTTAAAATAAATTCTTCATCTCTAACAAGGAGGAGCAGATGCTGTGGCATAAGCATTCATTAAGTTCACAGAGTGACAGCTGAGCTATTTGTTCTGGTTAAAACAAATCAATACAACAGCTCAAACCCTCCCTTACACGAGTTGGTCAGCAGGCATCCCAAATCACATCCCAGCTCAGGTGCCATTACTGCAGTTAGTTCCATTCATAGTTCAGCGAGACTACTGTCCAAGTAAGAACCAGAAATCGAGGTTCTTTCCATAGTCTCCAATTAAGCCTTGATCAGGGAGCAACACAACAATTGATGATAGCAGGATTTAACTCTGGCAATTGACCCAAACTCAAGAGATCTCATGGAAGGCAAAAATAAACAGTTTAGGAGAATTGGTAGTGCTGTTGAGAAACTTCTACAGGACACAGATGCCAGTGCAGACAAGGAACAGAACACATAGCAGCCAGAAGATAATGACCTAAAAAGAGCAGATTATAATGCCCTTTAATAAATCAGAGGTCTTCAGACTGACTGGGTGCAATGAGTTTCAACTTATGATTCTTACATAGCCACTTGTTCACTCTGAATCACTAGGCAGTCACCTCTGAGAATGCAGGAAGAGAAGACAAGGTACCAAAAGGCTGGAAAAGAGCAAAGAGAACATCTAGCTCTACAAAAAGGGGTGAAAGAACTAAGGAGTTAAAAGCCAGTCAGTTTGTCTCCAATCCTCAGAAAACACCAGAACAAGTAATCAAACTCTTTGTAAGTGTCTGGAAGATAACACAGAAATGAATAGCAGGTAGTATGGATTTCTAGAGAATAAATCCTGTCAAATAAATGTAATTTCCTTCTGCCATATGGGAACGGGCCTTGTAGCAGAAGCAGGGGAGGAGATGTCACGTTTCTTGATTTAGTAAAGCTTTTGGTGCTGTCTCAAATGTCACTCACATGCACGCTAAGAAAACATGGTCTGAACAAAATTGCAAGAAGGTACAAAAGTGGTTGGACATAATGTGTAGAGAAAGTTATCGCTTGCCCATAATCAAAGTAAGCCATCCAGGGGGACAAGAGGATTAAAAAACACTGCTGTGGACATGACTCTGTTTAGTACTTTGATAAATCATCTGGCCATGTCCACGGGTTTCAGCTGGGATAGAGTTAATTTTCCTCACAGTGGCTACTGGAGGGCTATGTTTTGGATTTGTGCTGAACACAGGATTGATAATACAGAGATGTTTTTGTTCCTGCTGAGCAGTGCTTACACAGAGCCAAGGCCTTTTCTGCTCTTTGTACTGCCACACTGGCAAGAAAGTTGGAGGTGCTTGGGAGGGTGGGAGGAGGCACAACCAGGACAGGTGACCCAAGCTGACCAAAGGGATATTCCAGACCATATGAAATCATACTCAGTATATCCCAACCCATGAGTTTTTTAGCTTTTACCTTTCCAATTCTCCCCCAGTCCTGCTGGAAGGGGAGTGAGCAAGCAGCTGTGTGGGGCTTGGCTGCTGGCTGGGGTTAAACCATGACACCATGAAACAGCACACTTACTGTTCTTGCAGACTGTACAAATGGAATGCACAGGACAACTGCAAGTATGAAGGCTTATGCAAGTATGAGTTTGAAGAGATGTGGACAAATAACATCAAGGTGTCAAGGAAAGGGCTGAAATTCAATGGGGGATGGAGAGGAGAAGAGTGCAAGGCAGACATAGTCTAATTGGAGAGCCCCAAAAGAACAGCAATGGAATCGACCAGAGGTCCAGAAAATGTGTTCAGGGGGAAAGATTTTAAAACTTTGGGGTCTTCAGAGAAAAGAAGTCATGGGCAGGCAATTTTAAGGCACACAGGATTCTTGCATGTTAGAAAGTTTGAAGAATAACAGTTTTATTTTGCAGTAAGATGGATGCAGGTCAGACATTAAAGAAAAACATTTATCATGAGGATAGTGAAGCACTAGGACAGAGCCTGGGAAAACCATGGAATCTGGAATCTCTATCACCAGATGTTTTTAGGAACAGCCTAGAAAAAAACTTCACAATGAATGACATAAATATAACCAATCCTGCAGAAGGGGAACTTCTTGAGGCCCCTTCCAGCCCTGTTTTTCTAAATGCCAAATGTCCTTCTATGTTTTAAGGCCTCAAAACACAGTGTATATAAATACACAAGTAATTCAATTGACTTCAAAGCAAGTATACACAGGATTTAAGAATGTGTGTATAAATACATATATATAAAACTTGCCAGATCAGAGAAGCCAAAGGAAGTATCTTGCAGAAGTAGCTGCATTTGTTTAAACTGCCCTATATATATATATCAGCATTATATTTAAAATCTGGTTTCCTGGATTTCAGTGACTGCCTCCATGGATTTGTGCTACAGCCTTCTAAGCAACTGTTCATTAGCATGAACCTTGTAACACAGTGTCTGTATTCACTGAAGCTGGCTGGGGATGGGGAAAAAAAAAAAAAAGAAGAAGAAACAGGCAAAAAAGGTCCAAATGAGAAATAGTATGCTGAGAATGGCAGTATGTTCTACTCATGACAGCACTTCTTTTTTTTTGTAAGCCAGGTTGTGTACAGACAGTCTCAATATGTAGTATCTATAATGTTGAGGACACTAGATTATAAACATGTACAGAAAAGGGGAAAGCTTCTTCAACTGTCTCTCACACCTCCTTCCATATGCTATCACCAAATGTTTTATTGTATGCCAATTTTCAGCAGATATCATTGGAAACAATATTTATTTAGCACAAAATTCAGTAAGACTTGCTATAAATTATTAACCATCCTCCTCCACTGTTTCTACCATATTTCTGCTTTTTTTTTTAGGGAGGAACAGCAGGTGTGAGTCTCACCCATCGGGTCCAAACAACATCAAGTTGTTCCACTGTGCAGGACAAGTGCTGTTGAATGCTAATTCGTTTGACCATTGCATTGGAGTTGAGACGGGCACATATGTTACAGAAGACTGAAGGATACTTTGGTATGCCTTAAGAACTTGTTGGGCAGGAAAAACACATTAGAGACTGAGCCCTTCCCTTGCCCTGGCTGTAACCATTGCCCTTGACCTGCTAACCATTTATTTTGTCCTTGAGTCCCACAATAAATTCACAAGGGCATGTAGCGACAGGACAAGGAGGAATGGCCTCAAACTGATGGAGGGTAGGTTTAGATTAGATATAAGAAGAAATTCTTCATGATGAGGGTGGCGAACCACTTGAACAGGTTGCCCAGAGAAGCTTTGGATGCCCAGTCCCTGGGAGGGTTCAAGGCCAGGTTGGGTGGGGCTTTGAGCAACCTGGTCTAGTGGAAAGTGTCCCTGACCACAGTGGAAACTAGATGATCTTTAAGGTCCCTTCCAACCCAAGCCATTCTATGATTCTATGAAATTACACCCCCTAGCAAAAACAGATCCCTTTCTAAACAAACACCTGATTAAAGATGAGGTGCTTCTGATCTCTGATCTCTGGAGCCCCGTGCAAGCCAGCTCTCCCGGATAGGGAGAGAAGTGGATTTTCAGAGTATGGAATCCTATAAATATACACATACAAGGAATACCTCCAACACTGCCTCCTCCAGAAGGTTGAACTCTCTAGCACTGTTAGAACCAAAGACACCAACATGCTGCTCCAGATCAGTAAGGATATCTCACGGCCAAAAGTCACATCACCTAAGACTATGAAAGGAAAATGTGAAGTCTGGAACTGCATCTGGAAACAGGCAGGCAGACACCAGGGCTGCTGAAATACTGCTCTTGTGTATAGAGAAATTCCTGTAAAAGCTGAAAAATCAATGCTTTTCTGAAGTTTTTTTCAGGTACAGGTTAAGACAAGTTTCCCAGGAAACCATGAATTCCCATAAAGGCGGGAAGAATCTCGACTGCAAAGAACAACAAGCTGATCCAGGCACAAATAGAGTGCAAATGAAACAGGACACGGAGAAAAACCCCTGCCTGCATCCAGCTCTGCCAAGTGCCACACAAACCACCAGTTCTTTCTGCCTGGTCTACCAGCAGCTCCAACTTGGCTTCTCAATTCCCAGGAGGAGAAAACAAACAAACGTTGAAAAAATCTCCCCACCTCCCCCAAACACAGAACCAACCTTCAACACTTCTTTTGTCAGGTTTATCTTTATCTGAAAATACTGCCTGTGAAACGTGCAGCCCCACACAGAATGCTTTCTGCCACTCATGTCCCCCCCTTTAAAAGATCTAGCAAACACTTGAATGCTTGTGCTCGTGCCCTGACATAAGAATTTCTTGTTTGCTTCTAGAAATGATTTAAGGGTTTGCTATCCATTTTGGAGCAGTGTACTTTTAACATATTTTATTATTATGGCTTACAGTCAAGATGCAGAAACAGAACAGCTCACAGAACTATCATTTAAATCGTGATACTTCACGTTTCACACAGCTAATACAATCTTTTGACCTACCAATACAAATAATGTTTAAAAGCTTGAATGGCAAGAGGCTGGCTGCTTAGGGATGCTGATACAGAAAGTTCCTGTATAAATCACAGTATCACAGAAGTCACGAAAACTGTGAATTTTGGTGTCAGCTGTGAAAATATTCCATCTGGTTTCTGTCTTGGAGAAAAATGTTTAAAATCTGTCTAAGTACAGGAAGTTTATTTTTGCTTCCTCGGTGCAGCAGAAGTAAGCAGTGTAAAACTGGTGAATAGTGCCTCAGAGTTCTGATATTTCTCCAGGTGCTTGTGAAATTTCCAAAACAACATTCTGGGTTTCATTCAGACATCCAACCACACTATTTAATTTCACGCCCTTAATCCAGACTGAGCAACCCATCAAGTGCATTTCTAATAGTTACACTTGAAAAAATAATAAAAGCAATAATATGCCCCATAATATCAATTAGCTAAAGCCAACTCTGACAGCATATTCTGTCAGGTGGTGTTGGGAATACATCCACATCAATATCCATTTGCTTTCCTTATATGTTAGATCCCTGCTAGTAGTAAGCCACTACTAAAGCCAGTCAATCCAGATTCTGGAGTTTAGGCAGCCAGTTTCAGAAGGCTGGGGCCCTGACTCTCTTTATGTAGCTCTTGACAGGGACTGATTTTATGCTTTCACATTATTTCTCTTCTTCATTTAGGTCATTCATCTATTTAATGGAAACTGTATAGAAAAATTATTATAAAAAATTACACAAGAGATATATTACTTTTTAAATCCCCATCACTACCATTACCCCATCCCAGACAGTGTGACATTCAGCAAAGAGCCCAATATTCATTTTATTTATACTGTGTCACCTCCTCAAGATCCCCAACAACTGGAATCTCTATTAGTATTAGTTAGATCCAGTATTAAAAAAGAACAGGAAGCCAACATGAGAAGGAAAAAACCCCAAAACAGTGGTGCAAGAAAAATTCAAGTTTTCTAAGGACTAGGCTTTTCAAAAGCACTTAGAGTGGACTCAGAACTATTTTTAAGGAGCTGAAAAAAGACCAGTGCCCAACAGGATTTAGCTTGCTTACCCCCTTTTGTTTCCCCTCCACCAAAAGCCTCCCTTTCTCTGGCACCCCAGCAAAGGTTTTAAGCATGTGGTCAGGTGCAGGGGTCATTTCATAGCTCACAGGGGTGGGGTTTGGATGGAAGAGCTTGATAACCCCTTCTAGGCCAAACACCTGTGAGGGGACTGCCTGGGATCAAGAGGAATTTTTGAAAGAGTTGATAATTTAATGAAAAATTAAATGACCTAGTAAGCCTTGCCAGTCCTGGGTTCCTACATCATAGCAAGACCTTTAAAACAAAGTATAAACTCCCTCCTCTTCAATCTTCAATGCCTCCCAGAGGAAAAACTCATTGTCACACACATTTTAATCCACGGATAGAGGTGCTGCTCCTGCAGCTTGGTACAGCACATAACTCGCTGTTTCCAATACTCTGTTATCTGGCTATCCTTTTCCACATCTCCACCCACTCTAGCCGGTGCTTTGTTCTCCAGGGGATTGTTTTTGCAGAGGGCAAAGAGTGACTGGAGTAAGCAGGAGGCACCTACCACAGTTGCTTCTCTTTCCCAGGTGGCTTCCAGATTTTTTTTTTCCTGCTGCACTTTGTGTGCAGGGGAACAAGGGTAAAGAGGCCTTTAAAAGATAGTAGGGAACTGCCGTGGTGATTTCAAGATGGAGCATGCAATTGCTATTTTTGATTGTGTTAGCCCAGGCATAATTATGTAATTATCCACAAAAATTTAGTCAGAGTTTTGCATATCTAAATCATTAACTTTAACAATTGACAGGCTGCTTTGATTAGTATTTTCACAGTCTAGCATAGCATACATTTGTCAGCTTTCCTATGATTAGTTGCAATTTGGAATTTGTTTATGCAAAATGTTTTTATTGCTTGTTTAGGGGGGAGGGAAAAAAAGGAGGGTAGAGAAGACATGTTTATCCTGTCAGGAGATCCTACAGAACTTACTAGGGAAGCTGCAAATGTGTTTTTGCTGTGCTTTAATGTCATTAATCTGGTGAACTGATACAGCAAACATTGGCTTGTATTTGTTAATGGGAACATGAACTCTGGGTGAGCACCTTTTGCCATACAATGTCTCTCATTTTTTAAATCAAAATTTCAGTAAATGAATTCAGAAGCACCTAGCACTTTATGCAACACCACTATTGCTTTCCAGAAACAACAACGGGTGCACCATGCAATCAGCATAAACATTTTAAAATGCTGCTTGTGTCAAATACTATAACGCCAGCTCAGCCTTTTCATTCAGCATTGTAATCAATATCATAATTTAAGATGCAGTTTGTTAAGCTAAGCAATAATAAATTATTCCATCCCACACCAGCTAGTGGATCAGTTTCTGTGTTAAGCACTCTGAAAGAGAAATCCGAAAGCCACACAGTTCATCCTTCACAAAGCAAACCCTACTGTAGCAGAATTGGGTTGACATGAGGTACCCCAATGACTGTGAAGTACTGTGGTGTGGAGTCTGGTGATTCACGAGTCACCCAAGGGGGGTAAAGCGATGGAAAAGTTCTCACTTTCTTACTCTGATTTCCAACTAATGGCCACATGTGACAAAATGAATCTTAAAACAGTGCAAATACTAATTCTAGCCATTTTGACTGGATTAGTGCCACCATTTTTCAGTGGCTGTTGGGCACAGCTTTTTCCCTGCCTGGCAGAGAGTTCAGGTAAGATCACAGCTCTTGCCTTGCACCACAGTTAAGACTCCCACATCTTGACGCGCTAGTAGGCTTTGTGTTATCCTCTTTCCTACAAATCACTAGAACAACTGGGTAAACTCACTCCTTTTTGTGAAAATTCTCTCATCCAGAAGCCTCCACCTGACTAGTTCATCAACATTTACACAATTTCTCAGAGAGGCAAGGGAAACATGCTTTGACTTCATAACCAATGACAGATTATGATTTACAACTTCATCTGCCCCATGGTAGCTGCAGTTTGGTAATTACAGTTTAAACTTGCCCACTTCCTACATGATCCTCAGAGACCACTGTGATGGGCACAGCATAAATCCCAGCTTTGCAGATCCCACATCTGTCTAATAATCTCACCTAGTCAGGTTTCAGTTTTCTCCATCAGAAGGGGAGGTTTGCTTCAGACACTCATGAACAATTAATGTAAAAGACACATCAGATGGGTATTTTTTTTCAATCCCTAAATCATTTCATAGATATAAAAAACTGTCACGCTCTCATTAGTAGATTATCTGAGCCCCATCATCCAACACTCTCTGCTCAGGCACCTGATGCTTGTTTTTAAAATCTTGCTTCCTAGGTATAGCTGACTGCTGGCATATTCACTGCATCAGCTCTCAAAAGGCTTGCTCACTGTTTGGAATTCATGGGGAGCAGCCCCGTCTGTCTTTGTAGGAATTTTGGCTGCACGACTGAGTACATGAAAATCAGGGAAACCAGAAGAAAAGAATGATCTGTTACCTGAGTTTCTTTCACCATTTGAAATCCACTGAAAGGGAGCCATCTTTGTAGCACAAGCTGTTGGCAACTCCTCTCTCCAGAGCGTATCATCAGTCCCAAGCTTGCGATTTTTTATTCTTCTAGTTTTAATTGGTACCTCCTGCCTAGAAACCAGTTGGGAATTGAATTGCCTGTGTGTTCCCCATGCTCCAGAGCAATTGCCTGTATATTCCATGTGCCTCCAAGCAGTTGCCAGCCTGCTCCTCATTCTTCCTAGTAAATGCCAGTAATCTGTGCACTGGTGTGTAAAACTTACAGTACTTGATTACGTCAGGAAGGAGAACAGCACAAAATGTGGTGTATGCTGCTATTTTCACCTTACCTCAGTATACACACTCTGACCCAGCCTTCGGCCTCAGTGCTGTGAGAGCTGTGAGAGCAGCCCACCTGGATGGAGGGGAAACATCTCTAGAGGACCTGCTGCCAGATTTGCACCAGCTTATGCATGGCCCCAAGGAATTTCCCGGAATTCTTCTACTCCCCATCTCTACGCCTCACCTGTCCATCCTGCTAACACTGACATTAAGACAGCTTTTCACTGCTTTCACCCTTATGCCAGGATCAACATCCCACAGTGTTTGCTACTGCAGGGTCACTGTTTCCCCATGAAGCTGAATAGGTCAGGTTCTGCCTGGAAGGGAACAGTACAGTACTACTGCCCTATCGCCTCTCCTCCCTGAGCCAGGTAAAGGCAGAAGTAGGCTAGGCTGGGTGGCAGGGATGAACAGAAGCCATTAATTAAATAGCTCCTCTGTCCCTTTTAGAGCCACTTGTTCATGGGCCCCATTTCAAGATGAGTTGTTTGTTCTGCATTAAGTGGGATGAGTTAGCACAAGAGAGAAACAGGTATAGGGAGGAAGGATAGCAAATTTGACTCTTCTATGATATGCTCTTGCTACAAGCACAACTTCCAAGCAAATGAAAGAAGGAGCAGTGACTCACTTGCTCCAAGATTAGACCGAGAGAGAAGAAAATGTTACTCTCCAAATTGCCAATCTGTGCAGAGCTCCTGTCAAAACTCCCTTTACACATCACTCTGGACTGAGCCTGAAGGCCAGACAAGCCATGCAGAATCAAAAGGAGATTTCTAATGTTTGATTATCAGGAGATGCAGTTGTTCACAAAATCCAAATTAAAATAGGCTGCGTTACATACTTGTTCAGAGACTGATCACCATATAGGAGTCTCTGTGCATCAGACACATTTGCAGAAAAAATCAGAAAAGTTACCCAGAGCTCTTCAGCCTTTTTCTGGGTCATGAGGATACTTTCATCTTCTCCTCACTCCTTTGCATTCTTCTCTACATGCTGCATTTTTCTGCGACTACTCCAACAGCTTGTCCCTTCAGTGGAAAATGGAAGAGCTACAGATATCAGCCATCAGGACATCTCTAAGGCCTTTGACACAGTCCCCCACAACATTGTCCTCTCTAAACTGGAGATACAGATTTGATGGGTGGAATATTCAATGGGTAAGGAATTAGCTGAATGGTCATACTCGAAGAGTTGCAGTAAATGGCTCAATGTCTGGATGGAGACTGATGACAAGTGGTGCTCTCAGGGGTCCATACTGGGACCAGGACTGTTTAACATCTTCACTAATGACATAGACAAAGGGATTGAGTGTAACTTCAACAAGTTTGCACATGACACAAAGCTGAGTGGTGTGGTTGACACACCTGAGGAATGGGATGCCATTCAGAGGGACCTGGACAAGATGGATAAGTGGGCCCATGGGAATCTCATGCAATTTAACAAGGCCTAGTTTGAGGTCCTGCATGTGGCTCAGAGCAATGGCAAGCACAAATACAGGCTGGACAGAGACTGGATCGAGAGGACCCTGACGAGAAAGACTTGGGAGTGCTAGTTGATGAGAAACTTAACAAGGGAATGAGTGCTGGCAGCCCAGGAATCCAAACATATCCTGGGCTGCATCTAAAGGAACGTGGCCAGCAGGTTGAGCAAGGTGATTTTGCCCCTCTAGTCCCCTCTGGTGTGATGCCCCTGGAGTGCTGTGTCCAGCTCTGGAGTACAGAAAAGACACGGCCTTGCTGGAGGGAGCCCAGAGTAGGGCTATCAAAATGCTCAGATGGCTGGAGCATCTCTCGTATGAAGACAGGCTGAGAGAGTTGAGAATGTTCAGCCTGGAAATGGGAAGGCTCTGGGGAAAACTTATAGCAGCATTCCAGTGCCTAAAGGGTGCTTATAAGAAAGATGGGAGCAGAAGTTTTAGTAGGGCCTTAGTGATAGGACAAGGGGGAATGGTTTGCAATCAAAAAAGTTTAGATTCAGACTAGGTATATTAAAAAAAAAAAAAATACTGTGAGGATGGTGAAGCACTGGAACAGGTTTGCCCAGAGAAGCTGTAAATCCCTGGAAACATTCAAGGTCAAGTTAGATGTGGCTCTGAGCAACCTGATATAGGTGAAGATGACTCTGCTTATTACAGGGGTTGATCTATATGGCCTTCAAAGGTCCCTTCCAACCCAAACCATTCTATGATTCACTTTTCTCACCTCTAATTCAGTTGCCTCCTGACCTATCCTCAGTTCCTATGACATTAGACTCCCCATAATGCAACCATATTTTGACCTAAGATGAGGCAGCCACACACTGCCTTGTCTTCTTGAGTTTAGAAACTGCCTGTCTCAAATCCTCTTCCACCTTTCTGGCACCCAGAGCCTTTCTACTTTAGTGTACTCAGAAGGCCTCAGAAGCAGCAGTTCTCTGCAGATTTCTTCTCCCTGAAATGCTAGCTTCATAACATTGTTGGTTGTATTTTCCTTTATCAAGCAGCTCCAAAGGGGAATCTATATTTAAACAAAGATACTGTCATAAAGAGATATCCTAGTCAGACAGTAAATCTCAATTCCTAATGTAATCTGAAGCTTCTAGAGCCATTCATTAACTGTTATTTCTAGTGCAAGTCAAAATGCTTTCCCTTGAGACAGTTTGGCTATGGGCTTGGTTTAGGTTCAACAGTGTATAAAGATGGTAATTCTTCACTCTGTATCAAATTACTCAGTAGTCTCTTGAATAGGCTGGCATGGGTTGTGTGAATTACAGCTACTTCACCTCCCAGACTCCTTCCTTTTACAGAGTGGGGAGCTATTTCACCCTGCCTTGCAGAGCTCACTACCTCCCTGCATTCATCAGGATGAGGCGCCTTTCATTTCCTGCTGCTTCATCCCCCTTTGCTCAGAGAAGAGCATCTGGCATTTCTCTAGGTCTGCTGCTGTAATGTTCCCGCTGCTCCTCCCCGTGACATGAGTACAAGGCTTGCTGAGAAGAAGAGATGGTACGAAAACAGACTTACTTTCTTTCACCCATCTGCTTACCCAAGTAAAGACTAAGAGTGGCTCTCCTGTTAGACTTAATTTCAGAGTGACTAGGACAGCTCCTGCATTAAATTACATGATTTCTCTTCATTTTTGTGCAGTGTATTGAACACTAGGCTAATTCAAATTTAATATCCTTTTTTAGCCATTCTTTTTAAAGGAAAACAACTTTTTTATGAATTTCTTACTCCAATTTCCTCCTTCCTGACTCCCAAATTCCTGTTCAAGTACACTGCAGCAGAGTTAAAATCTAAGGTAAGACACCTTCACAAAAGGTCCTGAGGTGGACTGGTATGGTACAAAATATCATTCTGGCAGTACTACTGTTCAGTAGCCATCCAACTCCATCAGTGGGAGTGCTTAGATGTATCTCAAGGAGACTCTGACCTCTGAAAGAGTCATACTGCCCATTTCTGTGGGAAACAGACACTGCATCCTATGAGCAAAATGGTAAACTAACCTCTGAACCACCAGCATGCCATAGCTGGAGATTCCAAACAGTGAGGGATTTACTTGGCATTGCCAGCCAAGCTGCCCTCAGATGAAGGAACACTGGGCTTTGAACCCTTCCTCCTAAGAGCAATGGCTGAATCTCCCAGTTTCTAACACACTGACAGAATTCTCTGCTCTTTTCTCTTTCAGACATTTAAAAGGAATTGTGTTTTCTCTTCCATGAAATTTGGGAAAGGAGGGATATGTCTTTTCCTGCCAGCAGAAAAAGTGAGGGCTGTCAAGACACCTAAACCCGATCATCTTCAGTGCACTAGCTGGGCAGGGTTTTGTTGGGTGGTTGCAGTAACGCTGTATAAAAACCGCGTCAGAAGGAGCCATTTAAACCCATGTAAATCATGTTCACTGACGTATAACCACATCCATCACTCCTAAATGATATGCCAATCCAAAAAGTGGGGCACCAGATCCTTCCATCACGCTCAGAATGAATGCTAACTTACCCTCCCTGCATCTTCAGGGAGTTCTGAGCCTCTCAGTTTAACACAGGTCATGGAACGTGGCTCTCTGGTATTAAGCAGAGCCCACCACAGGACCAGGGCGGCAGTGTTTGCAATGTTGTTCAAATGTTCCTCTCTTGACAGTGCCCTTCATTTATAGTTAACGATAATGTGACAGCCTATTCTCCTGGCATACCGTCTAACCACACGCAGAAGAATTCTGCATGTGCCTCAGACTGGAATCCTATTTTTATCAGAATAGACATGTGCACTGAGGCTTTAACCAACAGCTGAGACAGGGTTTTAGCGTGAGATTTTCAAACCTGTCTCAGGTATTTAGAAGCACAAATTGCACTGAAAGACTAATTGAACTGTGCTTCTAAATCCCCCAGGTGCTACTGAAAATCTCTCCCTTAATAACTTGGAATCTCCTAAAGAATAAACCTCATCGAACTTAGATGGGTATGCAGATCCTAAGGTTAAGATTTTGAAAAACACTCTGTACTGGCTTAACTCCCATTGACTTCAGTGGGAACAGAATTAAGTTGACATTGAGCCTTTTTGAAAATTCCCCTCCAGGTGTGTTTTCTCCCGTTGAATTTGAATAATCTGTTAACTGCTGAGATTGCTTTTTGATTTATCAGTATGAAGAATTTTACAGGAGTTTTCCCCCTTAATTTTTGGTGAAATGAGACTGAAAAAACTGTAACGTACTTCCACCACTACTCCATGCTAAATCTGCAGAAGGAACTATGCTTATTTTCTGTATGCATTTACTATTATCATTATTATTATTATTATTATTATTTGTCCTTCAGCAGCAACACAGAACTGAAACCACAGACATTATTGTGGGAGGTGCTGTGCACGGTCTGTTAAAGTATTTGCACGATACACAGGCAAGCTGCCTAACCTAATACTAATAGTCAGACTCCAGAGAAACCAAAGAATCATAATGAATATCCCCAGTAGGTGTAATTATACAGCAGCATTTCAGTTATTATTTTACCTCCTTGCAGACATTATCAGGAGACAGGGATTTCCTTCAACTCCCCTGAATATTTTAGTTTACCTTTTAAATTAGGCCTACATACAAAAATGAGTAAAGAGATTTTTTTTTAATGCTGGTGTGTCCCTCACTTCAGTTTTGCAGGCTGCACTCTGCTCTCTGAGATGCACGAAACACAAACTTTTAGGGGTACAAACCATATTTGCTCTCAACTTGAATAATACATCAGGGCCCAAACTTTGCTTCTGAGATGCAGGTTTTAACAATATGAATAAAAGGAAATAGACAGTAAGGAGCTCTCTATTTTGCAACAGCATCATTGAGGACAGACTCTCCATGGCCCAGATTCCTTATGAGAAAAAATAGCTGCGCTAATACCGCTTGCAAACAGCACGATAACCACTCCTTTGTTCCCACCAAAGATACAACAGCAGAATCCTGTAAGAGAAGTCATCTGATATGTCAGCTCATTAAATTAGTCAGAATGGGTGAATGGGGAAGAGGAATATACCATTGTAAATGTATGTTAATTAACAAATGCTATAAGAGAGGCATTTAAATGTATGAAAATGAATATTAATGAGATGAAAACACCTAATTATTGTGCATCTAATGGTATTATCCAGAGCATCCAACAGAAAACACCTAATTGTCATGCATCTAAGGCAACAGTGCAAACCTTCAGACACAAAGAGTCAGTATACATATACATAATGTTATGACATTAATTACAGACCTTGCAAAATATCTGCACTGAAAATTGAATTTGGAAGGATTTTTAAAGTTTTATCTATTTTTTTAAAAAATAGTTAGATTTCTCCTATTTCTTGTATCATTCTTGCATTTTAAAACTACCCGTTTCTGTGTAGTGCTTCTGAAACATTATACTGAAGTGCTTCAGCTTTTCTGCCTGCACATCTGCATTCTGCAAGAACATCATCAGAAATGGTGGGCTGCAAACTGCCCTGCAGTGAAGTTCTGAGGAATTTTTCACGAAATTACATGAAGCCAAACTCCATCTGGATGAAATTCCTTCCTTTGCGTACAGCTACCAAAGGAGAATCCTGAGTTAAAAATAGTGTGAATTCCTGGAATTAAAGACTGCCTCATAATACGTATGCATTAGGAAGCTGAAATAAAATTATACAGGCCACTTGAATTCTATTATTTCCTAATTACTCAGTGGTTGGCTTTACAACCTTAATGTTCTTTTAATGTAAGTTTTTCAAGGTGCTTTTTCTTTTTTTCTAATGTAACTGCAGATAGAGAGCCAATCTCTTGATCCCAGCTAGAAGGACAGAAGGAGTTTTGCTTTACAGAGAAATTCCAAAGTGGCACAGCTACACATGTATTCCCTGTCCAAGACTCTAGGCTGTACTCCAGGGACACATCCAGAGAAGGATATATTTTAATGACTATTCTCTGAATGGTATTTGCAGTCCCAACAAGACTAATATCATTCACACATACAATCAATGAAGTCTTAAGCTTACCATCAAAGCAATTAATGAAACTAGAGCACATTAACTTAGTGTTTGAGCCAGAATTGATTCCTGAAAAACAGCACTCTCCTCTCTCAAAACGGAGTTATTAATACATATATAAGCACCAATGTGACAAGCACTTTAGATATACTCTGACATATATATTTACTGTCACTCAAAATGACTTACAATCCATCATATTTTATAAAATATTTTATCTTATCCATGCTTATAATTTTCTTGGTGTATGGAACTATATGAAAACTACCCATGAAACAGAGATACATGATTCCGGTGGATTTACCTTATTCACTAAGCTTCTTATCCTATCAGAGAAAGAAGTTAAGTTAGTTTGTATGATTTACTTTTAATAAATCCATGCTGCCATCTATTTACCGCCCGTATTTGCTGTAGTTGCTTCCGGACTGATCGCTTTACTAATAACTCCAGCAACGTGCTTGGCACTGAATTCAAGTTAAACGCACTTGTTTGAAATCGTCAGATTGCCTCCCGTTCCCATTTGCAGGTAACTGCTGTTCACCTGAACAAACAAAAGTTCGAGTGACGGCATCGGTGTATTTTACGCTACTGCACGTGTTAAATCTCTCAGAGGGATTTCCCGGCCTCGTACCTACAAACCACCACAGCGCTTCTGCTACCGCAATTAGCAGAGGGCAGAACGAACCTGTCAGTAGTATCTTGCACTGCCTGGATTACAGTTGGAATTACTAACAGTGGGGGAAAAAATTTAGTTTCCCAGCAGTTACACTTAACAGGGGGTTGAGTTAACAATCTTTGAGTTACACTTACTACAGGGAGGAGAGCCATGTTGTAGTGTCATGGTTAAGCTACGGGGCAGTTGTATTAGCACCTGCTGTGTGGTACTAACTCAAGTTTTTGCCTATACACTCTGGCTGTGCAGACTTCAGTAAAAGGCACCAGCACGCTTCAGTTAAGCCAGCTCAAGTTAAAAATAATAATAGTAGCGTACTTGCCTGCAAATAGCTACACTGCTCGTTATTTTTCTCTCGTGTCTGCTTGAATCTATAGCAATAAATTGTATCAATATGGGTTGGTGCATTTCTTTTTGCAAGCAACCAGGGTAACCCCACAGTGAGGGCAAGGCCTCTTAAAAACTAAGAGCAAATCATTCATTTACTGGACTGTAAAACTGTACACCGTATGGGACAGAGACAGACGCCCTCAAAATGACAAACAACAACATCAGCTCTGTCAAAACTAACATTTTGGATCCAGGGAAATTATCCATTTCATACACAGGAAGCAGTCCTGAGGGACGTTGAGCACTTTGGCCTGAATAGAAGCCAGTCATAAGCTGTGGTAGCCCAGATTTTACAGTAGAAACTTGGTTCCTCATTCCCCCACAGAGAGTAAAGAATCATAAATCACATCCTCTATAGGAAAACATACTGCAAATTCAATCTGACCAAACCAGAAATACATTTGTAAACATCTGATTCACACACCAGAAAAAAAATTTACCCCTTTTCAGAAGGTTTACATAGTCAATATTAAACTACTGAGCAGAAGAGCTGAAGATACTGGTAGCCAGTAAGGCAGACAAAATTGCTGTTAATTGTTAACATCTCCTGGGCTACGCTTCCTATGTCCCTGCACAGATGATGAATAAAATTATTTACCTATTCAAGTAATGAGAGCTATGCATTTTGATATCCACATACACAGTAACTCAGGCCTCCTCTGAGACCCCTACCTGTAATTAGGAACAGATGTAGGATCTTGTTCCTGAATTGATAAAAACAAATTTCAGCCCAACGATGATATATGGCTTAGTGGCATAGTTAATGGGAAGAATACCTCTGCAGAAGGATTCCCCTTCAGGCACTGGATCTAATCAGCTCCCCTCTGCTCAAGAACCCTATTACTTTAGATCCAATGCTTTTCCACCACTGATTTGGGACACTCACTAAAGCGTTCACCGGTGACACAGCAAGGGCATAGCAAGAAAGCAGCAAGCAGTGTTCATGTGGCTTCACCCCTGATGAAGAAAACCACATATCTTACCCTTCAAAACCACAGTAACTCTCTAACACTTCTCCATGATGGAGTCATTTAAAATTAAGTATACACAACATTATGTGCTTTCAGCAACAATTCTCACAGTTCAGCATGTGCAGCTGGGGAACACTCTTCAAATTATTTCATGAGTGAAACTCAAGATGACATTCAGCATAACATATTCTATTCTCCAAATGTCATGCTACTGCAGGAAAACATGCCCACCACAAAGGTTTCATGAAGTGAAAGTAGCTGCTTTTCTTACTTTGCATCAGCTGGCTGAAAGAACCCAAAGGGAATAGGTACCTGCCCATTCTCTCGCTCTCACACATAGCTACCAACACTTAAGTACTGGCCCAGCAGTAGTGAGTGCCCTAAATGGAATTTGCCATCTATAGATGCTGCAGGCTGACCCTTCCCCAGTCAGATGCATCACTTGGACTACCCCATATGTGCTTGTGCTAGCCCCACTGGATGCTCTGACACCAACAAGAGTCTGTGGCTGGCTCAACCATTCACAGTACTAGCCCCGAACAGCTTCAAAGAAGCTGCTGTGCTCATTTTCCTCAAATGACAAGTAAAGCTGCCTTCTTTCATGTTCCTTTCTTGACCACTAAATGTCCCTCACTTGATTTACCCTCATCCAGCAAAGCTTATAATTCCCACTGGCTACTGGCATAGGTGACTAGAATTATGCCTCGTGAAAACCCAGAAGAGCTGCAGCTCCTCGTGTCTGTAGCATAGAGGCAGAAATTTGTATTTACTGAGGTCATCTCAGTACAAGAAAGTTTCACCGGTTTCATTTAAGGTCTGACTGAAACAATTCCAGTTAAACTGAAGCAAATGCCTTCATACATCTTTATTTAAAGATGTTAAATGGGGGTTTACTTGATTTCAAACCTAATCCAAATCTAAAAGAAGCAACCAGATGAAATAAGACTGTCCATGCCACGTTTTCCATCAGTTTAACTAAGCAGGCTTACCAGTAATCTTAGTGCAACTCCCTCATGTATACAAGGTCTGAAAATACATTCACTCTCCAGCATTACCCTGTTTCATGCCAGGAGAATTTGCAGCTAGAAGGGGCTCAGGGGAACCCCAATGCCTAGAAATAAAAGAATTGTGGGGGAGAATCATAGCTGCTGTGCTCACCAGCCCTCCATGGACATTGCCTAAATTACAGTAATTAATATAGGGGAATATTTCTGGGCTCCTCAGTAGTTTATAAATGTTACAAAAAAAGGAATGCTTTATATGTCCCCTGATGGGTTTTAAATGTTAATAAATGATGTGCAAGAAGGTATTTTACATCTCTCTATTTAACAGTGAGCTGACAACTGCAATCATAGGCCAGTCTGTGACCCCAGCAATCCTTCCAGGAATCTGAGGAGTAAACTGAGTAACTTTCTCACAGAATAATAGAGTGCATCGGGATGCTGACTCAGCATTTAAACACGCAGACACAGAACCAAGGTGAGACATTTCTGACACCCTAGGATCTCCCTTTCACTGCAGTATGCACTTGCCAGTCACTGGTACCTGCTTACTGTGTCACCAGACACCCACTGCCACTCTTCCAGAGGTAGCAACAGCTCTTCATGTTACAGGTACAGGAGATTGGAACAACCAGCCAACTTGCCATATTGCTCCTCTGCTGTGCACTAGAAAAAAAGCTTGTCTGTAGCTGGCACATCAAGGACAACAGAGGTAGACAGGGGTATCACAAGTGTCACTGCATGCTCTTTCACTCTCTTTTTGGCACAAAATCTATTACCACTGAATCATTGCATCATTCTCACTAGTACGAGGTTTCTGTGTCTGCACACCTATCCTCACTATCATGGAAAGCCTAGGACAGCTATGCCTATCCTTTCAAAAGGTAGCAAAGTGACTGCTCAGCAATGCATGCCCCAGCAGAAAGCCCCAATAGTTTTTATTAAGCCCAAGTTACTACTCTTCCCTTCTGCTCTGCCCAGCCCTCACCACCAGAACAGCCTCTGTGAAGTTTAAGGAAGCTCGAAGCAACATTTTAGCTAGGTGTGTTTCAGGTTACAACCTTTGTTGCAAAGTAATAGCTGAGCGAGAAGAATCCTCGCTTTGTGCCAAGGCCCTAAATCTGCTCACCACACTGTATTCCTGCACGCCTGTATATTTTCACCTTCTATTTTCTCTTATCCAAAAATAACCTTCGGTCTTGATCCTTATAAACTGTCTGTGTTCACAGTTGTACACAGTTGTGGACACATTCATTATCCCTTTTAACCATTGAGGTACTGCCTAAGGCAGCAAGCAGCTGTTTTGCAGCACTTCAGTCCATGCTATATGTGTTGCTTCACTCCGCAGGAACTGCACCCCACTGACAACAAAAGGCAACTCTGACACTGAATGAAAACAAGGAGAACTCTGTGTAGCATCTTGCATTTCCACTACATCATCACAAACACAGGGAAAAGGGTTTTACAATTCTACTAAAATGCAACAAGGTAGTTTTTCTGCCAATGACAACCTCTTGGTTTCTTTTATTTTAGAAGGGCAGAAGCCTCAAGCATAATACATCTGATTTATTAGACAAACTACATTTTTCATTATTTGCCATTCCTTCTTTTTTTTTTTCCCACATGCAGGGTTGTAACTAACTTCTTTTCTCCTTCACTTTCTAGTGTAGGATTAGAACAGGGCTTATTCAGGTACTACAATCATAGTTTTCTTTCAATGAGTGGTCCCACAAGTGCACCTCTGCAAAATTAGAACAAATCTTGGACGGAAAGAGAAAAGTTTTTTTTCAAATTTGGACAGAATCAGGTTAACATTTTCACAGATTTTATGATGTATCCAATTGCAGACAAACACCATTTAACATTTTTAAATTATATATTCCTTCTGTTTTGCACAACCGTTTCTCAACTGTGTCTTATGAATGGGTCTTGTTTACTCCTGTTAAAGTCTGGGTCGTTAGTATAGAATTTCTTGGACTAAGTTATAGCTATTCTTCAATTCCTGTCTGCATTTGGTTATACATTTCTTCTGGTTTGCATTAACTCATATATAAATGGCTATGACCACCCGTTCATTCTTCAGAACTTTACTGTTATTGATTACGGTCGAGTTCCCAGAGCTTTTGAACAACAAGGACCACATGTTACTACAGAGTTTTTCTTAGGCACCATGTTCATCTCATTCTTTATGGCATATGTCAAGCACATTCATATTAAGTCAAATAATATTGCTTTGGCTACTACTAGAGTCATTATTTACGATGAAGCATGGCGGTACGTTATTGTATTTGTCTCTCTAGATATTATAATTGCCTGTTAATTAAATTTAGCAAATAAACCAGGGATAGAAGCAGGACTACCATATGGCTAGTCATGCCTCCAAGGAACAATGGCCGTAGGTCCTGAAACTTAACTTGAGAGTAAACAGCCACAAATGTATCCAACTAGCAATACCAGAACTCAGGTAGAGCCAGGTAGTGAAACCTGTGGCACCAGAAAGGACACCTACCTGATCCTGGTGCTCTTCAAAGCCAAGTTCCACAGGTGCTGGAAGCTACCCCCTCATAGGACCCCTCACTGAGCCCAATCTCTGAGAAACAGCACTTACAGCCCTTGCTACTTTCACAGCTCTAATTTAAGGTGGGGGAAAATAATACTGTGCACAGCTCCTTGAAAGATTGCCAACCCCTGCAGCCAGGAGATGAGGTAATATGATAAGGAAGGCCAACAGCAGTTCAACAGAGAGCTGGATCTTCTTAGCCCTCATTACTGTGCAGTCCCATCTAACCACTTGCTGTTCTGCTGTCAGCTACAGCCAGTATTCAAGACCAAAGAACAGAGATTCCACATCCCTTTTCAGTTGCAATCTATTTTTTATGCTACAGCACTTCAATGACATTCACAGGGTATGTCCTAAAAGTGTCTTACTCCTGTACAATCAAATCAGAGTCATTAAGCAATGGCTCATTTGCTGAAACATATAAACATTGCACATGTCTTGTATTTGAAAGAGTGGGATTTTTCTATAGGGAACAGCTATTTGCCACAGACTTGACTGATTTGGCAACTTCTCCTGTTATTAATAAACCACAATCCTTTCACATTTACAAAACACAGTAAAATAATACTTACCACCTTATGGGCTGCTGTAAGGCATAAACCACTAATTCTCCTGAAGTGCCCAGGGATCCTCCAAAGAATGCAATTTGAAAATAAAATTGTCATTAGTACATGTGGGGGTTTTACTATATTCATCTTCATTCTCCATTACACTGATTTTGGGGTTTCAAGTTTGCTCTTGTATGAGAGCAAAAGCTCACCATGTTTTGGTACACCTCAGGGATACCAGGAATCCTATTGCTCTTAACA
Organism: Lophotriccus pileatus; assembly: GCA_035583135.1. NCBI lineage: Eukaryota > Metazoa > Chordata > Aves > Passeriformes > Tyrannidae > Lophotriccus > Lophotriccus pileatus. The sequence continues at coordinate 24,181,229 of JAWWES010000133.1, forward strand.
GTATTTCTGCTCTTTTACTCTTTTCTCTAAAACAGTATTTAAGAACTTCATTTAAAAATAGAAGCCTCACTAGGCAAAGTAAGTTTGTGGGCTTGTCAAACGCGCAAAAATTATGTAATTCCATAATATAAAAGACATAAGTGAAGTGACATTCACAAAGCAGTATCAGGCACTGCTAGACATGTGCTGAAGGTGATCTGAACTATTGCTTGGACACAGCTACTTCTTTCCATTGGATTTCAAGAGAATCCACAGCAACTAAGATCACAAGGTACATCATCCACATGCCCAACATTAGGAGCATGTAGAGTATGTACACTCCCCAGATGCAACGGAAACTTTAGATTCAAACTTACTTTGAACTAGACAAAGTGCCTTCAGACAAGTAGAATTCCCAAACTTTGCTCACCCTTGAAGGTAAGCACATTATAAATCAGGAGCACTACACTGGATTCCCGTGTCTGCCACAAGACTTCAGTACGACCCTGAGCCAACACCAGAAAAGGAATTTTCTGGCACCCCAACCACAGGTAGGGAGTTGGGGTCACCTGGAAGTTTCCATTCCAATCTGCAGCTTTGAAAAACTTATTTTAATCCCTCTCTGCCCCTGTAAAGTGGGGGTCATGGTTTTTCTCCTTTACCTGCTTGCCATTTGCTTAATCTGGGAATTCTCATGCATTGTTTCTGTCTCTCATATCATGTATGATCAGGGTGCTTAATAGAGTTGGCCACTAACCTTAGCCTTTATGCGCTAAGGGAAAACAAGCACAGTGATGACACTTCCGTAGTGACTACATATCTACATGCTGCTCACACAGACAGAGAAAAGCATCCCCAAATTCCATCCCCCAAATACAGAATCTGAAGTGCCAATCTTTGCTGAACAGACTTGCAAGCTTGAAAAACGCCCTTCTGGGCCTCCACGTTTCTTGTCCCTCAGTAATTTCAACACATACATTCACTACAAGGAAATCAAGAGTGGAAAAAGAGGGCACTAATTAAGCTTTCCTGCTCTACAGTTTTTGTTAGAAACTTGACTCAAAACAGGTTTTTAGTCCCAGAATTGCCTTATATTTTTTATTACATGCTTTATGCATTCCTAGACCTCACCTAGATTAGAAGTGGATGAGCCAAAGCAAACACACATATGCACACATACACACTGAGTGCTAGGTGCATTTTTCTGCGTGTGAGAGAGTTGGTTTGCTTTCCCAGTCTTTCTGCATCTGCAAGCAGGAAGGCTTAAAAACCTTGCAAAGAAAGTCTGTTCCCATGAGAATTCCTGCCTCACTCTCTGCAGATTAAAAGAAGCAATCTCTGCCTACTATGCATGGGAATCCCAGTATTTTGGCATGGTTTTAACATCAGCATCATTAGAAACATTGATTTATTTTAATTGTCACCTTGTACCCTACACTGCCAAATGCAGTCAGAATGTCAATTCTTTATCAATGTGAGCTGTTGACATGGAAACAGATCTGCTGAAATGGAAGCAGTAAGAAAAAATGTGTTACTCCTCCAAGTTATACTTAGAAGTGGTAAATCTGTGTGTGCTACAACAGATTTAAATACCCAATAAACTACACAGAAGACATAAACTATTTGGGGTGACAGTCATTTCAGTTGTTTACATCCCAGACTGCATTTAGAAAATCTCCAATGTTACTATGGTAACAGCTTTTGCTTAAACGTAGTTGTGGACGCACTTAAGGTATGATCTAAATTAACCGAAGATGGAGGAACAAAACTGGGCAGCAACTGCTGAAGGAGTGACTGGCTGCTTCCTATCAGCCCATCCTATCTGCAGCAGGCACTGGCAAGGGTACAGCCAGAGTGCTGTGTAGCATAGACACCTTGGCTCATCCCTGTCTATGCTCTGAGACAGCACCTGAAGCAGCTGACAGACTGCACCAGGTAGGTTTTAAAGAAAACAAAGAAAAACAGAACTCCTTATCATCCCCATACAGCTTGTAGTGCACCCCAGAGCTGCTTGTTCCCTCCCTCTGGTCACCAGATAGGTGATGGGAAGAGGAAGAAGGCAAGAAAAGGAACTTAGAAGAGGGGCCGGAGGCCTTGTCTGCACCTCTGGCAGAGTTTGTGGCTTTCCTCTTTGGGATCTCTCCCAGGGAAGAGAACAGAGCTACAAAAAGGCAAGTCTGTAGCACAAGCTTTCTGCCAAAATTCGTGACTTGGAACGGACACTGCCTCACAATTAACTTCACACAGCTAAGAAACTGTCCTAAAAGATGCAGTGCAGACCTTTGACCAGCACTACATTTCCACTAGAAAGATTAAATCTCTGTGCTGCTAAAGCTAGTTTCATAGTCATAGGGAACAAGGCCAGAGGGGCCACTGTGATCTGCTGTTCATAATAGGGATTAAAGGAACCTATGGTCTCCTGCACACCTGCCTCCAATCTGAAAGCAAACGACAGGGAGATGGAGATCACTCAGCAGAAAATGGAGGGAGAGGCTCTTCTGCCCTCTTGCCAGATGCCAGGGCAAGGGGCAACAGAAGGAACAGACACATTTGAAACAACTCTTATGAACAGGATCATGGAGGTGTTTGGAGCCAGAGACTGTTCAAAGCTTGTGGATCTCGGCGATGCTGTGAGGCAGTCCAGTTTTGAACTTGCTCAGAGAAACCCAGCCCTGCTCTCACTTCGACTGTGATAAGACATCAAGGCACGCAGATTTTTTTTCCTTTCTTCCCTTTTGCGCTTTTCACATTTCTGCATGATTACATTAGATAATGATACAAACCTCCCAAAAGCTTGTGCGTCAATTAACAAGGCAAAGAAGGACACACATCATTAATTACACACCGGCCTGTGAAACACGGACGTAGGAAATGGAATAACATTCTAAAAATAGCAGGAAGGCCTGCCTTGTTTAGGCAAGTTTTATTTGAATTCCCATAATAAAGCATTTGATATTAAACAACGGAGCGGAAGACGCACCACTGTTTAGCCTCAATGGGTGTTCCAGACAGATCTGTTATAACTTAATCCACACAGCAAAAAGCAAAGCCAAGGAATTTAAGTCTGTGAGTATGAGACAAAATAGTGCTTTAAATTTCTACAGCATTTATCAACCCAAATTACTCTACAAACATACACTAACTTAAATGATTCCATCTGTATTGTTATCTTACTCCATCTGTATTGTTATCTTGTATTTTGGTGAGATTCATGAGGTGCTGGGTTAGGTTCTGGGCCAAATTGTTGATATAGCTCTATGCAGTCAGAGATGAGGAGACAGGTTGCTGGCTGTCATAGCTGTTCACAGAATTCTGCTTTTCTTAAATAGGGATGAGGAAAGGACGTGCAGTGCTTGTTTCTAGGTACAACTGCTCTATATCGGCTTTGGCCTGTGAGTGGGATAGCATAGTATTTGCAGATCATTGAAGCATGGATAGTGGTGGAACACTTCCTCCTGGAATGAGAGACATCCTCCGTCTCAATCTGCTTGTAGGGAAAGTGGAACAGACTGATGAAGGAGGCAGAAAAGCATCTTGCTTATACCCCGTATTCACATAGGAAATAGTAATTTGCAGATGATTAATGTTGCAGAAACCCCCTCCCCCGCTGACACACACACACACACAAACACAAAACCCATAAAAAATACAACCAACCAACCAACCAACAAAAAAAACCAAAACCACAAAACAACAACCAAAACAACCAAAACCCAACAAAACCAACCAACCAACCAAACAAACAAAAACAAAACCACACAACTTTCTCCAGAATAAATCAAAAGACTTCACACATGCCTCCAACCTTCTTCTTCATCCTCTGGAGTGAATTGTGGCTGCCAGAAGTACATATTGCAGAGGGACAAGGAAAAAATGTATAGTGGAACTATTAGTGCACATTCATACTCTTTTGAAACATGCATAAGGGGCAACTTGGCTTCTAGTTAGCACGTACAACGTTACCATACTCAAAGCCTCATCTGAAAACATAAATTATCTTATCCTACACTAAGAGCAACAGAAGTGACAAATCTTCTATCTATGTCTCCATCTTCAACATTAGAAACCAAAGGTACTGTTTTCTAATGTCCCTTGTACATCTGAGGAGCAGATGATCCTGAAAGCCACAGTCTTTTGATCCTGCATAAATTGGATGCTTTTGACAATGTCACCCAGGATTTTCCTGTCAGTCCCAGGAAAACATAATCTAAAACAGAGGATAATTTTTATCTTTCTCCTGACTCAGCAGACAGGGAGATAATTATAAATCGAAAATGAGTGTTCACAACGGTAAATATACCTGCTGTAATCCTACTGCCAACAGAATTAAGGTTTGCCTGCTGCAGCAAGACATGTGTTAGCTGGAGGAAAGCTAAGACTTGTCAGTTCTCAGAAGTCACCGGTGGTCCTTTCTATGTTATAATTCAGTATTTTAGAGCATAAAAAACAATGGATGGAAGAGGAGAGAGAGAAATAGAAGAGAGGAAAGAAAGAAAAGTATTTCTTGCCTCTACCTGTGATTAAAAGTGACAGCAATAAAAGAATCGAGTAGCACCGCAAGAAACTAGAGAGGGTGAATTCTCTTCACAGAATCACAGACTCTTGTGGGTGGAAGGGAAGATCATCTAGTCCAACTCACCTACTAAAGCAGGTTCACCCGGAACTCACCCTGGCATCAAATCCAAATGATTCTCTTACTGACTGGTAACACGAAGCAGCTTATTTTCTCAGGTGCTCTTCACACTAACCATGACTTCCACCTCTGGAACTGGTAGAATTCCATATGATAAGCATGCATAGACAGGCTATCATTCGGCAGCAATAGCTCAATATTGACTGAAAGTTTCATTTGTCAGGGGGAAGAATTATTGGTTTTCTTTTTAAATTAACACAGAAGAAGAAAAATATATTTGTCCAGGCCCAGGTGCTTTTTCATTCCTGCAGCAGCTGCTAGTTTGAGAGAATTTTAAATGGCTGGCTTTTATTAAATGAATTGGTAATCACAGCCCTCTGCCTCACACACAGCTGACTGAATGATTCAGGGGACTGGTAATAGGATAAAGCTTTTCACCTCAAAGGCTGCAGTTCAAATTCAGAATAATTCTTAACTTCATAAACACCATCGCTACATGATGGGCATTTGATTGTTGTCATACAATGAATCAGGTGTTTTTCCTAGCGGAAAAGTATTCATGCCACAGACAACATACTAATTATTGTCAGTAATTAGCAGCTCTCTTGGCAGTGGCAGTAGAGGGACCTGTAGAAAATTACCCATTTGTTCATCCCTTGGGTGTTGTCATCTCAAGGCAGGGGGTCAAGCCCTTCAGGCAGTCACTGCTGCGATTCTTGTGGCTCTTTCCCACCCTGGCTACGTTTTGAGGATAAGCAGAGTTCTGCCTCGAGAGCTGCTGATCTACCACTTTTATTACCGCTAAATTACTTCTGTTTCAAATGCTGGAGGCAACTTTGAATGCCGGGTCTAATTAGATTGTAATTGTTTGGAGATCTGAGCAATTGTGGCAGATTTGGGTGGAGACTTTGGTGGCTTTTAATACTTGTGCAAATAGGTTTCACAAGCACAAAACCTACAGCTGCTTATAACAGTGGGCATTTTCTTAGAAAAATAACACTATTAACCATCTAAGCCAGGCAGGAAAATTTTTGAATTTCTACATGCAAACTGAGTGATCTGCAAAAGCCTCTGTCCAAGCAAACAGCTTCCTGGGTCAGGCAGTTTTCAGGAGCCCAAGACGTTTTGGTACAAACAGAAGAAGGTGAGTTTAGTTAGGAACAAATATTTTTGTACAAACAGAACAAGGCACACTGACCCAAGCAAGAACCCATAGCAGAAAAGATGTAATATATGACACCATGTTTTCAGAACAATAAAAACCCCACAAACTAAAAAGAAAATAAATTTCAAATATACATAGGAGTAAATCTTCCCATTTAGCACCAGAAGCCTTACCTTTCCCCTAGGGAAAAAATACTCATGAACAGTCCAGAAACTTCACGCCCTGTTGCTGAATACCATTATTCCTCTGCCTTCCTTTGGGAAAGCATAGACCCCTCAACACTTCAGCCCCTTCTAATATAACACAACCCAGAAATCTGCAGGGAAATCCTAAAGATCTGAGAGCGAACATTTAAAGGCCAAGGAGCTTCTGCTAGGAGACCCCATGCTTCCACATAATCTCCTGCGGTCTACCTGTCATAATGACAACATTACCTCTTTGTGCAGCTCCAGGGAGTGCTGTGCAAATATTGGATTATCTGGTTCAATGGCCAAACAAAAAACAATCATGGGCAAAAAAAAAATTTCAGTTGAATCTACCAGAAGTAAAAGCTAAGGGGGGTGGTTTGGCTAAGGGAAAGGAGGAAAAAAAACAAAACAAACAACAAAACCAAAACAAACTCACAACACAGGAGGAAACGTTTGCCTTTAAAAGAGTAAACACTCTGCTCCCTAATTTTTACCTGAAAAGGAAAAAAAATGTTCACAAAACAAAATCATTTTTTTAACACTTCTTTTCATCCTTTTCTTTGATTTTGGGGAGGTTTTGTAACAAACCTCACCAAATTTCATGTCACACCACAGTAGACCTGGTGTCCCTGAAAAATTTGTTTTCTTCAGCAAACCTGCTACATACAACATTTTGCTGAGGTCTAGCTCTAGAAAGAACTGAATTACAGAGATCCAGTGACCACGTTTTTAAGAAGAAACAAGTTTTTAAATAAGAAAACTGACAAATTCCATCACTATGGATCAAAAATGTGATTGATTGATTGATTGATTGATAGATTTTTTTCCCCCCAAAGGCAGAAGAGGACCAAATACCATCCTTGGAAGGAGAGACAAGCAGTCTCACTTACCATAAGTACTAACCCTTTTGTTTTACTTTCCTGTAAGCTCCTGCTGCAGTACCTATGTGAAACGAAAGGCACAGATGGATTCCACGGGCAGCAGTAAAGTCCACGAGATACCATCAGCACATTTCCTTAAGTTTGTGTAGCTTGGTACACATGTGGCTGGCAACGAGCATGCTTGGAAATCACTCTAGTTACGTGTTATCCTACAGCTCTATGAGGACTGGTTGGCTTGGAAGTTGACTCCTTTACTTCCACAGAGTAATCTAAATTGGATTCAAAAGCTTCTGTAGCTGAAATGACTTTGATAAACACTAAGAGATTCCCTCTACTACATACAGCAGCAAAATTAGAATGAAATTTGCTCAGGAGAACAAAAGAGGGAAAAAAAGAAAGCATAAGTCTGTAGACATACGAATTCAGCATATACCAGAACTGCTGCTCGTAAATACGACCAATATGGTTTACTAGAAAAAACAGATATTTAAGTCTATATATGCCAAAACTGAAGCAAAATTCGCTCAGAATGACAGAAGTGGGGAAGATACAGAAGTGTCCAGGTCAGTCCCAAATCATAAAGCCCGGTGCCCCATACTTTACTAAGCTGCTGTTGCATATAGCAGGAGACAGATAGAGGTTTAAACTTCTTTCCTCCAGACCCATGTTATACACAGAACGAAGCACTGCCCAATATTTATGCTACGTTCTATCAAGCAGTATCCACAAAAGATGGATCACAAGACCGTGGATCACAAGACCACAATGCAAATTGTTGCTTATCAACCCCTCTTTACAGACCTTCCCTGCACAGCCAAGGCTTCAAGGGACAAATTATTAAAGCTAGAGAAAGACACAACTACTGAATACAGCCAGCACAGCACTTGCATATGTGTTAGAGGAGTATGAGCCCACACCTCTGGGCAGCAGTGCTACAGATGTACCATTCACAGGATGACACTCAGCTTCTTCAGCATTTGCAAGTGCGAACACTCAAAAGTAATAAATCTTTCACACTGCAGTGACCATCTCCAAGTGATACTCAGCTCCAAACTGAACAGGCAACAGGGCATGGGCAAATGAAACACCCTAGAAGCACAGCTGGAAGAGAGACCAAAGCCCTTTCAAAGTTTACCAGCAGCTTTGTTCAGGAGGGGAATGGCTAAGGAGTGAAGCTGTGGAGGGGAACCTGACAGCCAACACTAAGAAGCCAGAAGACACAATGGCAAAACAGAACCAGGACTTCAAACAGGCAGAGAATGCAAAGAAGAAATTAGAAAAGAACTCCAGAAGGTAAATGCAGGGGCTGGGTGGAAGGAAATAAAAACCTGATAGACTTTGAAAAGAGAATAGCTAAAAAGGTATTACATTGTGCAGGGGGTAGAAGGACAAGATCCAATAGTAAACTCACAAGAAGGGAAAATAAAATTTTTGTTGGGGAATTCAGGGTGTTCTTTGATGTCATAACAGAAAAGATAAATAAATACATCCTTCCTTTCCATTCTAGGTGACTGTAAGACACCAGAGAAGAAAGCACGAAGGTATTATATGGGGAAGAAAGTCAATGCAAAGAAACAGAAAAGCTGTTTAAATACAGAAAATAGCTAGAAACTCCTGTAAAGCAAACCTCTGTAAAGCATGTTATAAGCAGTGTTTTCTGTAAGAAAAACAGAAGCAAGCATTTGAGAATGGAGTACTCTTAGATAACATGTTTACCTCAAGTCCAAATGCACAGAGGAGTAGACTAGGTAGTTTCTCCTCAAGCCTGTTCCAGGCTCATGTAAAGGTCAGAGAACCACTGTCCCAGTTCAGTACACAGCTATTTGCTGGGATCAGGGAGCATGTTAAAGTGAAAGGACAGGAGAAAACTTCATCAATCCTGCTAATACACAACAATAGCCCAGGCAATGGTAGAGCTGCCCAGTCCTGTCGAAAATGGCACTTCTACCTGTTGTAAAGCACTGAAAGAGTCCTTTACACATTACACCATGGCACTAGCAATCAGCAGAAGGTGTAATGTATGGCACCAGCGATTACAGGACCCACCCAGAGATATAAATCTGCCCTGAAAAACAGAGCTACCAAAGAATATGTCCATTAATCTTGCTTTAATAGCTTATGGCACACATCAAGAGACATGCAAAGGCAGGTCCCTGTAAAGCCAATCCACATCTGTAACATGTCTTGCAGTGCGTCTAATATTGTAATTCTACATCTAAATATCAGATTGTGGGGACTCTGCCTCTTAGACATCATTAAAGCCTGTATGTACATTCATGCCTCACACTGGCTCAGGAGACCTCACTGCCTTCTTCAGCTAGAGACCAGTGGTTGCAAGAGGAAGAACATCTGCATCTCAGAAACTCTGCTTATTATGGCTGAAAGTAAGGTGCCTGCCTTATTCACCGCTACTTCATTATTTTTATTTCTCCGACAGTCAGCTGTATCCATTCACAGACATGCACAATGGTTTTGTGCCACATAACTCTTCTTTTAGCAGAGTTAACTCCAGATTTACATCTGTTTAAGACAAGTGTGGAAACAACCTGAGAGTCCAAAACTTTAAGACTGAGCTTGAACAATTCATATTTCTACTTCTGGCAAAATTGCAGAAGCATACAGTCCCTAGCAAGACTAATTTGTGTGCTCACATGGAGAGGAAAAAATGAGTGCTGACACAAATACAGAGACAGACAGTGGTCATCTGATAATAAAACCTGAGAGCAGGGCAGGGGGAGCCAGCAGGCAAGACCTGGCATCTCTGTCCCATTGTCCCAAACACAGGCACACGTTACACTGGCTCTGGCACTTGAGGTCCAGGGGCCCTGCACAGCCCAGGAGCAAAATCAGTGTTTACCCTTTGTTCAGAGAGTGCACAGAGCAAAGAAACTCCACCTCTCAGACAGACCCCGGGCAGATGCGGTGAGAGGGAAGAGAGGACACTTGGCAGCTTCTCCTACCGACCAGGGCCATGCGGAACAAAATTGCCCTCCTACGCCACAGGAGGAGCTCCGATGCAACCTCGAAAGTCACCGGCGTTATGGCTGGAAGCACTGGTACCCACACAAGCACGCATTTACGGTCTGATCCAGTTGCTCCATACTTTTCCCTCAAATACCGCCCAGCCACAAACAGCCTCTCCAGCAAAACACCGACTCTAACACAGCGAAGGAGCACAACCGGCCTGCGAGGCAGCGGCCAGGACACGACCAAGCTCGCGTTTACTTAAAGCAGGCTCCTGCGGTGCCCCGAGCCCAGCCGCTGGCACACCCCGGGCAGCAGGGACCACATCCCAGGGATCCCCATCCTGCCCTGCGGGGGAGCCGAGGCATCCCTCTCCTCTGCGGGAATGACGCCAACGCTTGCATGCGCAGCGCCCGGGCTACGTGCGCCAAAAATTAAAAGGCACAAAGGAGCTTTTATCGCTTTATTATTAATCCCGGGGGGGGTGGGG
>JAWWES010000133.1:24191551-24209865 GCA_035583135.1 Lophotriccus pileatus
GGGGGGCCGCCCCCCCCGGGGGGGGGTGGCGGGGGGGCGGCGGCGCGGCACAGCGCGACCCGCCCGCCGGCAACACCTGCCCGGCTGCGGCGGCGGCGGCGGCGGCGGCTCCCCCGCAGAGCCGGCGGCTGCGCCCGCCCAGGAATTACGAGCCGGCGGGGGGATGTCGGGGGATTATGGAGGAGCCGCGCGTCGGCTCCAATTAGGATCAACGCTCCCGCCGCCCCCGCGCCGCCGCCGCCGCCGCAACGGCGGGGCCGCAGCGCCCCCTGCCGCCGCCCCGCCCGCAGCACCCGCCGGGACAGCGGGGGGCGTTTGGTGTCGTTCTGCGCGATCCTCTCACGGAAACCCCGGGGCGCCCCAGGGCCCCCTCACGCAATGGTTCGGGTTGGAAGGGAGCCCTGTTTCCAGACTCCCTGCCACCTTCCGCTAGAGCAAGTTGCTCAAAGCCTCAACCAACCTGGCCTTGAACGCTTCCAGGGATGGGGCAGCCACAGCTTTTCTGGGCAACCTGTGCCAGTGCCTCACCACCCTGACATGAAGTGAAGCATTTCTTCATTATGTCGAACCTAAACCTACCCTCTTCGAGTTTAAAATTTGCCCCTTGCCCTGTCACTACAGGTCTTCCTCCATCTTTCCTGTAATCCCCTTTTTTAGATTGAAAGGGGTCAGAAAGACCTCCCTTAGCCTTTTTGAACATCACGAAGTTCATGCAGGTCTAGCCCTCCTGCCTGCCCAGGTCCCTCCATTCCCTCAAGCAAATCCACTGCATCACTTTACTTGCCATCATCCACAAACCTGCCACGGCAGCACTCACCACCACTGTCTGTAGCATTAATAAACATACTGAACAGAACCAGTATGAATCCCTAAGGGATACCCCTTGTTACCCATCTCCATGTGGACATTGAGCCATTGACTGCAATTACCAGGATGCAGCCATCCAGCCAGTTCCTTGTCCAACGAATAGTCCATCCACCAAACTTTTCTCTCTACAGTCTAGACAAGGGTGTTGGCAGGATCCTGGCCTGCTTGGCCATCGCTGATGCAGGAGGATGGTGCTTGCGGGCAGGAATGACTGGCTTTGAAAACATGAGTCTATTACCCCAAAAGCTTCCTCTGGAGCATTTGACATGCTGGCCAGGGCCACCACTGGCCAGGGCACAGCTGGTGGTGTGGGCACAGGGTGGCCAGCCCCCACCAGCATCCATGCTCACTCACTTTTTGTCTGCCTGCATTAGAAGAATGTGTTCCCCCCAAATTACTCAGCAAGTAACGAGCAGCAGCAGCAGCCGCTATAGCAATATAAATCCACAGGAAAGGATTTTTCCCCTCCCTTTTCTGAGATAAAAATCTCAGAACAGCAGAGGCTACACCGTTGACTAGGCTATTAAAGTGGTATTTATGAGGCAATCACTTATTTTAACTGCCAGCTACATAAAATTTATCAGGGAAAAAAAAGACTCGGGGAATTTTATAATTATCATTTACATTTTCTTAAACCTATTTAACAAATCAAATTTGCAATCCTTCCACACAAAAATATATCAGAAGGAACAGAGGAAGAGAAGCAGCCAATGGGCAGTTGGCGCATCTGCCATGTACGGTTGCAGGGGCACTTCTCTCTTTGTCCAAAATGAGCCCCTTTTCTGCACAAGAAAGGCTCTTAAATGGGGCTAGGGAGCAGAGAGTACAGGTCTGATGCACCCCAAGCAGGACCTTATGGTGCCCCCAGCCCTCAGAAACCCAAAGGAGGAGATATGTGGAAGAAAGGAACCGATGCTCAAGTAGTCAACACAGTTGTTTTGCAGTGAAATACACTGTTTTGTTGCTGTCAAAACATCTTCATTTCTGCAGGAGAGGTTGTTAGCGAGGTGAGAGCAGGATCCTGAGAGCTGGCCCAGGCCAGCTCATGGAGAACGGGCAGGGGTGAGAAAGCTTCACCCAGAATCCTTCTGGGAGAGATTCAGGTCTGGACTTTCCTCTATCACTTTAGTTCTAATGGAAAAGAGATACTCATGGGGAGGCTCTGCAAGCCAGACATGAGGAAGGACTCAATGCAACACACAGGCTCTGCCAGCGAGACAAGGGGCTTCCATACAGCACCGCCACTCAACCACCCCTTAACACAGCAAATGTATGCAACATGTTTCAAGTGTAGATGTTGCTTGATAGCAGCACACCTACGCAATACCCGACCATCTCATGTCATGGTCCTGGGAAGGGCATTACACCTCTGTGCTTACAGACAGGGAAAGGGGGGTGGGAAGTCATTGAGGGACACAGGTGCAGCTCCACAGGAGGTCACCAGCAGAGCAAGACCTACTGTCAAGATTTTGGCCAATGATTTATTCTACACCAGATCCCTGACTATGTGCAGCTTATGTCTGGCAGCTGATAGGCTGGGGCTAGGGACCCTTAATCTAGAGAAAGAGAAGGATGGTGTGGCGACAAAGATGTGAGATGGGGTTGAAAACCATCTATCCATCCATCCATCCATCCATCCATCCATCCATCCATCCATCCATCCATCCATCCATTCACCCACCCCAGGAACTACATGTTTTGTTCTGATTTCTAGCTGTCTCTCCTTCATCCATGAACAATCTCACTGCCAATCCCTGGGCCACCCGATCTCTCAGGCTTTGCAAGGGCAAGTTACAAAATAACCGATTAAAATGGAGGAAGGAAAAACAAAGGTATCTCGTGTCTTGCGTCAGTGAGGATCTGTTACACCTTTGGATCTTCCACACACACACCTCTGGATTGCACATTGGTTGTTGATAAGAAATTCATATTAATTCAGCGGGTCTGCAGAGCTAGAAGTTTGCTATGCCACATGCTTAATCATACTTTTAAATTAAAACTGAAAGGAAACAACTATCTTCCAACTATGCAAATCAGCTATTTAGAGTGCCAGGCTGCTTGTGGTAGTTCTTCAATATTCTCAGTGTCAGAGCATATTTTTGTCTTTTTGGAAAGCATTACAATTATTTCTCGTGCTTTTTAAATACACTTTGTTATCCTTTTGATTTTAGAAGGGCTTCCTGAGTATGCTGTGTAGGTAGCAACATGCTGGAGACCAAGAAGTTTTGATTTCAGTATTACTAAATCACTTTGGTGTTTGTGGAAAAAACATGCAACTTCCATGAGTCTGTTTACATGTAAGCATCCAAATATTTTGTGCAGAGTTTAATGCCTGTGTGGCAGCAGGGCTCTTCAAGTCGAATGTGTCCTGCAGGGACAATCCATGGAAATGATGGTTTCAGTATGTGGTAGATTAGGCCATCAGTATGTGGTGGTGGTGGTGGTGGAGTGTTGTCATTAATAAAAATACATCATTTGCAGTAGGTGAGCCTCCTTCAGGTACCTGACATTCAGAAAGAACCTTATTTCATTCATTCATTCATTCCTGCTTCTGCTGAAGTGTACATTTGTCACAAGACAAACTTTGCTGTTTTAAAGGCATACTAAATCTTTGCAAAGGGGGATTTCATTCTGATGGGAGGAAAATTGGGCAATACAGCTGTACGAGTCATAGAGCAGAGCATATAATGACTCATTATTTATCAACAAAGACATAGCCATGAGCAGGATGTGATGGTCTGGGATGGGCTGATGTCACAGCAAGGAGTGGGAAGATGGCAAAGACAATGAGACTATTATGACTGTCTTTAACCACATAACACAATCAGACACTTTATTACTATTATTAGTCACTGCAATTCTGTAATTCTACAAACCCACTCCATCTATGTAGGAAGTTGTGAAAAATTTTTGTTGTAGATCATTAATTTTTCTTTAAAATTCCTTCTCATTTACTTTTTCTAAGAGATGTCTAAACTGGGCAAAGAAGTTTTGGAAGAAAAGCTCTGAAGTTATCCCTTGGGGGAAAAAAAAATACAGTATTGGCAGTACAATCCATTCAAAATAATGAATCAGCCTCCTGGAGAAAGGAGTAGTTCAAAACAGAGGACTAAATTTAAGAAAAAAAAAAACACAACCTCCTATTCTTTATATTTGCTTCTCTTCCTTTGCATGCTTTGGGCTCAGACTTTCAACCTTTTCTTTGCAATCACAGCAGCTGGAAACTTACTTTTTTCAATGGAAAATGAGAACCCAGTTTAATCACATGAGTCTCAGAGCTGGAGTTTCAAGGAAAGCTCTATTTCCCCTTCAGCTTGTGATTTGGCAGTGCCAAAGGTACAGACAGACAGCTCTGAGACTTACAGAGACAGTCCATAAGAGATAAGCATTTAATAAGCAATCTTTGGCAATACTAATGGCCTCCATAGGAGGAAATTTTCATCCCTCTAGGAAGAGCAAGCTGTGCATTACAATCTAACATTTTTTTCCTCTTTGAATCACGTACTAGAAAAATGTGGCAGACTGTAAAAGCAGGCAGCTGGAGTATAAACATCTTGCAAGGCTTAGCCCTTAAAGAAAGAGGCAAAAGGCTGTCCAGGACTACACTTGTGCCTTTGGAAAAGGGCCACCCCCAGCCCTCTGCTCATGCACCAAACCTGGAGCACAGATGTCCTAAGGCGGCCCCTCTCCTGCCTTTGCCTGAAGGTCAACAAACCAACAAAGTTAGTATCTGGCCAGGTCCCCCCCTGGGTACCATCCCTTTACCTGGGTCAAATCATGGCTCATGCCCAAGGGGGTGGTCACACCACAGGGAAGCATGGGTGCTCTCAGTCTGTGAGGGACTTGACTCTTAAAGGCATGTGATTGTTTGTCTTCCAAGTGAGTGAAGTACCGTCTCTCTGATGAAGAACATTATCAGCTGTAAGTAATTTGTGCTGTCCATTGCAAAAAATCTAAATGAGGTTATTACAATTCATTTTTTCAGTTAATTTCTCCACAGTTTTTTTTAGATTGCTGCTGTTATCTTTCATATTCATTTCAATAAGCTGCTTCCAAACAGTTAGGTGGCTGATACATACAAAGAAGTTAAAACCTAGTAACTCTTGCAAGGAAGTGGCCACAGAAGGTCCATAGCCCCCACTGTGCTGTAATCGTGACTGAAATGAAAAACAAAATCTTTGATGCTTTTTACCCAGACAACTGGAAATCAGCAGCAACATAAGCTTTAAAGCACGGCTTGTCAGTACAGCAAGCTTTTCCCTGTACATTACCCCAGTCACATCCCCAGTAGAAAAATAAATCAGGAGCCTAACCTCGGGGGAGCACTCCGAATTCAGTGGTCAGTGGTGGGCACCAGGGAGAAAGCACATTGTCTAATTTTTCTCTTGCCCTTTCTTTCTGGGACCCAGCACATATTTCCATCCTCTCCTCTCCCTGGCTATCATTTTTTGACACAACTAAACTCTGTAAAAATGAAGCCATTTTTAGTGACTTCTGGACCCACATATTACATCTGCTTCAAACTTTTCAATTAATCTGCACATCTCTTCATCACACCCTCTTTAACCTCTACGTACTAAGTCACTGGCACCAATATCTGTTTTACCATGCCTTTTCCCAGATTTCCCTGTCCCATCTGATTGCAAGCTGGCATCGTTAGCCCCAAGCAGAAACTTAGGGCATTATGTGGGGGGCCCTGTACAGGGGATTTTCCACTGCCAGATGTTTGAGTCAGCACAGGGAATGTTTTATGTCAGGGGTACCTGCTGACACTCTTTCTGTGCAGCTGATCTATGTGAGTCACGGGAAGCTGTAACAGTGCACCAAAGCAGGTCTCTCCCACTGCCTCCCTTCTGAAGCACTTGGTCTAGCTGGCAGGGTGGGCCTCCTAGGACTGGGGTCAGCATGGAGGTAGGCTGGATCTGGTTTCAGCAAATATTGCTTCATGAAGCACTTGGGCTGTTTTACAGCACAGGTTCCTATCCTGCACCAGTAATATGCCCCAGCCAGCAGTGAAAGCAGTGGGTTTTCTTCCCCCTGTAAAATTAACACATGGTGGCATGGCACACATCCCCAGGTAACAGCATACCCTGCCTCTGGAAGTCCCATGATCTGCTGCAAGGACAGAAACTGCTGCCTGTGCCTACCCTGTGGTAAAGCAGCAGGCACACAAAATGAGTTTTTTCCTCCTTTTCAATTTAATAGTCTCTTGGTACTACTCAGGTAATTATACCAGTGTGTCTCTTTGTAAGCTTTTTTTATTGTCCCTAGTATTCCCCCTGGCAAAGAACTAAGGAAAATGTCAATTTTCTAAAAGCACTCTGGCTTAAGCTGGCCGCCAGTGAAGTAATGTGGCCATCCCTAAAGTCCAGAGTGTATAACTATAACCAAAATGGAGTTATTTCTTCGTTCCAGAGCAATTTCTTTAGCGCTATTAGGAAAAAGTCTGAAGAACAGAAAACATACACTGAACCACTTTTCTTTTTTTTTCCCCATGAGTAGAAGAAAACATTTTTGAGGGTCTATTCTAAAAAGTTTTTGGCAAAATGCTTATCTAACAAAACTCAGTGTCTGCTATCTGGCCTCTGCCAGCAGAGACATGCACATTCTCAGCCTCAGTGTTTCTAGCAGTGGTATTGGATTGGTGATGAGGAAGGTATTTTCATCCCAACAAGTCCCTTTAGCATTTAGCTGCAAATGATGGACAAAAGGTTTTTGTAGTGAAAGGAGGGCAGCAGAGCAGCATTACTGAAGAAGAATGATGTCCAGTTTTGGAATGTACAGTAAGATAACAATACGGGTTTTTTTTTACTCATCTCTTAATAGATATTTGAAAATACAGGAACCAGTTTTTCCAGTACAGGTACTAATGTTAATGCTAATGAATAAAATGTATCACAGGGCTTAAGCTATTTGATTGCCAAAATATCTGATTTCACTCATCTGAATGAAGTTTTCTTTTTGTTTTTAAACAAGCCAGATATCAAGCTGATCCAAGCTAATACTTTCGGAGAAAACTTTTAAACTGTAACAGCTTAACATGACCAGAAACAGCATTCTGTAGTACTGGTACATTCTCAGTCATTTTTGTTTTCCCTTTTCATAAGCAGATTGCTCCTGCATCTATACAGTGCAAGTAAGTCTGGTGAAGTGAAATGAGTTTACTTCTGTTAACAGTAAAGCCACATATTTGTGGTGTCTTTAGTGTCCCCTCCAAATTTTAGAACTGTTCATCTGAACTCATCTCGTTCATTAAAACATTTCCCAAAAAACCCAGGTAACTCCCACCCCTTCATTCTGTGGCATATGGATTGGCCTGTCTGAGGGTTAATGACATGTTTGTAAATGGCCTCCTGAGTATGCTCACCATCAAATCATTTTGGAAGACCTGGGACCAGCTGGGAGACGTGAATTACTCCTTCCCAAAACTGCTGCGAATGAATCTTACAGTGTAGCAATTGGGTATTGATCAATTCACAGACAGGGTTTTACAGTGACTTTATAGTTCCCACAAATCCTCACCCCATCTTGGGACCACACATGGCTGGTATAGTCCCAACCCTGGAATCTGCAGGTGAAATTATACCCTGCCTCTGCAATCCATCCCACTGCTCCTCTGATTCCTCTGACCACCTCTCCACAGCCACCCTCCCCTACACAAATGGCACCAGCCTCACTCACACCCACTGAGAAATGGCATCACCTGCTCCCTCCAGCCTTCTTGTTGTGCTGCTTATAAAACAAATGTCTGCCCTAAATAGGACTCTATATTTTATCTGTCGTGCTGCTCTTTGGTCTGGTTTACACTTACATACTGCCACTTTCTGCCTATCAGCAGGAGACGATCTCCTTCAGTCTCAATTAACTCTAAGGGAACATGGGCATATGGAGAAGTTACTGTGACAACCAGACAGCCTAAAACTCCTTATCTCTCCTTTCTGGGACACCTTATAACAACAAGTTCATTTCCTTCAGACATACTCTAGAATTTTTTCTTTGCTGGTCTCCCAGGCTTAACACCTCAGGGTTTATTTTCACATTAACAGAATACATAGAAAGTCAGCTCATCCCATCCATGCCAGTAAAGGGGCTCAGGTTCTTCAGCTCTTTCTCTAAGGAGCATCCTCATTCTGAGCCATGGATATCCAAATGCCCAGCTGTGTCCCAATTACCCTATGTCAAAGTTTTTCCTAGATTATGGAGTAGTGATACCATTTTATTCACCACAGGCAATGAGTTTTCAGCCGATGTGTACACCATCATGTGATACAGAGGTGCCTGGATGAAGCTGGGTCCTCTCAGCAGCAGAGGTGAATTGGCACTGCACAACCGTGCTGCGCTCTTTCCTCTCTGGCACATAAAGCTCCGCCCTATCAGAGCTGTATTGCACCTAAAGCGCCTTCGGGGGCTGCCCTCAAGGCAGGATCATACACCACTTTTTCTGGTGTTTCACTCCATAAACAAATTTGCTCTTGACATGCATTTAAGAAACAACAAACAAATCAAAAAAAACCCAAACAACAACAACAAAAACCAAAATAGGGAGGACGAGTCACTATTTAGGATTGTTAAGGGCTCAGTAGTATTTCCTCCTCTTAGTTGATTCTTGATTTAAAAAAAAAAAAAAAGAAAATAATAATTAAAAAAAAAAAAGAAGAAAACTGCGGTAGGCATAATGTTTTTAGATGCTCTATTACCTCTTTATATTCTTTCTTACCAAGTTCTCATGGAAAATACAAGTCTTCAGGCACTCAAAATGCTTTCCAGCCAATGGCAGGAAAACAGCCTTTGCTGAGCTGCATTTTCTATAGCATTTGCATAAAAATACAGTTCAATTCTCAGTATACGCTGCAAAAATCCGACTCTTTTATTTCCATTAAGTTGGAAACGGTCCATATTGCCATATGTAGCCATTTTATCTTTCCTCGTTCCTTTCTTATAAAGCACAGTCCTTGATGCCAGCTTGCTTTATGTTTTTGCCATTCATGGGGAAGTGAAAAATAGCAGCACGATTCCTGAAGAGACAGCAGCAGAACAATAACTTTGCTTAAAATCCAGAACAGCAAAAATTTACCAAACCTAACAATTTAAACTACCCCATTGTAAAATCAAGGTTCAAACTCTGAGTTCCTAGTGACTGCTGGTTTGCAAGCGAGCTCTTAAAATGTGACAGCATTTTCCCAATATCTCACAAAGCGGGGTGCTTATGATAAATACTTGATACTCAGTCATTTAATAAAACAGAGCTCCCTATTTCTGGTTTTATGTGATACATTGTACTAAAAATATGCACGACAGGGATGTGCTTCTGGTAGCAAAGTGGAATATCTGCAAACATTTACAATATTCCAGTATAAAGTTGGCTCCCTTGCTGTTAAGGCTGATTTCATTCATTCATACAGACACAGATCATAGCATCAGCTTTAGTGAAGTCACAGGAAGGATAAATTCAGCTCTTTAAGTTTGTGTTTACAGAGTCATGCATTTTTTATAATTCCACAGGCAGAGAGATTTCTGTTTAAAGCAGCATTTTTCTGGAGAAGACTATGGCACCATCACATGACTTTAAGGTGTTTCTGTATAAATGAAATAGAGTCAGATAATTCAGAAGACAGCCCCTTATATTCCTCATGATGAGCAGGAGCCAATGATAAAGACAGTGTTTGCAAAAATGTTGAGCTTAAGAGAAGAATTTTTACTAATTGCACTGATTTTGGTCTGAATGCTGATTTCGTGTCCAGTTTTACCACGAACAGACCATACCAGCTCCTCAAAGAGATCCATATTCCTCAGTTTTACACGTCTAATGTCACTCCCTGGTACTCAGGAATCATTCAGTCAGGTCCTGTGTCAGCCCTTATGCCTTGCTTACACTAAAAATTAATTATTTAAGCCTTTAAAAAAATCTGACCTCTTGTTTCTTTGCTTTGACCACACTGGGATATTAGAGAGCAGAGCTCAGATGAAAACACTTTCATTTGACTCATTTTGTTGTAACACCCTTTCTTACGTCTCGTGGGGTTTTGTTGGTTTGGGTTTTTTGGTTTTGTGTTTTTGGTGTTCTTTTTTTCCTGTCAGATTCTTGTTTGGTTGGTTTTTAGGGAGGCAGAGAGATGCCTCCTGAACACAACTGAGAGAGACCGGAAAAAGCAGGGGCTCGGTATAGCACTGTGCACGTGGCCAGGTGTGGGGCGATGCTGACTTCAGCAGCATCATACCGAGAAGCCTGCTTGGTTTTGGACAAGTCTCTACAAAATGACTGTTGGTTCTCTTGCACGTCTGCAGGGGAGTCCCTGGCTCCTTGCTACAGCCTCGGGCAAGCTGCCAGCAGGCACAGGCGGGGAGGTAAGCTCAGGCTGCCAAGTATTCCTGTGTGCTGGGATGGGGAACAGCCGAGCAGAGAGGGCCCTATCACTTTGGAAGAGAGGAATGGTTGAATGGGGAGGGAGGGAAAATGTTATTTCCTGAATAAGTCACCTCAAATTAAAGCCTCTGGGTTGTGTACAGCAGCTGGGGCTAGGGCTGTCACTCAGTGAGTAATAAAGGAGATGCCAGCTCTCCCGTCTGAGCTCATTTTTTATTCTGGCTTTCAGGCAACTCACTCATCTCAGTAGCTCTTTGCAGCTCTTGCTTGTTGCACATGCTGGGTGAGGGCTGTTCTGTCCCAGAAAGGCAGACACCTTTGCAGCAAACGGTGAAGCAAAGGCAAGCCTAGAGGAGAGAGGTTTGGCCACGGTGTTTGTTCTGGGATCTCCCCTCTCAAGTCCCTGTACAGGGAACTCCCTGCTCAGCAAACCTTTCCCTCCTAGGCTCTCACCTGGGCACAGACTCAAGCACAGGAGGCAACAGGAAGGATAATCTTTACCCATGCCAACTCTAAACTCTCATTTGCCAGGGGAAACAGCCATTTGCCCTCTCAGGCAATAAACAGACATTATTTTTTTTAATTTTTTGTTTTTGTTGTTGCTCTTCAGCAGCTGCCTACTTTCTCTGTAAGCAAGAGCCAGCCCTGCTTTTCAACATTTCTCACTGTGTCATACAGAATCAAAAATCTGACCCAACCCTGTCCAGCTTCAACAAACGCTGCTTGGATACAGCGGCACGATGTAAACAGGGAGCTGCAACCAATGCCATTTGGCTCCAGTCATTTTGGCACATGAGTCCTGTGGGCAAGATCTCCACTCCTGCTACATTTTTAATTTTTCAAATGAGAATATAAGTGAAACAGCAGTCAAACTGCAAAGCTTCCCGAGGAGGCACGTTGCCAGTGCTTCTCGTGGCCAAACTGGGCAGAAGAGCAGGAATATCCCTGCAGCAGCAAAGGCACCAAGACAGGCAGAGGCTGGATGAGGTGGATTTCCCTGAACAATAAAAGGTGAAAATGGAGATTTGTAGAAAGGACAAAAAAAAAAAAAAAAAAAAAAACACAGGGAAAAAACCTAAAACCAAACAGAAATAGCTTTTGAATTTTGCCTTTTGCACCAAGCACCTCAACTGGGGTTTTTATTTAAATGTGTTGATTACTTGTGCATTGAAATTGCATCACAGTTACAAGAATGTAATGTACACTGATTTCTGCCACTGATTTCTGCTCATGTCCTCCTTTAGCAGGATTACCTGCATGCTGCCCCTGTTCTGGAAATTGGGTGAGAAATTTGAACCTCAGCACAAAGAAGTTGAAAGAGAGTTTCTGATTACTCAAAAAGTAATCAGAATGCATTTTAAGAGTATTTTGAATCTGTATTTTAAAGAGAATGATCAAGATCCACAGCTGTACTATATCAGCTCAATGACAGCAGTATTATAAGAGGCCAGGTTATGCCAGGCAGATCACTAACCCTGGATTCTAAATAAATGCAATATACAAGTACAGAGATCATTCATAGAGGTAGTGACAGAGTGAGAAATTGAAGCGCACCTTGGGTGCTTACATGTGTTCATGCCCAGCAAAAGGTAAGTCAGCATGCTCTCCATTGAGGATGCTGTCTCACATGCTGAGAAACAGCTCATGATTTTCACAATGGTAAAAGGATAAAGTCCTCCCTAAATGAAACCTGAAGTGACTGCGCAGCCTCTGAGACATCAAGCAGGTAAACCAGATTTTGCCGCAGGGCTGAATAATGAAGGTCAGCATTTAGCAATTAACATAGGCAACAGCATTAACCATGCTTCTTTTTCATACACAGAACTGACTAAAAAGAGTAAAGAAATGTAAACCAAGTAATTTCCCCAGCTGCAGTTTGTTGAATTTGTCAGCCATGATGTAGATCCCCAAAATCTCCATGCAGAGCGCACCAAACTTGTTTTCCTGACAGCCACATGCATGAGCACACAGGAGATGCCATCAGCAAGGAAGGGTGAAGGAGACATCTGGGGAACATTACTCTCTGCTGGTGGGATGAGCCTGCACCTCCCCATGCTGCTGCCACAGCTCCAGCCTGCACCACAGATGCTCACTTTCTCTCCTCCAGCCACCCTGGCCTGCCAGGCTTACAACTTGTCTCCAGCATTTGAGGGGGGGAGATCCTCCCTCCTTCACCTCCTCGTGAGCTCTGGTCTCCTTTGCTTGTGTGTCACGGTCCCACCATCTAAGCACAGGCTGGGCAACTGCTTGGCAGCTTTGGGAAGCACAGCTTTCCTACTAAAGGCACTGGGTTGACAGATTGTTTCTTCTTGTTTCCTTATCCCTTCTTCTGACCAGGATATTTTTAAAGTTTGGGAAAGGATTCAAGTCAAATGAGGAAAAAAACCCCAACCACTTCTAGGTATATTTATACAATATGTAGTCTTTTTTTTTTTTTTTTGTCTACTTGGTTATTTTTGCAGCAGCTGTCCTTTCATAAAGGGATCTTTTTGCTTGTTTTGAGAGCTTGCTTTGTTGTCTTTTTTTTTTTTTCCAAAGGAAACGAATGAAAACAATCACCATCCTAGTGTCTAGCAGTTTTCAGGTTAGATATGAGATAAAACTAGAAGCGATGATACAGCTTTTTGGAGGGGATACAGAAACAGAAAGACAGCTCATTTTAGCTGCTGCATGGTTGCACATCTGTGGCAGGCTGTGGTCTCACGCAGACCTAAGAGCCCGTATCTCTGGTATGTAACTGGAGATCATACTCTAATGCTCTGCCTTCCTCTCCAAAGCTGTTAAATAGAGCCA
Source organism: Lophotriccus pileatus (assembly GCA_035583135.1). Lineage (NCBI taxonomy): Eukaryota > Metazoa > Chordata > Aves > Passeriformes > Tyrannidae > Lophotriccus > Lophotriccus pileatus. Next base: position 24,204,576 of record JAWWES010000133.1, read on the forward strand.
GCAGCATTTCTCTGCCACAGGCTGGATTTGTTAGTAAATAGGCAAGATACAGCTGGGATAAAGACTAAATTTCCCGCTCCAGGTTTTTATGTCTGTCCCTCCAATAGCGTGCAATGTACAAATTTGCTTTCCTGAGAGCTTTGCTGGTGAGCAGGTTCTCTGCTCCAGCCATAAAGCCCATCTGACAGCAAAAGCCTATGTCCCTGCAGACCCCGGGGGATGACCCAGCCATCCTTATTCAGATTGATTTCAACAAACCAGTCAGTCTGAATTTGCCCCCACCTGAAGCAGCTGCACAGGACACCCCAAGCCCCTCCCTGGGGGGGTGCCCTTGGCCACTGCGCCGTGCCTGGCTCCTGCCACCCTAATGCACTGTCAAGGCTTGGGGCAACCTTTGACTGTCTTTGATGAACGTTACATGTATTTGCAGGCAACGAACCCCTGCTGTGACAAAAAATACAAAACAAGGGAAATAAAATTGCATAGGTTGTTGTTTCATCTCAGGATAATGACTCCACCAGCATCTGCAGGCTGACACACTGCTTAGATTAATGTCGCTTTCAAGAACAGGGCTTGATTTTCCTTTTAAACATTTGTCTTTACCAACAAGCCCCTCACCTTAGCACCGAATAATTGACTCTGCCTTGAAGATACTGGAGCTTGTCACAATGTTTTAAATATTCGGCTGGCTGCAGCTCTCACAAAGTTAAGGGAAGCAGTCAAGGAGCCGACAACACCTCGCCTCCCCGTGCCACGGTGGGGTCAGGTGTGCTGAACCCCCAGATGCCCTGCTGGTGCGGCAAGCAGCTTCTCACCACTGCTCCCAGACTTGGCTGCTTGGCTTCCCAAAGCATATCAAAGCTCAAGCGTTCCCCCCAGGTCTGCCTGGAGAGACGATAAATGGGAAGCACTGTTTGTCATCCTACTCCCCGACAGTGCTAAGCCAGACAGCTCTTCATGGCTTTCTTGCTTTCTGGAAGTTTTTAATATTTCAATTAACAATTTAATTAATTATTTAAGTACACTTTAAGTTCCCTGGTAAAAGTGGCCAAGTGAAACCACTGTATAACAGAGCCATATATTCATTTTCAACCACACATCAACCCTTTTCTCGTGCAGAAGAGAACCCACACCAACAAAAGTCATCTTGGCTACAAACTACCTTATCACTTTCTCAAAAGAGAGATTTTTCAGTGTTATTTAGAGCACAAAAAGGAAAAAAGAGAGGAAACTCTTTAAAGTCAGAGACAGAAAGGTAAGATCTGTTCAGATAAACATAAACGTGACAGCACAATTTTCTTTGGTCTTCTTTCTATCAAATCTAAAAAATTATTTTTAATTGATTCTCGAGGCACTATTTGAAGTTCAATAAATGCTTCAGAAATCAGTTGGGAGTCCACAAATGTTAATAGTATTTAGCTCATTTCAATAAAAATGGCCTCATTAACATGCCAGCTGCTAAAACGTGTGATACCAACTGTGTCCTTCTGCCAGCCTGCAGGGAAGCATTCCTACTTACTACTCAGTTTTGCTTTAAGAGACCATTTAGAAAACATACCAATTTTACTGTATGCATGCATCTAGATAATAATTACTTCGCGACTGCCCTACTCCCAAAAATGGCTTTAAAAGTTCCTGGCAGCCCTTCCAATGAGCTGAGATCAGGCTGGCTTTCTTTGCGAATTTTTTTTCTGCAGGCAAGTAAAACCTCATTCGCTTTCCCATCCATCAGCACAGAAGGAGCCAGGTGAGCACCGCGCCTGTCTGAGGCAAGAAGTTTTTCATTATGGCTCTGCTATGTGGAAATAAATAATCTTCGCTCAGCTCTGCTGCTGTCAAGTCACAACTGGCATCTGCAGCTCGCCCAACTGTGTGTAAGCACCCAACCTCCATCTCCAAAATTTGAAAGTCATATTGCACTTTGCATTAGAGCAAGTGCCTGCTGCCTTTACCCATCTACACAAACTAAGGACGACCCACATTTTGGCTTTATAAATATCTTTGCGACTAGTGTTTGTGCACTGTGTTTAGCTTTCTGAGACCCTTTGGATGAGAGCCATTAGACGCTTTCAGGAGTGGGGTGGTGCCTGTGTTTGAACGGGCACAACATCCAACCCAGGTTCGGGGCAGAAGTAACATTTGGAAGCTCATTTTAAAAATTAATTTGCTCCTTTAAGCTCCTTAAGCTAACTGCTGCTACTCCTGCTGCCAACTTCCTGACCAGCCCTGGCACAGTGAAGGCTTGAGACACCGCAGCAGTGCTTTGAGGGCATAGTAACAGTAGTAATAATAATGATGTGCCAAATTACACCATGTCATTAGGTCACAAGGGAAGTAGCAGCAAGTATTTCCAGAGAAAATGTGGGACATTATTCAATAAAGTACTGATCAAGTCAATGAGACTGGCAAAATCTGACTCAGAAATGTCACCAACAGGTGGTAACACCAAAAATTTCCACATCTAATACATATCTACAGCATAAAGCTGCATTAATAATTCAAGATCCCAGCTCAGGAAAAATAACACGCTCTGGCCTTTAAGAGCCAGGTTTTGATTCTCGGATCATGAGAATGCCTCTTCCTCGTGCTTACATTTGTAACTGTGCTTCCAGCTGCCGCCGTACCTGCCGAGCAAGCTGTTCACGCAGTTAAACGAAGCTGGATGTGCCAAGCAATAGTCATTTTACCCAAACCAGCTTGGATAGCAATACACATGCCAGCCTGCATGCAAAGCCCTGTCCCCTCTCCATTACAAATCAAAGGAGCATGTGACTGGCTGTGCCACAAGTGTCCCCCAGTGCACACAAGGCCAGAGGAGGTGCCAACAGCCATCCTGAGGAACCCATTTCCTCAGTATTTTAGAGCATCCCAAATGCTTTATTGTGACAGTTCTTTCCCATGAGAGCCAGCACAGAGGCTGTGAAGCCCTCATCATGCTCAGGTACGCCTTTGGTGAGGAATCACAGAGGGAACTCAGCCCCTGTGGCCACAGAGCAGCTGTCCAGGATGTGATCCTACAAAGCAGGCTAGGGCCTGTGAAAGGCAGGGCAATGATAAGCAAAATTAAGCAGCAATCAGGAGCCACTGCAGCAGCAGGTCCTACACATGGGTACTCAGAAGCTGGGCCCACAACCCCTTGTCATCCTGCTTCTCCTATCCCAGATGCTGGCCCAGCAGGATGCAACTCAGACATGTCACTGAAAGGATCTGAGCCTACATTACTGATGGAAGTGGATTTAAATTAACCACAAGTCACCAAATGGGCTGATTTGACTCTACTACTCATGCTGCAATGTGAAAGAGGGAAAACAGAGAGCAGGACTCTGAGTGTTTGAAGCAGCACAACCCATTTGACTATTTCCTGAGCTCCTTGTGCAAGTGGAAACAGTGTCATATGCCTGCCTTCATCCTCTTTTCCACCTACTCCTTCCCAGCTTCCATCTAGGACCATTAAAAAGGTGATACCCTGACATGGCTTTTCCACTGCTCACATTGACACACTACTGAGTCAGAGGTACAAGAAAAATTTCTCACCCCAACATCCTCAGACCCACACAGCTGCAGGAGCCAGCAAGCACCACAGAGACATCCTCCCTGCGTCCCAGATGTGTCCCAGCTTCTGTGAAACCTTGCCAGTGAAAAGACAAAGTCAGTGCTTTGGCGCAGTGCATTGCCAAAATTTAGGCAAAGTACAGCAGTGTTCAGCACAGAAGGGAACTGGAAAGTGAAACATCTGTCCTGCAACCATGGTGAGCATAAGATCAGCAAATCCCATCTGTAACTCCATGATTTTGGCCAGAGGCCACCAACTACTTGGTACCTTTCAGCAGAGGTCTGTGATTGCTGAATTAAACCTCACAGTCCTGTGGCAGGCAGGGTGAACACGGGTTGACTGGTGCCACCCTGTTGGCTGTCACCACCCCTGGCAGCCTGTGCAGTGGGGTTGGAGATGTCAGCCCCTCCCACAGCGATCAGAGCTTCTGAAATTACTCCATTGCCTTTCAGTAATCAGAAAGTTTCAGGGCACTTCAAGTTCACATATAAAGCATAACTAAAGTAGAAAGTGTGACAGATTACAAGCAGAAAAGGCCACACCATGACTGTGGTTAGAAATATGCAGTTCTTCTGAATTCACTGTGAGATGCTGAGCCCAAAGTCTGGCCAAGATCCTCCAAGGCCGCACAAGGAATCGGAGTAAAACTAAGAGGCTACTGGCACAGCTTTAATGCAAAGGTTAAAGCACAAACAGCTTCAGAAAGTGCTCAGAGATGTTCACAGAAGGCCAGCCTGCCTGAGAGCATGGGACATAATTGCCCCTGTGTTGTCCTTGAGGACACATTTGATGACCAGAGCACAGCTGCATGTCCACACACTGGCTGGCAAAGACTGGCACCTCTAGTGCAGCACCTGTAGAGCAGCAGCAGCTGCCCATGAAGCCAGGGGAGAGGGCACTGGAGAGGACCCTCTGCCTCAACCAGAGGCAAAAGGTGCTGGACTGAAGGTCATGGTGCTGTGTGGAGTTTCAGCTGCAGAGGACAACTTTGCAGAGATACAAATATTTTCCTCAACAACTAATTATATTTATGTTAGATTTTCACTTACCAGGCTCTGTGAAACAGGTGTCTCAATAGCTGGAGTACTTTTGACTTTCTCAGCTGAGCTTTTTTTAAAGTGCAACTATGGTTTTTTGCCATTGCAGACTGACCCAAAGGTGCAGGGAGCAGGTTAGAGTTCTCCAGACCTACACATTCATAGACTGCGCCCTGTAAAGCGCCGCTCTCACCCCTGTCCCTGGGGCAGGAACCCCTGCCTGGGTACCCACCACAGACCTACGAGTCCCGGGGAAGGGGCAGGCACCCAGTTCCCTCCTTCCCCTCTCGGTTTTATTTCAGGTCACCCGTATTTCACTGGAGAGGTCAGAGTGTGGCAGCACAGCTGCGGCTGAGGCCCTTCCCGGAGGGAGGAAGGGAGCACTCAGAGCTTTTGAAGCAATGATAAGAGAGAGCACCGCAATTAGGGGCTTGCAGTTTCTCCCGCGAATTTGCATTTTAAATTACGTTTTGGTATAATTGCGTTTCATCTTTCTTTTCACTCTGACTTCTGTAACTTTTATTATTTCCTAAGGATGGTTTGAAATGCTGTATAAGACTACAATTAAAAAAAAAAAAAAAACCAAACAATTTTATATCGATTTTTTTTTCTCAAAATATTCCTTTGAGATTAATCACTGGGGGGAAGGGAAACGTCATTTGAGTTTGGGGGGGGGGGGGGGGGGGCAAAAAAAGGTTAT
>JAWWES010000133.1:24209875-24246835 GCA_035583135.1 Lophotriccus pileatus
CCCCCCCCCCCCCCCCCCCCCCCCCCCCCCCCCCCCCCCCCCCCCCCCCCCCCCCCCCCGCCCCAAAAGAAGGTGATGCTGAAAGGCTCCCTGAGGAGGGAGCAGTGGGTTCTGGCTCATCACCCCAGGCTCTGCAGAATGCAAGAGAGGCTGTAGCAAGGATTTCACCCCGGCCACTTCCAGGCCAGGCAGACACCCCGACCCCCACCACGGGAGGTAATCCCAATTATCAGCTCCTTCACCCCGGGAGTTCACCACTCCAAGTGCTAAATCCAATTATCTCTAGGTCCCACTAAGCAAAGATACCTTGGCAGCTCTGCTGTCAGGATAGATTAACCCACAGCCAGAGGGACCCCTGTCTCCCCTCCGCGCTTGCTGCTGATCGTGTGAAAAGTCAAACAGCAACAGTGTGGCCGATCTGTTGCTCCTTCATTTCCCATCCCCTCCACGCAGCCGCTTGCCACTCACCAGATACTCAGTGCTGCCCTCAAATCGGGAGCAGGGGGCTCAGCCCCTGACAGCACTAGAGAGATGCTGAGCCCCCACAGCCGCCTGCAGGGGACAGCCCATGCTGTGGGAAAGGCAGCATATGTAGGAGAATACCTTCATGTACCCTCTCGATACATGAAAAAAAGTACATCTAGATCTCTCTCCGGCACGCTCTGAAGGGGAAAGGAAAGCTAGTGAAAGGAAAATGCACTTCAATCTGTAATAAAACAACACCACTGCCGTTGTTAGGCACCTGAACGGAGACGTGAAGGTTAGATGAGCCTGTGTTATATTTAGTGCTGTCAAACACTGTTTGAACATAAAGTACGGCTTGTGTTATTGCCACACTCCCTGCCTGCAAGGCCATCCTGCAGTCTGAAAGGACCCCCAGCATGTAACGGGCTCATTTTTTCATTTTTCCAGAATTCTAGTCACGAAAATGATGGGAACTTCGTATTTGAATGTCACCTCTGATATGTTGTGTTAATTTTCCTCTTTTAATACCCTCATCTGGATGGTAATGCCAAATGATTATGTTGGTATATGAAATTAATGCAAGCAGGTCTAAGTAATAGGCCACCAATTCATACCCCATCAGGACAGTGGTCGTGGGTTTATTGGCATACCAGTCCCAATTTTGATCTGAGTTAAGCCGATATAAATTAAAAGTATAAAAAAAAAAATTGGTGGCTGGTGAGGGGAAGTCCATGGTGGGTATTAACCTCCATGTCTCCTCTGAAAGCAGTCCTTCTGCAGAGACTGACCCTGCCTGTGCATGCCTGGCCCAGCCAGGCCCACTGAGGTCACACAGGACGTCCCAGGGCTGCTGCGGCAGTGCTGAATGCTGCTTTCAGCCCTGTTTGCAGAGGTTTTCTGGTAAACTAGTTTAGCTGTTTTATACACACTGTGGTCCTGGCAGAAGGAGAAGCAAGGTGGGTTTTTCCTCCCTCTTCCCCCATCCCCCAGCAAATGCTGCAGTTTCACTCTGTCTAGATTTTGCCACTATAACACCCCCAGTTGTGGGGTTTGGTTTTTTGGTGTATGGGGGAGTTTTTTTGAAGTATTTTAAGGCAAGAAAAAGAAACAACTCAATAAATAAGTGCTCTGTTTTACTGCACTTGCTTAAGGTAATATCCTTAGGATACTATTAATTAATGATCCAACTCTTACAGCTTTTCCACAGTAGGATAAAAGTTGGCAGAAAAGAGAAGCTCCAGATGGAGGAAATCTTCTGCATCAGATAAGGCTTTATGAGTGACAAGCCCCTGCCACTCACGTTCAAGGCCACAGGCATAAGATGCTTGTTATGTTGCAAATCAGCTAAAAATACCCTAAGTGCAAACCTTTTTCTTCTCAAAACCACCTGTTACATCAGAGGCACTCAGAGTCTAACATTCACATTTGTGTGTAGAAAGCACCTTCTTTTTTTACAAAAGAAAAGTTTAGAGCAGTGAAAAATAAGAGGGGAAAGGATGCACTGCAGCTACAGCCCAGCTTAAAGCACATCCTGTTAAAAGTTCACAGAATAAAAAGTTACACAGCACTAGCGGAGCACCTGCAAGCTCGTACTGGGTGACATTTTAATCAGATTGACTCACCTTTTTTCTTTTCTCCTGTAAAAATTTATTCTCTCTTCTAAGCCCTTTGGAGAAAGCAGCTCATGTAGGTTTGATGCCAAGTGCCCTGTAATAATAATACTAATCCAGAAGCCATAGGCAAGAGCACAGAACTCTTTACAAAAGCTCCAGTTCGTGGGCAGGAGACCTCTAAGCCAGCACCTGAAGGGCTTCTTGAGACAGTAAAATTGGCTGCAAAACCTTTACAAAAGAACTATTTTTAGCATTTCAGTTAATGAGGGCAGTAAAACAGAATACAGAGCGTGACCAGCCATCCACCACCACCACACAAGCTGTATCACCCAATCCACCTCCAAGCAGTACTTTGGATCCTGCTTCAGCATCACAGGGACACGCATGGCTTGTCCCACGCCTTCGAGTTATTGAAACGTTTTGGGCTTTTCCTGCATAAGGAGGGCCCTCGGTGAGCCAGGATCTCAACTTACATGGTCAGGCATAGAATTCACATGCACTGACCGCCCCCCCACTCCACCCCAACATTGAGTCAAACCCAAAACCCCTACTCACATCTCCTGTTACCAGCTCTCACAATCCCAGTTTAGTTAGGTGGTAGTAACCACTTAAACCCTCTCCTCAAAGTTACATAATCTTCTGTGTTATTGAAGTGGCCTTTTTTTAACTGATGGAGATTAAGTATTTCATTTTGCCTCTTAAAATCTGTGCTCTGTATCATCTCATGGTTTTAGAATGCCTAGTAGGATTAAACTCAAGATTTTTCTCCGTTAGGACCACTAAAGCTGTTTCAGTTTGAATCTGTGGGTTTTTGATAAGACAAGAGGATACCATATAAATCACTGGAGCCTGTTATTTTTACACAGCGCCCTCAACCCCATCTTCAGAAAGGAAAGGATAATTTGAATTTTAGATTTTAAACACTGATCTCACTTGAGACTTCTTCTATCCCAGATAGTGATGTTATGCTTGCTGTCTAATTAAGGAAGAGATGGATTAAGTGATAGATTTATCACCTACCTTGGAAATTACCATAACCATTATTATAATAGTAATGTCTGAATCCTGCAGGATCCAAAAGTGCTTAACCAGATAAAGAAATCCTGTTTTCATTGCACACATGTAACAGCAGTGGCATCTGGAACACCTCCAGGCTAAAAAAAAAAAAAAAAAAATTAAAAAAAAATCAAGCCAGAATTAAATCTACTGTGTATTTGTGTTAGATGTTAAGTACGTGTGAGGGGTCCTCACTCTTCTGAGTTTTCAGTGTAATTCAGAGGCTTAAATATAAATGTGGACGTAGGAAACAATAGCAGCCCAACCCTCAGAAAGTAAAAAAAAAACCCTAAGAAAATCACTTTGCTAAAGAGGATTTTAGATTATTTAGGTGCCTAAATCCTCAGCCAGACCCTGAAAGTCTCCCCTTAGACGTTGTGGAAGCTCTGTATGTATCTCCTTAAAAATGCAGTGCTTTTCAAGAGTCTGCCAGAGAGACAGGAGTATTTCAGCTGTGGCAGAGATCACGTTGGTGTCCTACAGGCACCAGGGCCCAAGTGGGGTAACAGAAGTAATAGCTGGTAAAATCTCATGTGCCCTAAAATGACAGATGAATATATCCCATGAGGCAAAGAGAAGCCAGTGCTGGCAGCTCCTGTGACAAGGAGGGGGCTCAGGAAGTGTTTCCCACTAACCTCATCACTCCTCATCCTTCAGGCCAGGAGGCAGCTGCAGAAATACACCATCTTTGCCTCCTGTATTTTTGGTTTGTTTTTTTTTTCAGAGTCTGCATTCCCATCCCATTTCCAAAGATAATTTTAGAGATTCCTTAATGCAGCAACTACAAAACCTTACACCTCTAGGGCAATAGACTCCCGTAACATGAAGGCAGTAAGACATCACAGGCAAGATAAGGTTGACAGGATGCAGCCTGGCTGCCTTCAGGGGGCTGAGAGGGCTCTCCAGTAGAAGAGCAATGCCTAAAAACTGCTGGCCGCACCTGGAGGATGGGTGCTCAACAGGTGTCTGTTGTAGGGAAGAGCAGAAACCTAAACATTGTGCTTAATCCTCTCAACTCAGAGGAACGTGGCAGAGAAGATGGTTTTTAGCAGAGCATGTAAATCACAGTAATTTGCAACTGTAGCTAGCTTTATCGAATTGTGTGCTAAAATCAGTAATTCTTCCAGGCCAGGAGGAAGATTATCATCTGTTGTAAATTGCCATACTTCAAAATAGCACATTAATTGCTGTGATAATTTACACCAGCTGAGAATCTCCTCTGGGGACTGTGTTTATTACTCAGCTTTGTGTCTCAGACAATAGCGGTCTCTATCAGGGATGGGGTCCTCTGGTACTTTCATCATACCCATAATAATGGAAAGCGATATAAACCTTCTGTCTTTCCATTTTGGATAACCAGTGCATCAGCTGAATTGGACTTAATTGCATAACAGTGGAAGTGGAGCCTGGAAACACTGATGGAAATCACCTGTGGGGGTTTTCTTCCCTTTCCCCCTTGGTTATCTTTTAACAAATGATCATCCATCTATCTATAATGCTGTGGAAAACAGAGCATTTTACTCATGTTTTAGTGAACAAATAGCCAAGCTACATTTTGTCCTTTGCAAAACCAATTTTAAATGGCACATAGGGAGCAGAGGAGGAGGGTGCTTTGGGGGTTAAACTGCTTGGCACGCGAGTTTACCGAACTAAATAGTGAAAACATTTTTGGCTCACTTCCTTGAAATATGACCTGTCAGTTGTGTTCAACTTGATAAGGTCTTTTAAAGCTAAAAGTAGTTTGAGTGGGTAGGGCTGGCAACACCCTGCAAAGTTACTTTGGTTTTTCTTTTAAAAGTTGAGTGCTGCAAAACATTCTTTATTAATGCTGTGCGTTTTACCTAAAAAAAAAAAAAAAAAATTGCAACACAAATAACCAACCTGCAGTGGTTACCCCAAGAAAAATGCAGTGACTGGGGGGTCCCAGTCTGCCTCTCCATGCATCCTCTCCTCTGGGTCCCAAGTTCTGTCTCACTGCAGCCTGGGGCAGGACCAATTCAACGAGATATGCTCACAGGGCTGGCAAGTCGAACACACCCCTTTCATCTCCCAGGCACCGAGCGTGGGCTGTCCCATGCTTTTAGTCACACATGGTCCTACGTGTGTTTTCCATAACCAGTCCACCTGCAGCCAAGCTGGAGAGCACTGGAAGACTTGCGGCAGCTCTTTTTTCAGTGCATGGCCCCTTTTCTCCCGTTCTAATGCAAACAGGCTCTTAACGATCTAAACAGCAGCTTGGGAATGTTTAGACCAAATGCATTCCCAGCGGCTGTCAGAACTGTCACCGCCTGCCAGGCAGCTGTGGGGAGCAGGGAGGGGAGCCACGTGGGGCTCCACAGGATGGTCAGCACCTCTAGCTTTTAAAGATCTCCAGCTTTTCTGGAGTGATGGAGATGTCTTTCCTATAACTCGTGTTATGTTTTGTGTTCCCATTTCTGAGTAATTATGAGAAGTTTCACTTACTGCTTCCAGTGCAGCCCAGTCTGACAAGAAAACTGGAAATAGTGGTGACATTCCAAAGTTTAAAACTTTTAATTTTCAACACCATCTGCATCAGCTGGGATGATCAACAAGCTCCTTGGCAATCAACATCCACAGCAAATAGGCTGACTTGTTTGGAAATAGTATTATGGAGCATGGAAGCAGGGAAAACAGTAAGGCATGAGATAGGTATTGCTCCTGGGAGCCATGCCATGGGGTAGCAACAGCCCTTCATCAAGTGATACACCTGTTAGAGATCTCTTGTGTCCCGTGCACCAGCACAGACACTTCTAGTTAATCCCAGTGGCAAGAACATGCACTTTTGTCTCTTTTCCCCCGGTGCACCACCACCAGCCCCCATGGTGCTTTGCTGTTAGAAACGGAGGATCCCAGATCCCAGGGGAGTGGGTACCACTGGTTTGCACTGCCAAAGCAAGGAGGGTTGAGGCTGATGAGCGATGCAAAGGGCATGAGGCTGTGGGAGCAGCCGTTCCCTCAGGTTTGTACATGCCCAATAACTAGTAAGCTGTCGCACTCAGCAAATTGTTGGTCTCAGGCTTTTTATTCCTGATTGTTGAAGCGCAAACGTCATTCCCCACGAAAACATGTGATTTTGCTCTCAACCTGTTGGTTCAGGTTTGTGCTCCTGGTACAGTCTTAGCAAAAAGCTAGGAGGGAAGGAGGGAAGTTGCTATTAAGCTGCAGAGGCCTTTGATCTGGTCTATTATGTTTTACAAGGCTTTGGAGCTGCACAAAAGTTAGGTGCCTGCACCTCTCATCCACCACTGCCTTGGGAGGTAGAGGAGCAGCAAATGCCAATGGACAAGCTCCACCACCCTGTCCTAAGGGGAACCTTTGGCCTCCCTGTTTTATTGCGGATGCATCACAGTCAACCTAGGGATCTGTGGTGAGAATTAGCTCTGGGAGGACAGGGCAAATGACAACCCTGTTCCATCCCAGCTATGCGGCATTGCTGGCAGGACACCCTCACTTCCTCTGCAGAGGAAGTTTTTGTGGGCTGCAAGAGCAGGATGAGGCAGCAAGGCTGACAACAAGCATCCCTTTCACTGGCCATTTCTTTGCTTTTAAGGGTTTGCTTAGGTGGACTTTGCCATCACGTGGCTTGTCTTGAAGCTTAGTTAAAAAAAGACAGCCTGTCTGACCTCGCCCCACTACAGTCCATTCCTCTCATGACGCATTTTGATACAAACTGAAGTGGTTCAGTTTGAGTGTTTCTAATACCTGGCAAGGTTTCCTTCTTGAGTATTCCTACAACACAAATCTCTTTAAGGACTTTTTTTCTATGTCACAGAAAATTTAAATATATTCAAGACACTGCATGCCAGGAAAAAAAAAAAATAGAGAAGTGTCTTCAAAATAGCTCTGGCTACTGGGAGAGCTATTTGTGCACTTTAGAAAACACAACCTTCTTTGGGCTGGGAGAAATAATATGGTGAGCACATTGCAGCAAAGAGGTCAGAGAATGTGGCTTTTTTCCTTCTCCCTTTTGTTTGAAACATCCACAAAAGCAGATGCTGTTTTTCTCACGCATCGGTTGTGGCGTGCTCAGCCTCCGGGCTTGTTTCAGAGCTGCAGAGGATCCTGCCAGGGCCCGGGGCAGCCGAAGCTCTGCACCTCTGCGAGCCAGCACCAAAATGACTGGCCCTGACGAACACAGCACCGCGTGTTAGAGGCTGCTCCTGAAAGACTGGGGCTAAAGGGATAGAGTTCTCTCTGCAGAGAACCATAAAATCAGTCGCAACGAGCTTGGAATGTATTATAGGGGCCTTATCCTAAAAAAAAACCCTTATAATCTTTGGTACAGCAAAGACAAGGCAAGCCCTCTCTGCTCCAGGGAGACTCTTACACAGAGAAAACTCAGTCTCTAGCATAACATGTTCACAGAGTTTCAGAGGGTTTTGTAGCATGCAAAAATATCCCAACTGTGGTTATGCAGTAAACACCTGGAAAAGTAGATTAGATCAGTCTGATAAAATGCCTAAATAATACCTCAGGTTAATTTTAGTGCAGCGAAAATTTCCTGCAGCAGTGCATTAATGGAGGTGTCGGTGACATTTTACTGTATGGCATGTCTTTCAATAGCTCTCAGTGACCCTTGTCAGCCCCTCTCTTACCAGCCCTCGTAATGGCAGTGAGTTTGCACTGAAGCATCCCTTCCCCGCATTGAATTGTATAAAATAACGAGGAGAGCATCTGAAAAAGGCCTGAGCTCTCTTTTATTTGACAGTCTCACGTTAACATTAATGAGGATGACTCTCGCTCAGACTGTAAACCAAACGGGTAAGCTGTCGAATTTAGCTGCGGGCAGAGGCAGAGCAAGTCCTACAAACAATAAAAATCATGATCAGCTGTCAGTTAAACTTACTAACAAAAAATAATAGTAAGCCCTTTCAGACATTAAGCATACTAGTCCTTCCTCATCATAAGGTCATTACTGACCTTAGGAAAGGGAAAACATCCTGTGGCTGTACCTGCTCTGGCTGATTTCCCCGGTGGGGAAACCCTCATCGTGTCCCTAAGCTGCCAGTCCCCAGAAAGGCAGCACAGGTGCCTGCCTCCAGTAAGGTCATGCTTCCTGTGCACCGTCGTGGCCTGATGGGAGCATCCCCACTCCCAGGTTACAGGTTACATTCGTTCTCTCAGGATAACACATGGGGATTTCAGTGCATGGAAGAGGCAGAGAGGGTACAGAGTTTGGCCACCTCTTTCTTTCCCATGCTGGAGAAAACCAAAGCAGTGCCCTGTTCTCATCAGCATCTGCTCAACATCCCTTTCCATGCTCAGCTCTCAGCTCAACCCTCCCACTGTCCTGGTAGAAAACTCCTACTCCAGCATGGACCCTGAAGTAACCCATTTGTCTTCAACCTACTTAATAATAAGGCAAAGGACATATTCTCCAACTGAAGGGAACTGATGCTGAAAGTCTTGCCATACATTCCAGGAGGGAAAGCTGAACTCTGCCTGTTTTCCATCTGAATTACATCCATCAGAGCCAACTCTGCTGTACCAGAGGTGGGGATGAGAGGTACAGCTTGTTTCTGCTCAGCGTCAGTGAAATTTGCAGATAAGAAAAGAGCATTTCTCCATGTACAAATAAAGACCTGGCTGAAGTCTCCAGGTAAGATACACGTGTGGAAGTCCCTCCAGTGGATGCAGAAATTCGTTGAGTGTTTTCATCTGCTTAAGAGTCTGGCCATCAATTTGTCCTTGTAAATTCTTAAGTGGCATTGGTTTTCCAGCACTGAAAAATGGGATACTGTGGGAATATCCAAACCCATAAATATTGCACAGACATGCATACACGCACACAAAAAAAAAGTGTGGCAGGTAATGCACAGGATTGCTCTTGCCAGTTAGTATGAGGGTTTTAGGAGGACTCACAAACTCTTCACGAAAATGGCCTTTTAGGCAGGCTGACATCACCCAGATGTTTTTAATTACAATGACTCTGGGAATAATTTCTCAGCTTATCTGTCACTGCCCTCCAGCACTGGTTCCTGTTGATTAAATCTGCCTCAGTAACAGAGTACAACTTTGGCTGCAGTTATTCAGTTTCCTTGCTATTGGATGTTAAGGCTTTGCTGCGTTTTCACATAAATTAACAAAAATAAAGGGGAGCAGATCCATAGCATGCTACCTTCTTTGCCCTGCTGTGGCTTCAAAGTGTGTTCCTGTCCCTTTCTCTTCTTAAAAGTAGCCCTACTGATGACCCTGCAGGTCAGAAGCCGGTGGCTGTGATCTCCACAGGTGACCAGGACTCGCAGTTTCATGTTGAAGAGCAAGAAGATCATCTTTAAACACAAGGTCCTGCATCCTGAATGGTGGAAATAGTTCATCCCTCAAGTGCAAACCCTTCTCTCTTCCACAGGTGGAAATCTCACAGGTACACATGAGTTTCATAGCTGGAGACTACACGTGTCATGTAGTCTCACTACTCAAGTCAGTGAAGGCATTGCAATTGAACTTAGCAGGGCTCCTTTCCTTGTTAACGCTGTAGTGACAAGGGACAGGGAACATGCCCTGCTGTCCATGGCATTCAGTGCTGTGGCTGTACTTTCAAAAGAGAGGTTTGAAGGAAGCAGATTGCCAGTGCACACACTCGTTCTGTATGGGAGGCAGCACAACCTGCACAGATATCCCTAGATGCCAGCTGTGGGCAGGTACCTCAGCTCCCAGGGGTTGCCTTCCAGCCAAGGTTTTCACACACATCACAGCTCTCTTCCAGATTGTGCCTGCTGAGAGAGGCTCCTCTTGTCATGGGCAGTGCAACACTTCCATGGTGCGGAAAATGATCATTTCTCTAGGCAGATGGTTGCTGTGCTCAGAGGGAGGGAGAGAGAAAGTTTATGGACCGAGGCCTGGCTCTGAAGTGGAGCAAAGCAGCCATACTAACATAGCCTGACAAGAAAGCAAAAGCAACACAAATCACTGGTAGCCTACTGTGCCAGCAGCAGCCAACAAGTGGTAGTTTGTCTTCTAAACCCTTAGTGAGTCTCCAGGTTTTGGAGAACTTTAAAAGGCCTTTATGAGTGTGGAGTAGGTTTTCAGCTTACCAAATTAAGTGCCATTTTATTTTTTGTTAAACTCTGTGAGGACACCGCATCAAAGCCTTATCTTGAGAGATATTTACAGTTATTAATTTTCACTGGCTTCAGTGAGGAGGTGTATACTGCATCCATCTTGGAAACAGTTTCTCTGAGCCTCCTTAAGAAAGACACAGAGAAGAAATGCCTCTCCTTCCACAGGTGACCGACCATTTAATGGTCCCCCATGGGGGATCTGGGGTAGTCTGTATCTCTGTTTTGGTCCAAGAAGTCCCTTTCCAGAGTAACATTATTAGCTTTCATGAACTTCCCTTTACATATTTAAAGTGAATGTAGTTCCACTAATGACCATAATTGTTCCAGACACCCATTAATTTTGATTTATTAACTTATTCAATTTCCCGTATTGTAGTCTTGCCCACTCTGTAAGTAATTTACTGTTTTAATATTGTGGGTCAATACTAATCATATCATCCATAAGTTGTTTAATTAATAACAATTAGCACCTCCCATCAAGAGCTCATTTTCCTGCATGAACACTGCTAATGTGATTTTTTCAGAATCATTACCTGTACCCACTCCCAACTGACTATTCAACTTTTTTCACGACAGAAGATGCTTTAAGCAGCTACGGTAGCTTGCCATCTCCCACGATTTTATCAAGAATTTTGTCATATTTACTTTCCTTAAAGCCTTGGCCCTCCAGCTGAGTAATATCATGTGAACCTGGTTTTCAATACAACAAAAAAGTGTTGATACAACAAATGAATGTAGGAAAAGAACTTGCAAGCATGAACAGCAGTCTCAAAATCCAAAGCGTAAATAAGAACTAAAATGATACCTATCTATCTATCTATCTATCTATCTATCTATCTATCTATTTATCTATTTATCTCTCTACCTACCTTACTTTCATTCCTATGATTTTAAGCTGGCTTCTGTTTTTTCTGAATCTACTATTATTTTTTATTGGCCACTGGTATTACTGCAGTATTGAACAAGGAATGCAGCTGTATAACAGTATTTACATCCCTTTCATAAAGATCTCTGCAACCCCTTTCATGTCAGCACAGCAATAAACACAGAAATTAATTTTCAAGTTAGTCAATATCTATTTGCAAATGAAATACTCAGCTTCTAGAAGTTTTTCCCCAGGAAAAAGAACAAAAACAAAAAACAAAAACAAAACAAAACAAAACAAAACAACAACAACAAAAAAACAACAAAAAAAACCAAATCAAAAAAAAAAAACCCAAACCAAAAAAAACCACCACAAGCCAACCAAACTTAAATATAGCTTCTGAAGTGAAACTGAAACTAAACTCCCCAAAACCTCCACATTAATATGAAGTGACACTGCACAGGCAATGAGCTGGTACACATCAATAGGCGGGGATTGTTCACGCTCATTTTAACATAGGAGCTAAGCAGGAAGGGAAAGGAACCAGCAGCAATGTGTTGAAAATGGGAAAGATACTCCTCTGCACAGTGGCTGGCCGAACCTGGCAGCACATCTCCTGTGTGCCGAAAGCTTACATAGTCTTGAAAAAGGATCAGATGAGCTCCTACAAGAGAAATCTTTCCAGCACCATCATGGAGCACCTTTACTGGGGAAGTTTTTGCTGGAAAACCCCACTGTAGCTCTGCTTTGCCCTGGTTGCCCACCAGTGCCTTGTCCAGAGGACTGCCGCTGCTACGCCCCCACCGTATGCTGGCCGTGATTCCCACCAGCAGGTCCTCTCCTGCACGGCTTTTAAATCCAGAAGTATAGGCAAGGGATCAAAGATCCTGCTGGAGGGTAGCCACTGCCCGAGGAGCTCAAAAAAGCACTGCTAGCACCAAAAAAGAAAAACCCAGCAACAACAGAAGCAAAATAAAAGACAAAATATACATAAAACAAATTTACACAACGTGTTTGAAACCAAAGCGATTGTTTCTTGTCCGACTTCCTACCAGTATTTCACTCTGGGGAAAGCATCTTCAAGGTGTAACCAGCTTAAGTCACTCACAAACCACACACCGCTTTGGTTGCCACATTAGCACAGACCCAGACTTTCCATGTGGTCAACAGAAATGCCCACAGGACAGCACGCACAGCAGCTCTTACGTTCTCGGCACCTCCCGAACCACCCCAGGAAATGCGGTTAACCCTACACGTAGTACGGCAGCGCTAGCAGTGACATAGCAAATGAAGCAACACGGAAAAAAGATCAATATTGCTACTTTTACACAGATAAAGTCATGCAAAGAGAGGTGAAGGAAGAGCTCGAGCACCATGGAGAATCCCACAACAGACCTGAGCCAGATCCTCAGAAGACTGGTTCGGAGGGGACCTCGGGAAACAGCCCTTGAAAACAAAGGGGTCCAGGAGGAATGGACATGCTTCAAGAAGGAAAGAAGTTTTGAAGGCAAAGGAGCAGGCTGTCCCAGTGGGCTGAAAGGTGAGCTGGTGGGGAAGACAGCCAGCCTGGCTGAACAGGGAGATTTTGAAGGAAATTAGGGAAAAAAGAGAGCTAGATACTCATGAAGAGTTTAGGAATATAGTTAGGTCACATACAAAGAAAGTTAGAGAGACAAAGGCACAATTTGAACTCAATCTAGCCACTTCTGTTAGGAATAACAAGAAGTGCTCCTACAAATACATCAATAGCAAAAGGAGGGGGAAGGAAAACCTCCATTCTTTGTTGGACATGGGAGGGGAACATAGTCACCAAAGATAAGGAAAAGGCTGAGGTACTTAACACCTTCTTTGCCTCAATGTTCAACAGTAAGACAGGCTGTCCTCAGGACAACTGGCCTCTCAAACTGGTAGACAGAGATGGGAAGCCGCATTCCCTCTTGTAATCCAGGAGGAAACAGTTAGTGACCTGCTGAGCCACTTGGATCCTCACAAGTCTATGGGACCCGATGGGATCCATCCTAGGGTGATGAGGGAGCTGGCAGAAGAGCTCACCAAGCCTCTCCATTATTTACCAACAGTCTTGGCTCTCTGGGGAGGTCCCAGATGACTGGAAGTTGGTGACTGTCACACTCATCCACAAAAAGGGCTGCAAGTAGGACCTGGGAAACTACAGGAAACTGTTAGCCTGACCTCAGTGCCTGGCAAGGTTATGGAGCAGATCATCCTAAGTGCAATCACACAGCACCTACAGGATGAACAAGCACAGGTTTAGGAGGGGCAGGTCCTGTCTGACCAACCTGATCTCTTTATGATCAGGTGACCTGCCTCGTGTATGAGGGGAAGGCTGTGGATGTGGTCTATCTGGACTTCAGCAAAGCCTTTGTTACCATCTCCCATGGCATATTCCTGGAAAAGCTGGCAGCCCATGGCTTGGACAGGGGCACTGTGTGCTGAGTTAGGAACCGGCTGGAGGGCTGGGCCCAGAGAGTGGTGGTGAACAGGGTTGCATCCAGCTGGCAGCCAGGCACTAGTGGTATCCCCCAGGGATCAGTGTTGGATCCAGTCCTGTTTAATATCTTTACTGATGATCTGGATGAGGGGATTGAATGTACCATTAGCAAATTTGCAGATGGCACCACATTGGGGGCGGGTGTTGATCTGCTGGAAGGCAAGAGGGCTCTTCAGAGGGACCTGGACGAACTGGAGAGATGGTCTGATTCCAACAGGATGAGGTTCAACAAGGCCAGCAGTGTGCTCAGGTGGCCAAGAAGGCCAATGACATCCTGGCCTGTATCAGGAACAGTGTGGCAAACAGGTCCAGGGAAGTGATTCTTCCCCTGTACTCAGCACTGGTGAGGCCTCACCTGGAGTGCTGTGCCCAGTTCTGGGCCCCTGAGTTCAGGAAGGATACTGAGGTGCTGGTCCAGAGAAGAGCAAAGAGCCTGGTGAGGGGACTCAAACAGAAGTCCTATGAGCAGAGGCTGAGAGAGCTGGGGCTGTTTAGCCTGAAGAAGAGGAGGGTCAGGGGAGACCTTATCACTCTCTACAACTACCTGAGAGGAGGTTGTAGCCAGGTGGGGGTTGGTCTTTTCTCCCATGCAGCCAGCAGTAGGACAAGAGGGCATAGTCTTAAGATATTTCAGGGGAGATTTAGGTTGGATATGAGGAAGAAATTTTTTTCAGAGAGAGCAATCAGACATCAGAATGGGCTGCCCAGGGAGGTGGTGGATTCACTGTCCCTGGAGGTTTTCAAGATGAGACTGGATGTGGCACTTAGTGCCACAGTCTGGTAACCACGGCGGTGTTGGATCAAGGTTTGGACTTGATGATCTCGGAGGTCTTTTCCAACCTGGTTGTTTCTATGATTCTGTGATTCTTGCCATGCTTCCTCCTTGTGCTCCCCTTTCATGGGAGGTCACCACTCCTCACCATGTCCTCTCCTTTCCTCCCCTAAAACTGGCTCTTCTGCGGCAGGTGCCCATTCCCAGTTTGCTCTTTCCCAAAGGAAAGGGAGGCAAGGGAGCAGTTAACACAAATACAAGTTTTCAGAAAAATACCAGACATGGGGATTAACATTAACTGGTCCCAGGAAGCTTTAATGCTCTCAAAAAGATATTTACCCCAATATAGCTTGAAAAGGTGTTACACTGTGATCCTTGGCAGTCACTTTATCTTCATCTTTCATGTTAAAAATTAAAGACTGTATAAATACTATGTCAGACTTACTTAATAGTACTCTTTTATCAAGTTGATATGATGGTAGCTAATTATTAAATGAGTTAATGTATGTCTTGTTATTTAATCTACCATGACTGATAGTGAACTGTATCAAATACTTATTAGACACTCATTCCCTCTACACCTAGCTGACACTAACATGGCCCACAATTAAACACTTGTGCTCTCTCACTGCCAGGCACAATCATGCTGTCAAATTTGATCTCGCCAGACATTCCTTGCTCCTAAGTGGGAGATGTGCCATTCTCCATTTGTCTGGTCGCAGAAATTGTCCAAGAAAGGAAAAAAAAGGGAAAATTTGACGGGAAGTGGTCAAATTGGCTTTGGCATGCCCAGAAACAGCCAAAACCATCTGTGAGGGGTCAGTGTCAAAAGAGACATAGAGAAAAATCACCCTCATTGGGTTGGGGATTTCTGCTACACATTGTTCTTAAGGGGATGTTGAGGTGATATCCAGGCTAGTAAATAGATGGGCCAGTGGCAAAAGGCTTGCAAGCCTGCGAGCTCAGCTCTCCATTCCACCAGGCAGCATGGACGCCTGCTCCAAGGGCTTTGTCTCAGGGACCACAGGTGGGCACAGACACGGGTTGCACCCAGGAAGCTCATTGCAATTCAACATTGTCTGGGAGCAGTGACACTTGGCTATATGGTGCACGTATCCTTGCCACACTGCAGTGACTATCCTTCACAGACCCCCTGTTCTCAGACAATTCCCAGAAGCAATTGTCTCTGCTCCTGTCCCCACCTCCCAGCAGCTGAGAAACCACCCCTTGGCTAGTCCTTCACTGTCCAACCAAGAGAATGGTAACAAACACAGCAATTTTGCCTTATACTGACGTTTCTTCATCCATTCATTCATAGTTCAATATCAGCTTTTTCATTAAGGTGGTAGCAGTAGCCCAAACACAGACAAGATGCTTAAGAAACTCTAGGGTTCATCAGGCCCTAGAAACTTCATTGAAACATCCTTAAAGCTTCATTGCAAGCAGAGCTGCAACTCATTCAGATGTGGCTTTCGGTCAGAGCACTGCCAAGATAGATGTTTCCTTTGACCACAAGAGGTCTTGCACTGCAAAGGGATGACTGCCCCTCATCAAGGGGCAGCTACCACACCGCCACAAAGGACTTCTCAGAGCAAGCAAATTTCTTCCCTACCCCTGGAAGTGTTCAAGGCAAGGTTAGAGAGGGTGTTCAGCAACCTGGCCTAGTGGAAGGTGTCTCTGCCTGTGGCAGGTGTGTTGGAACAAGATGGTCTTTAAGGTCCCTTCCAACCCAAACCATTCTATGATTCTGTGATTCTTGGACCACACTCTCATTGCCTTTCTGCACCACCATTTAGTCCACCGTTACCCCCAGCATCAGCTAGACACAAAATCCCCCAAAAGTAAGCCACCCACCTACCCTCTTCTTCAGCCAGACCCACTGGCCACCCCTTTCAGGGTTGTCATTAGGGCCAAACTGAGCCTTGAGATATGGGCAGTGAATGCTGTTGCACTGGAGCAAGACTACTCGTCTCGGGGCCAGAAAGTGTGGAGAAGAGGAGGAGCAAGATGTAAATCTCAACATATCTGGTTTGCTTTAGGCCTTCTCAAATTGCTGCTCTCTCACCACTAAAAGAACAATTTCCAGTCAGGCTGGCAAGCCACCTCCTATTGCGTTCACTTCACACACCAAAAAAGACATCCTTCTCCAGCTGAAGCCTCTGAAGTTTCTCAAAAACACCTCAACTCACCAATACAGTTGGGAGATTTCAGACAGATGAGTGTTTTCTGAACACCTGCTGGCTCACCAACCCGCCCCATCACTTCCACTTTGTTTCAGGGAGCTGAAGCTGGGATATCAAAACGCTAGGGATATCTTATTTTATTTGCTGACTTACTTGAAGGAAAGGGCAGAAGTCAGAAAGTATAATATTAAAAACCAATCATAAATTCAACTCATAAAAAGTCTCAGGAAATGGTTTAGTCCTAAAAATGGAAGAAAGTTGTTTGTTTGCTCATAAAAAAGTCAATTGAAAATAGATTAAAATACTGACTGTATAAGAACAGCTTTCTACCTGCTTATGAATGCCTAAGGGAAATTACCTGAAAATGCAGAAATTGTTATACAGATCAAACAAAAGCACTTATCTATAATTACTGGACTTATCTATTTGTCTCAGGACTAGCAGCAACAGCTCTCGTTGTCAGGAATAAATGCTGTGATTTGGATTCTCTTCTTCTATCTCTTCCACCAAAGATCACTCAGGAAGGATTAATTTTATTTTAAAAAATTGTTTCCTTAACTTTACTAAATAAAGGCAGATTGAAGAGATTTGGCCAGGTAAATGAGGGACAGAAAGAGAGCAAAAAGAATAGTGAAAAACTCCTTCCAGAAGATTTTATTTTCTTTTAATAACTTTGGAGCTGGACCTGCTAGTATCTCAAAGACTTCGGAAAGTCACCTGGGAAACTCCTCATGTTTTCTGCTATGTCCTGGCTCTCATCCTACTTATTCAATAAATAATTATTAAAGTTCTAAGCATTCGCAGGGGAAACTGCCTGTTGCTTAGATTGAGCAGGCTCCTGCCAACTTGATGAGCCAACGCTGCACTGATGATACCAGCATTAAAGCCAAAGGATAATTATATGGTTTATATGAAGCTGAAGGAAGTGAGTGCCCCTGCTAGTTTGTAATCATACCCTGTTGGCCAGTGGCCACAGGGATTTGTCTCCATTGTACGCCCTCAAGTTTACAGCTTTCTTCTGGGAAAAGATGTGCCTGTGCAGCTCCCACTCAAGGATGGACCAAGCGGTTAATCATGGTCTATTAACTGTATTAGAGTTAGGGAGGCAGTTTTAAATAGAATACA
Source organism: Lophotriccus pileatus (assembly GCA_035583135.1). Lineage (NCBI taxonomy): Eukaryota > Metazoa > Chordata > Aves > Passeriformes > Tyrannidae > Lophotriccus > Lophotriccus pileatus. Next base: position 24,227,546 of record JAWWES010000133.1, read on the forward strand.
GTAGCAGAAATCTGTCTGTTTTCTCCTAGATATGCTGAAAATACACCTTGAAACAGAGTAGCATGGACAGTGCACAACATTGGCATCCAGACAACCCTTTTGCGTCACACTTGGCCCTGCACATAAAGACCCTTCCTTCATGAGATGCTGCACTTCCAACTGCAAACACTCATGACCCTACAGTCGCTGAGAGAGAACAAGTCACTCCTGCCTGAGCTACTGCACAGCACCACTGGATCCCCAGTGTCAGCAAATGTTGAGGTTCCTGGTGAGAAATGAGATGCCTGTGCCCAAACTCCTGCACTCAGAAGCCACCCCGGCATCTGCTGAAGCCTCCCTTCTTGTCTTGTAGGCTTTAGCACCCAGCGTCAGACCAGGCACGGCCCTTGTGCTGGGGCCAGGGTGTGAGCTGTTTGCCCTGTCTTTATATTACATTTACAGATGTTGCAACGAGCTTCTCTCACACAAGCAGCCAGCTTCCAGGGTGGAACGTGGGGCTCAAGCCTGGGGGACAGGGCTGAGAGGGATGGGGATGTTGGAGGGATGGGGTGGGAGTAGCCCAGAGGTGTAAACTGCACAGGCACAGTGATCAGAGCTGCTCCCGGTAACTTCTAAGCCATGAAACTGTCATTTCAGAGAGGATGCAATTGTTAGAGGAATTAGTTAATCATCGGGGGACAGATGAAATGGTCTGCAGGGGCTCCCTGGAACTGCTGTTGGCTTAACTGATTATTTCTAATTTAATATATATCACAGACTCCCCCTCACACTTTCATCCACTCTCTTGCTGGAGGTGAATCTGATGCCTGTGCCTGGATGAAATATTCGATGAATCCCAAATCAGTGCTGCTGCAGCCTTTCAGAGATGAGAATTTAGCTATTAAATATTTCTGAGGACTTCATTATGCCTTTAGGTGCAGTGCTGAGCTCGTCCTGCAGCCCCCTGGACAAGAGGAGGCCCCAGAAAACGCTGAGCCCATTATCTATTTCCAAGGATAGCTCCTCTGTCTTTATTTTTCTGCAAAGGTAGATAGAAAGTGCACTAAGATGCATCAATGGCAAAGTGTCGTGCTCCTTCTTGGAGAAGGATCCAAGCTCCGTTCATCATCCTACCACTTGCTTCTCAGGAGAAAGGTGTAAGCAGATAAACACATGCATCTTGGCACTGCAAGTCTTCAGACAAGGGTTAGGATGAATTGCTGAATCAAACACAGTTTGAGGATAAAATTAGATTTTCCAGTAAGCAATTTTTTGCAAACATTTGGCAAGCTTGCTTTTTCAATAAAACATCTAAATGAGAATCCTTGGATGAGGAGGAGGGAGAAAGTGAGAAATTTTGGCTATAAAGCTTTATATTTTGAATCTCTCTCAGGAGCTGAAAGCCCCTCCCAGGTTCCCTGGGCAGATATTTCTGTGTTTTCCATCACAAACTGTCTCACACATCCCACCAGTAACCCTGGAGGTGGTGCTTGAAGGAGGTGGTGCACCTGCTTAGCAATGCAACATTGTATGACCTATGCACAACAGCCTGTGGAGACCAGGGAGGTGAACCCCACCGGTCAGTTTCCCAGGATACAGCCACCACCTCCCCTTGCCTCCACCAGCACCGAGCCCAGCCTCATGCACTACAGTCAGGGAGCTGACAGGGGAAAAAAACATATGGGAAGAAAACCTGGATCCTGATAACTCTGGAGACTTTCTAAGCAAGTATTTTTATATTTCTGAGGAAATCAGCTTCTGTCTGATGCAGCTGTAATGGTTATTTGGGCCAAGTTATGGCAGATGTAAAAACCACCAGTTTGCCTCTGCAGTCTCCCATCCCATGGGTTTCAGCCACTCACCCATTAGCCTTCTCACCTTCCTTTTCTCCAGCCTCATGCAATTTTTTACAGAACAAAATGCTGCACAATGTGAAAGCAATTACCAAAAATTAGCCTTTTCTTGGGTTTGTTTGGGTTTTTTTTTAACAATGGCTACATTCACAGGCCAGATGTACTTGTACAGTAAGAGCGCAGTAGGCTGTGCAATGTCAGCGTTTTCCCTTTCGAAGGAGAGTGATACTGAAACTAGCCTTTTTCTTAACTTAATCTATTTTTTTGCTAGCTTTGTTGGATTTTTTTTTTTGGTGGTTTTTATCGTTTGTTTTGGGTTTTTGTTTTGTTTTGTTTTTAATATGCAGTAGGGAGTATTTTAGGAAATGTTTTATCTTCACAGCTTTTTTTTTTTTTGTCCTATAGTAACCCTTTTTAAAATGCTGAGTATACGCTTGCTCAGATAAATGTGCATCTGAACACACAAGCAATTATCCTATTTTCATATAATTAATTTTTTCAAGTTTCTGTATGCATTTCCTGCTCATTTGACCATGCAATAATTAATTAGCATTAATTATCTTAGATTATACCTTCTCCATCTACACACACACTCAATTAGGCAGGCTTTTTACAGCGCACTTCAGAGGGAACACCACAAGCAGTGAAAACGTATCTGTGGTGAGGACACATTTCACACCTGCTCGGGTGTTCTGAGAAACTATTTCTATTTTTTGAGTAAAACTAAAGCCAAAATCTAAGCCAGAAAACCACTTGGTCTCTACCACATCCATGCCAGATGTGGTTTTTACATCTGCCATAACTTGGCCCAAATAACCATTACAGGTCTTTTCCCCCCTCTCCCTCATCATTTTCCACATCCATGGGGACATTTCCTTCCTGAAAGAGAGGATATTTCCTTCCACTCGATACATCTGTACTTTCAAAGTCCTCTCACTCTTTGGACCTATTTCATGGCTCTTTGATGTCCATTTGCCCATTTCCCATCATCTTCCATTGTCTGCCGTCTCCACCCAGTGCTTGCAAACACCCAGTTTAAGACCCTCATGTGCCCCACCCTCCTTATCTCCAGAAGCTTTCTTTCCACCTCAGGAGCAGAGGACCATTACCTCGCTAGCTTAACTGCTGGCAGCTGAAAGGGTTTCACCTCTGTGCTGCTAAAAGCTAACTACGTGTTTTGTCACTCTGGGTGAGCACTTTGATTTCCTTGCAGGGGGGACGTGCCCACTCAATCCAAGGAGAGGCGTCTGGAGAGACTTTTCTGGTAGTGTAAGACATTTTCAGCAAAACCATTTCACTAGCTTCAGCCAAGTCCTGTAGCAGTGAGACTGGAGAATGCTGTGGTTATCACTGCCCTCCTAAATTATTAGGGCAAGGAAATTCACTGCCCTCCTAAATTATTAGGGCAAGGAAATTCTCTTGCCAAGGAAATGTCAAGGAAAATTGTCACTCCTGGATAGCATATGCTATCTGGATGCCACAAAAAACCAACCATAAGTCAATATGAAAGGAAAGAGCAAAGAGTGCAGAAAGCCCAGACAGTGCAGCTCAGCATGGAGGAACGGAAGCGGTGGCATGATTTTCCTAGACTGACCACAGAAGACAGTGCCCCTGGGACTGAAACTTTTGAAGTGCCAGCACAAGGAGTTTAATCATCTGGGCATTGGGACAAAAAAAAACCAAACAAACAAAAACAAAAACAGAAAAAAAAATGTAATCTACCCTGTGACTGTGCAGCTGAGCATCATACTGATGCTGGAGATGAATCATCTGCTACCTGCGCTGACTCAGAGCTGTGCCATGGAAGCAGCCAGTGCCAAAGGCCCCTGCACCTACACACTGGAAGAAAGCGCCCTAAAGCCCCCAGGAGGGAGGGAGGGAGGGAGCCAGGGATGGTAGAGCATGTGTTCCTTGACGTGACATCTGTGTGTCACTGAGTCAGACCCCGTTCACTGATAAAGGCTTTGGGAGCACATGCTGTACACATGCATATGTGTGTGCATATACATCTGCACGTGTGCAAGTATGTGCATGTATGTTGGTGGGACTGCCTATGCAGTCATACATACACGCGTAGACAGCACGTGTAATTTGGCAGCTATTGGCACTGAGAGGTGTTTGTGACTTCTGAGAAACTGAGCATCCTTAAGCTACATGTCATAAACCTGTCACTCAAAGGAGGGAGAGGAGTTTCCCCTCAGGGCACACAAGCAGCTTCCCATCCCTAGCCTTCCTGGGAGGGCTTGGACCAGCCAGCCTCCCCTGTCCTGTCTCTGCACAGGGGATTAATTTCCCTGGCAGAGTTTTGTGGTGCTCCTGAGGTATCTGCTTCCTTGGAGGGGAGCTGGCAGTGAGGTAAAGCCCCTTCCTACTGGAAGATGGGCCCCTTCCTGTGGTAGAAGTCATTTCCTCCCCAAAGAGATGCTGCAAGGAACAAACTTGGCCTCTAGGCACAGCTGCAGGTGTGAAGTCCCCACACCTGCCCACGGAGTGAGAGACTCAGCTGTGGCAGGGAGGGCACCACCAGCACCCCTCTTCCCCAGCAATACCACAAGGAGATGGGAAGGGAGGGGAAAGAGAGGTGCAGGAGCTGCTTTTTCAGTGTTTTAGTCCAGTCCTTTGTGGAGCTGAGTGAGGAAGCCAAATGAGCCCAAGGAGCAGGAAAAGGGAAACACTGAGGAGGGCTCCACATGACAAATCCCTCAGTGAAGAGAATTTTCTTAATATTCAATCTAAACCTCCCCTGGTGTAACTTGAGGCCATTTCCCCTTGTCCTATCACCAGTTGCCTGGAAGAACAGACCGCCCCTCACCTGGCTACAACCTCCTTTCAGGCAGTTGTAGAGATCGGTAAGGTCCCCCCTGAGCCTCCTTTTTCACAGGCTAAACACCCCCAGTTCCCTTAGTCTCTCCTCGTCCTCCAGGCTCTTCACCAGGTTTACTGCTCTTCTCTGGACACACTCGAGCACCTCAATGTTTTTCTTGTTGTAAGGGGCCCAGAATACGTGTATATTTTCATATACATCTATAGCTGCAACGTTCTTGCTTGAGCTACCTTCATGTTCCCCATTGTCAACACCGCAAGCATGCAACCTTTCCCTCCTGATGGCTCCATCAGCTTCTTCTCCTCCCCAAAGAGCTGCTGTGGGGAGGAAAAGTAGGAGCTGTTGTTACTGCTGGTGACAAAGCATCCCACAAGCCCTCAGGCAATACTTGGGCACATGTGATGGCTCTCCTTGACCAGGGGTGTGTGCAGCCCTCTCTCGGGAGGCTGTCAACAGGACAACTGTGATTTATTACTGGGATGTGGCCCTGAGGGTCAGGATTGCACAAATGGCTGCAGGAGGGACTGATGGGAAGAGAGGACTCTCCCTGCTCCCCTTGTTTTGTGTTAAGAGGAGGAGCATGATAGTTTGAGGAGGAAGAAGCTCACTGTTCATGTTAAAAGAACATCTTCTCTTCACCTTACTTTCCTCAGGAAGAGTTAAGTTTAACCTTGTGCCTAACCCAAACCCCAGCTCCATGAGAGTGATCTCCCTGCTGTGTCCCTTGTGCTGTCCCCTTGCAACAGGAAATCCCCCTCCCAAAAAAGGCTTGTGCCTCCCTGAGCTGTGGGAATGCAGGCATCTCCTTCTCCCATGTATCCTTGGAAAACAAACCCAATAAGAAACAAGGACAGAGGATGAGGAGCGTGGTGGGAGCAGCACAGTGATGTCTGCCACACATAACAAGGCTCACCCTTCCTCTTGGCTGTCCTTGCTGTGTACTACACCAGCCCAAAATCAGGCTGCTGGTGCTCAGCCCCAAGGGAGATCAAGCCCCTCCCCAGGCTGTCCTCTGGGAACCATGACATTCTTGTCAGAGCAAGAAAAAAAGCCAGACAAAAAACCAAAATGTCCCAATCTAAGCACTCTCATATTTGTCTAGATGAGAATTTAAACGTCTGCTAGCCTATCTGCTGAGAGCAGAAAGCAGATTGTAAGTGTAACAGAATGTAGTCGAGTCAGACAATTCCAGGGAGAGCACCAGAAGGCTTAATATTAGGACTACTGGCATTCACAGCCTTTGCTAATGACTTAACAATTGTTTGCACTGATTTGGGTTGGCTTTGATGTGTACAGAGAACAACACTTTCTGTTCAAATCTGGGAGAGACCATCAAGGCTTTTACTGACTATCTGATGGCTGCTTTCTCATACATTTTCAACACCTTAATGTTAAATGAATATATCAACAAAATGAAAAAACACTCCCTCCTCTCCCCAAAAAAGTCAACTCCCCCGATTGCCCTCTCAAAGGATGGACATTTTATAAGCAATTTTCCACCCAGCAGTATTACCATGAGAGAAAAAACACACCTGCAGGACTCAGTGAGATTTAGTGCAATTGAAATCCCAGAAAAAGCACCAAAAGAAGAGGTTTCTGCTGCCTAGGGCTACCTCTCTCTGCAGGGAAATCCTTCTCTAAATTGCCCATCTTGCAACTCTTGCAGTGCAGGCAGGCTGGGCCACATTGTTACTCTCTGAGATTGCTCCCCTGACTTTAAAGTGCCCGTGTATTTAAACTAAAAGCATTTCTCCATGCTTGGGATGCGAGTTTGGTTGCTCACAGAGCTGCACCGGTTGCTGCCCATCCTTCCTCAGGATGCTCTGCCTTTAAGATTTATCCTGTACCAGCACAGAGGTACTTTGGAAAGAGGTCCCAAACCCTCACCTCCAAAGAAGGAGCACCAAACAGAGTAGGCACGTGGGGATGGCCACCACGTATGTGTACACTCCCAGCACATGTATGAGACTAATTAGCATGCAAAAGGCAAGTAAAGACAGCTCAGTGCCTATTGCTTAGCACCTAACAGCAGGAGGAGTGTCAACATCTTTTTTGGGGGGCTTGGAAATAGATGTTAATTCTCATTTAGCACTTCCCCTGGGATGAGGCCTGGCATACTGTGAGTATATTTTCAAAAATCACTGGCAGAAAGAAAGCCCAAAATTTAAGTGGGGAAAAGTGTGTGTGTGTGGGCACTAAACACCTCTAAAACCTTGAAAATAACACAACATGCAAGAAAATAAATCTATCGGGGGAACAGCCCTAGCCCCTCAGAAGCCTGCAGCATCCTGCCCAGAGGAGGTTTGCTTCTCCTCCCCTCACTGGGCAGTAATGCTGACAGCATCTCGCTTTCCCCACACTCAGCCCAGCCAAAATTTGCGATATCTTAAAACAAGGATGGTTTTAGAGCATGAGGAAAAGGAGATGGATGCAGGCCCTCTGCTTTCCCAACTGCCCTGGGGAGGATGTGCCTTAAAAAGAAGCTTTTCACAGCTGCTACAGTGGATACTGCTACAGCTGTGGTGATGGATGCCAACCATCTCCAGAGGGTGGACTGGAAAGATGACTGGGAAAGGGAGGAAGGGACAGGAAGGAGGGAGGACCAGAGGAAGATGGGTCCAAGGACAAGCCCTTTACCTGGCAGGTTTCATTACACCTCACCCTTCGTACCCAGTCTGGACCACCCCAGGTCCAACCCTGACCCACCTGTGATCCACACTCACCCCAAGAGCCAAACCTTTGGAGTCATCTAGTTTACCAGCATCTTCTTTGAAGAGGACCCAGAAAGCTGCAACTCAAGATGACAGGTGTAGAGAAACTTCAAGCAGTTGCAACATGCTCAAAATCCCAGATGGTTCAACATTAAAGTGCAAAAGCTATTATAGAAGGACAAAACATTTTTTAAACAAATCTCACAGGCCTTTGCTGACCAGATCATGGAGGTTTGTACTACTTTAATACCCGACAGGGCACTTGTACACTCCCCTGCTGCAATCCATCACAGCTGGAAGGAAATAACACTCTATTCAACATGCCTGTGCAAAACGCTCCCAGAGCACATACATCATGCTCCAAGCTGCTGCTGGGCTTTCTTCCTGGTGGCCTCTGCCATGGGCAGTCCCACCAGGAGCACACACAAAACCAGCCTCTAGGGCACCAAACCATCCAGAAGAGAATGGGGAAACCACTTGGAGCAGGAAAATGTTTCTTCCAGGCCCACAAGGATGAGTAGTCTGTCAATGCTTCCCTTCAAATTGTCTTCAACTACTAAACAGAAGCAAGCCATGCCTACACGCTTTCCTCTCATGCTGGCGGGTGAGTGTTTGCCTTTTGTCTTTCTGTCCAGCACTGTCCTATATCCAGGGCCATCACCAAAAGGGCACCATGCAGGAGCTGAGGCTGCATCTCCGAGTGCTGGCACCGCTCCCACTCTCTGTCCCTCAGTGCTCTGCCAAGGGGCAGCTCAGTGCCTTCACTGCTGCCACACCCGAGAACTGAAAACAAGCCAGGAAAGCAAGACGGGAGGTAATGAGGGAATTGTTAAAAAATGCAAACTGTTGGATCAAGATGCAACTGTTGGACCAAGAGGACATGCACACACGGTCTCTGTGTTCCCACGTTGCTCTTCTACACCCTTCCTCACACACAGGTACTGCCAACAGACGTGCATGAGCCAAAAAGGGTTGGAGGCATCATTAAAACACTGTCCCCTCCATGCACCAGGTGATGCACTTCAGGTACAGGGATAGCATGAAGAGGGAATAGGGATTTTTACCTCCCCATTGCTGCTGATTTGCACATCGCAAAACCATGGACTTGGGAGAAAAGTCTCAATGAGTTTAAATGGATTGAAATGCAAACAACATTAATTCTGGGCAATGTTCAGCTCCCAGACCAGATCCTGCCCTCCTTGCCTTGGCAAAGCTTCTCCTCAGTGAGACGCACAGACTCCCAACTCCACTGAAACCTCCATTGACAAAACATGATTTGTTGCTCAAGAGCTCTGCCAAAGAAGATCAGTATGAAAGAACCAACATATTACGTGAGACAGGATTAATTTTATCTTCTGAGCAAAGACTGCGTTTGAAATGCAAGAGGAGCAAATGAGAAATTAAGGGCTTGTTTTTCAACATGCAAAGTCTGGGTCTCACCTAAGTTTGGGGTGAAGGGGTATTATGTTCATTAACTGAAATTTTCTAAGCTATCTTTCCTGAGTATTTATCTATACATATGTATACATTGCTGTCACTAATCTAATATAGACACACATGTATATAAATGGTGTCCGTCTTCACTTGAGAGCAGAGTCTTTGCCTTCAGTGCAGCTGACCTGGTGAAATCTCCCAACAGATGCCCGGAGCTGTTACAAGCATTTGCTTCATCAAACATCAGCTCTGTTGCCTGTTCATTCTCTCTAATGCAATTAGAACAGATTAACATGGGTGACTAGAAGTGAAAGACAAATGCACCTTACCATCTCTGTCCCACCCACATTTATTAATTTGAGTCCTACCCTTTTCATAAACTTGTTGCTCTCTTGACCTCCCTCAGATGGAGTACCCTTTTCTTTGTTGCTTGAAAATTAAGAAGAGCTCTGGCAGGGAGGGACAGCCAGCTGAAATACTCAAAGCCACAGGAGCTCTGCAGCAATAGTCCACAAAGTTTATTTTACAAGCAAGACATGGGTGGAAGCTTCATGAGGTCACTAGTGGGCTAGCAGCCAGCTCTCCTGACACCTACATCAATCTCTTGCTTCAAAAGCCCTGGAAGGACTGTGAAATTAATACCATTACAATTCTTTTGCATGGGACATCTTGCACTTTATCTCTTCATTCTCAAATGCCAGATGTCTGCTCACTGGATAGACCTCCAACAACAGGGCAGGCATCTTCAGGTTAAACACTTGTGTCATGCTTTAATCACAGGAACAGCACAAATGAACTTAAATGCATGATCCACAGACTAAATTAGACCACACAATCATCTTTTCTGACCTCTCATGGAGCACACCCTGCAGGTAATCACCTGAAGCACTATGATACGTCTTTTAGACAAACCCTTAATGGAAAGGCTCTGCAATTTCCACTGATACATTATTTCACAACTCAGGAAAAGAATGCCACTTGCTCTTAAAAATGAGAACCTTTTGTACCGAACTTCTCTAGCTTTAGCCCCCATCTTCAGTGTTTTATTTTGTCTTTGTCCGATTGATTAAAGAACTTGCAGCTACTGAGAATGTTTCCCTTCGTAGACATTTGAGGACTGTATCTCAACCTTGCCTTTCTTAAAATAAATGTGTTGAACTTATTTGCATCTCTCAGAGGGAGACAAGTTTTTCTGATCTTGAAAAAATAAAGTTCAGAAACTGATGGGAAGTTTGCAGGTCCTCTATGAACCCTTTCCAACCTGTTAGCATCATTTGGATGTACATCACCCACCTTCAAATGGGTATAACTTTCCTGTGATTACTTTGAACTTCCCTGCTTCCCTGTGTACTTCCCATTAGAATTTTATTTCCTTAATCTGACTTTACATCTACATATTTTTGTTGTATTTAAGTAATTTAAAATACTTCTGAAGCTTAGCTTTGTTGGACTGCCATCTCTATACATCAAAGAACCTTCTCTATTCAAGTCATTCCTCAGTTTGCAACCAGTCATATTTTTTTAATGCATAGGTTAATATTCCAGGTTCAGCTCACTCCTCAGCATCCTAGCAAAGAGGATCCCCCTCCTTCACCTGTGACAAAGTGCCCTGTAATTCTGTAAGTACGGACAACCCAGCAAATGGCACATTTCCACTATTTATCTTACTTTGAGCAACCAGATTTTATTTTCTGCATGGTCTCCAAGTAGGATGCTGTTGCTCTTCCTGAGACCCTTAAAAAAGTCTGTTGTTTTCTCAGCATGATGGAAATATGGGTCTGAGAAGGACTGCAGGTGGTTTCTGATGCACCCTTGGCCTGGGTGGGTGGATGTTTCCTGACCGGCCCTTGCCCTGCTGAGTCTCTGGTGCACTATCTTCTCCAGGCAACTTTTTTAAGAGCAGAACAATCTTTACAGTCAGAAATTTTTATCCTGGCAATAGATGTGCATTGCTGCCAATTAGCCCAGGATTTTCTCGCTTTATTTCCAGTGGATGTGAAGGGCAGTCGATGCTCAGCATTTTAGCAGAATTTAACATGGACCAGATGACTTACCATGTCCTCACAGCTGCTAAAATCCCAATTCAGCAGTTCCAAACCCTTCTGCTCAGGGGAGAGCCTCGCTGTATAAGCTGTCATTCCTGCAGACCATCTCTGAACTCCCTCATCTAATATATTACTGGAAGCACGGCTCTCCAGCTGGCAACATTTCTCCATTTGAAGCTTCACCAAGCTGTGAACAACAGAGGATACCTCCCAACAGCAAACACCATGGGGCACACTTTGCCCTTGGACAGCACCATCCGGCTGCTGGCCCCAGAGCAGCCTGTTCTGCTGATGTTGAGCCTGTGCTCGGCGGGACTCTCTGTTGACCCACAGGCCGGGGTAGGTGTCCTTCATTACCAGTGGGTGACTGCTTAGCACCTGCTTATGCAGCACCTTCCTAAACATCTCCCTTCCAACCAAGTGGGCTGTAACAACCCTCCTTTTTACACCCTCCTCTCTTCCCTCTTCCTCTGTCTCCGAACAAATTCAATAAATCTTCCTCTTGCTTTCTTGTGAATGTCAGATGAAGAACAGCTTTTCCCGGTATTTGTCGCAAAATTTAACCTGTTTTCTTTGCTTGGTTTTCCTAAATCAGCCATGCCCTTCCATATCCATCTTTCCAAGCTGTAATCTGCCCCTAGAGTCTCTGTGGTGCCTGTTAAATCCTGGTTTGCTTCTGTGCTGAGTGTCCAAATACTTCCTGTTTATTTTCTGTACTTCTGGCATGATTTCTGAAGGAATTAAAACCAAATCTGTTTATCTTTGCTAAATCCCTCTGCTGATAAGGGTATTAGTGCTCTTATTTACAAATCGAAAAGCAAGGCAAAGTGGGACTGGAAGTAAAAATTCCTAATCTGAGACGTCCTAAAAGCATCCAGCAGTTGAATTTTCTGAAAATGTCAAGTAAGTGTCCCCTGAAATTTGTGCCTCTTAAGCTGCTTCAGTTTAGGGACCTCTGATCAGTGGCCACCCCACTTCCTTCATACTGCAGAAAACTGAGGATGCTGTCACAGAGGTGGAGAGATCATCCTTAGGTTTTTGCTGGAACGAAATAAGGTAGTACATTGCAGGCTATGTGGCAATAAGAGTCCATGGTCACAGACAGTTTCCTTCTATCACAGCAGTTGCTTTTTAATATATCTCCTATTTTTTCAGAGATGGAATTAGCAAGGCAGAGATCATCCCAATAGCTATAATTTTTTTTTTTTTTTTTTTTACTTTTTACCAGCTTCATAAAGTTATTTTTTCCTTGTCTCTCAACTTCCAATTAAGGGAAGGAGAAGACAGAGCAGGTTTTCACCACCAAGAAGCACTGTGGTTATTTTTAATTTTGACAGCCAGTGGCATTGTTACATTGGAGGCAGTGGCTGCATGGAAAGGTGCACAGCTCCATGGAAAGGTACACAGACCACCCTTGAGGCCTCAGCCCTGTCCCGAAGCACCTGCTGATTCCAGTGACCAAAAGCCAATCCCATTTGCATCACCCCACTGCCATTCAAAAATGGACACAGGTTGGTACATTTTGATAACAGAGTAAACCTTGCAGGAGTGAAAGCTTCTCCAATGAGCCAGGAAAGGCAGCTTCCTTTTCTTCACTGTCCAAATATCCTGAAAGAAGAGAGAATTTGTGGGGTTTTTTTAAGCTACTCAGCGTGTCAAGGGCTTCTGCTGGTGCCTCAGAGCTGCTGAGCCCTGACAGTCTACACTTCTTGTTCTGCAAATCTTCAGATAAAAAATACAATTCATAATATAATGTGGTGACTGTGTGTCTGATGTATGTTTGCATCTTTCAGTGGAGCTTTTCTACAGCTTTTCAAAGAAGGGCATAAAGGCAGCTGTATATAACAACCCCACATTCACCCAAAGAAAAAAGACTGAATGCATGGCTCCTTCCTTGAGTTGCAAAACCCCAGGCTATTGCCAGGTCATATCCAAATGTGTCTTGCCCTCATGCAGCTACAGTGCCAACTCCCTGCCTGAAACAGTAGCATCATGTAAGAAAAAAATCAAAGCAAGCTGACAGCTCAGCTAAGACCATGTATGAATTGCCCTGTCACAGAAGGAAATCAAAAGAGACAAAGACAGCTATAACATTTATCTTCTTTATACATTGCTTCTAGATTAGAAAATCTGCATTAACGAGACCAGGGATACACACACATTGCTTTTGAATACTATTTAGCTGCTTAAATGCATACTGCAAAGCAGTTAGCTTTGCATATAGCTTTTATTTATAGGGTAAAATTGATTTAAGCAGAATTTAACTCAATGTAACTGTGCTTTCACTAAGGGTACATATGCACAAACATTACACTTCTGCTCAGGGGCTGAGAATTTCTGAGTCACGAGGGCGATGGCAACCCCATGATTAGGTTTGGGCTTCTCATCTGGATTTACTGTGAGAAGTGAAAGCAACAAGCGGAGTCCCACTGAGCTTGTTAAAAAGGCAAATGATTAAAAATGAAAAGGTAAAGCTCTTTGAGTCACACAGCCTTGCATCCCTTGCCTTTCTCAGATCCTGCCCAGGCACACAGCTAAGGCTCCTTCCAAAGACAGGCATTTGCTGCATCGCAGCCCAGGTCTCCGTGTATCACCCCATTTAACTATTTCATCAGTCCCTGCTGATTTTCCTTTGGTGCTTTTCCCTTTGCAAGACTTTCTTAGGAGCCAGCTTTCATTATATGCCAGGAAATTACAGGCTGCACTGCAAAAAGTGGCACATCTCCTTGACTTCTCCGAGTCAAGAGCAAGACCTCTTCCCTCCTGCTTGAGAGATGAACTGTAGAAAATGACCAAATTCCTGATACCTAAAGTTGTGTGTGATTATATATATATATATATATATATATATATATATATATATATGAAAATATCTAACTAAAAAGGACCAGCACTGATCCCTGAGACTGTCACATAGGTCACCAGTGGACAGCAAGCTCACCTGGAACAAAGACACCTTCCTCAGTGCTACAGATACAGGAAGCCTTTGTTCAGATGCCTAATTTGAAAATGTGGCTTCAGAAGATCAGTGCTCAGTCACTCCTTCATTTTCTACTTGATTTTCTGAGGAATTTGGTGTTAGTTTCCAAGGAGAAGAGACACTGAGCCCCTTTCAGGGAACTGCACCCATAGGAATTTAGACCTCCATCCATTCCCTTCGATTCATAGTCAACAAAAAGTCATGTTCAGTGTTAGAGTGCCCCCTGAAAACAAACCAAACTGGGACACTTCATAGTAAAGTTAAGAAGGCAGAGCCTGAGACCAACTCTGTGTTGGCTTAAGCCAATGCTACTGATTTCTATATTCACAACAGCCACACTAATGCCTCCTGCACCCATCCCTGCTTCACACAGGCTCTGTTTATGCAGCTACTGAGGGCTCATATGCAAGGGATCCACCCCACATCACTACCACCAGCAGAGACCAGGAGATGCCATGACCTTGTCTGTTTGCTTGCTCCCTTAACACTGCTTTGGAGCCATATGGGAAGCAAGGTGATGCTGGGCAGTAGGCAGTATGGAAGGATGCATGCCAGGATGCTGACTGCAAGGCTGTGGAAGGCTTTAAAGATAAGGAGAAAACCAAACATCAGCACAGAAGGCAGGGAAAAAACATCAGTGAAGGGATTTGGCAGCTGTAGGCTGCCTCTACTGCCCAGTCCACCAGAGCCTGTAGCTATTCATGCAGCAGTGAAATGCTCACAGTTCAGGGGTTATCAAAGGATTTTAATTCCTCCAACAATCAGAGAATCAATGGATACAGCCACTGAATGTTGCTCTAGCCCAGAAAGGCAGAGAGAGATACACACCCTCACATACAGAGCCGGACACTGGTGGAGAACTTCTGGTCTCACGTCACTACTTTAGCAATTCCACAGAGGGCTAACAGTGCATCTTTCCTCCCCAGAGTTGGACAGGCTGATGGTGTGGCTTCAAGCCACCTGACGGCTGCGTAATGTACTTGACAGCACAGCTCACCACACTTGGCCATGACAGGCATTTGCCTGTAGCAGAGCATTCAGACACAGCAAGCCTGACTGATGGAGCAAGACCGGTCGCCCCCTGCTCTTGGAGGCAGGTCATGAGGAAGGGAAACCACTCATTCTGTTCTTGTGTGGTCTGTTCTGCATATGTTGGTCTGTGGCTCTGGATTTATGCATCTGGCTCCTTTACCCCTGCTCCTCTGCCAGGGGCTTCCTTGCCCCAGGGCATTAATCCCAAACATGGTCCTGGAGGCAGGAATTGCCTAGTGGGTGTCTGGTGTGCCCAGATTCAGGCTTTCCAGCCATAAATGCCTGAGAAATCATGAGGCTACACTCACCTTCAGAGCCATAAACACTGAAGAGCAGCATAAAGACATCTACATCCATTGGCAAAAGCCAAGGGCTTAAAAGTTGAACTATCTACAGCTCTTCTCCATCACCAAGAGACACACATCTCCCCCCAACAGAATGACAGCACCGGGCGGATAACACACTGCAGTGTTGATATCATCCCAACAGGCACCTCAGCCACTGGGCACCTTGCTCCCAAAACTCCGTCAAACAGACTGGGCTCCCCATGTGTTCCTGCACTTATCTGTGTGGCCCTGGAACAGCCCCCTCCTGTCCAGGGAGGGAATGCAAAGAAATGACAAATGGTGATCTTTGATGAATTCAGTGGAAAAAAATGAAGTGGTGTCCTGTCATCAACATGAGACTGACTCATGCCAGACATGAGTCTCTCAGGACCACCCCCAGCTGCCTGCTCACATGGCTTCAGCCCCAGCATCAGTGTGATCCCTCAGCTCTGAGGCTGGGCTCATGTGGACAAGCAGATGTCTAGGGACCTGAAAAAGCCCTGCTGAAAGTATAACCCAAAGCAAAACCATAAGATCACTGAATAGATCGTGCTGCCTTTCGCGCACCTTGTCCCTCTAGGGCTCCCGGTGGATGCTGCTGTGATGCAGATGGCCCCACGAGAAATCAGTGTACCTTATGACAGAGGAAAATGTCCCTGTGGAGAAAGGACATGAGAGATTTTCTGCAGGCCCATCATATCACAGTGGACAGTCCTTTGGACTCCAGAGGTTTCCTCAAGGAGGTGAAATGGGCTATCTAGCATATTTCTTTCCTCTCATCTCACACAGCTGTTCACACTTTATCATGGGGGGAAGAAAACATGAATAAAACAATTAAAAGAGGTGCAGTCTCAGTAGAAGCAATTTCATTATGGCTCTGAACTGGTTTTTGCACAGAAATTCTAAGTCAAAGTTCAAGTTGGCCCAGCAAGCTACATGGTAGTTAATACAAACCCCCTTATTCTTCAATGCAGGGTACAGGATGAAATATTATTTGCACTGTACACCTCTCTGAATGTTTCAGGTGGGGCTTTGAGGGGGCCAAGTACATTACATTCCTTCAGTAAGTCAAGCAGGTTTGCTCACTGCAGCTTTAGGAGGAAACTGGCAGCAACTCGTGCCCTGGCTGCCCCAACACCCTTCACAGGGAGCAAGCTTTCCCTCCAGTAGAGGGGCAAGACCCACACTCTTTGAAACTGCTGGACTACCTGCAGCCACACTGTGTGATGATCAGCCTCTGGACTGTCCTGCTATTAACTCTCGGAAGGTTATTCTGTTCCCAACAGCTCTTAAAAGGAGCAAAAGCTTTTCCTGAAAAGGATAGCAACAAACACACATAGTCTGGAGTGGGCTTTTTTTTTTTGGTAGGATTCCTGACTCCGTGCATCTAAATCAGTTGAGACGCCTCTTTTTTTCATTGCTTACAGATGCAAAGACCAACCAAGAAGAAAAATAGTGTCACTGGGATAGCTCTAGAAACAGATCCAAAACACTGCCTGAGCTAATTGCATTTCAGCACATTTCCAAGGAAGCTGCATATCTGTTTTTTTACAGCAGATACTTGTTTTTAAAAATGCATACAACTTAAGGCCGGGAATAGCATGTTTCAGATGTAAAAGGTGTTTTTTCCCCCCCACAACTCCTATGGCTGAAAGGGTGTAGGGGATTTTAAGCCACTTCTCGTTGGGTCATGTTCAGTCATTATTTTTTTCCCCATTTGATAGACACAGCAAAGCAAAATGGGTCAAAATTCCTCATTCAATAAATACACTGAAGCAAACACAACTACCCCAAGGGAGAAATTAAGTCCATGTCCCTCTCATTAGGCTGCTAACAGATACCAAGAAACGTGCATTGTAGAGCAAGCTGCATTTGACAGACGCATATGCAACAGAAAGCCATTGATTTGGAAGCCAAAAGATCCTGCGGTTTGTCAAAATGTGGCAGGTCTGTGGGATGGCACCAGGTCAGTTAGGAGGCTTGTAGGTCAAGATAGCTGAGCACAAGCCGGCAGATCAGGGGAGGCTCCGGTAAATGTGCCTTGAGCTCCGGGAGTCAGGACAGTACTGCTTGTTCAGCAAGACTGCTCCTGGGTTTACTGAGCCTGGTGATTACAACAGGCTGTCATTAGGGCAGTAAAGTTTTAAAAAGAGAGAAAGAGAGAGAGAGAACCACACCTATGACAGGAAGCATTTAAAAAATGCACCCGTCTCTCACATTCATACGTGCAGATCGCATATGCATGAGTGGTCCCTTATCTTCAGCACAGTAGCACAATCATAAAACAAAAGAATCCCAGCTCAGTTTCAAACTCCTGCTTGTGGCTTTCGGGTTAGTGGTTATTGGAAGTTTGGGGGGTTTTTTTGTGTGGGTTTTTTTGTTTGTTTGTTTGTTTGTGGGTTTTTTTGTTTGGTTGGTTTTTGGGCGTTTTTTGGTGTTTTTGAGAGAGCCCTGGCTAGAGCAGAACAAGACGGTGCAGAGGACGGAGGTGTCTCCGAAGGTGCTGCAAGAGCAGCTCAGGAACGGGGCAGCACTTTGAACCCGCTGAGAGGTTGAGCACGCTCATTCCTTGTAACGCCAGTTGGATGTGCCATACCAGGGGAAAAGGCAACGCCGGGCTTTAATAAATACACAGACTTAAAGGAGTCTGAAATATTGATTAAAGTCTGGTGGAAATCAAGCAAGTGCTGTGAAAGCACAAAAACACCTGGCAAAATTGAGACAGACCTTGGCCATTCTTTGCATCTTTTGCATTTCTTTTGCATTTACTCTTCCAAAAAGAGACAGAGACCTGAGTCTATTTGCTCAGATGTAGGCTGCACAAAATGATGCTGAAGTCAGCTCTGCTGAAGTAAATGCAACGATCTTTGTCAGAAAACCGATGCATTTTCCTACAGGATAGGGCTAGCTATCTCCCTTTTCAAGGGGAGAGCGAGCTTCCCGGCACAGGTACAGAAGTGACTCTCTGCCATCGGCGCAGGACTATTTTAGCAAGTCCGAAGGGCTTTAATCTCCAGCGTGCTTCTGAAACGTTTCACAGAAATTAAAGTAAAACCAAAACTCAGAGAACAACCTGTGATGTGAAAAACAAATTACTCAGTGATGACCTGAACTTCCTAGAAATCACTCTGATCTGCATCGAATGCACAGGATTCGTCACCTTTCTGAAGTCCCTTTTTCACCAGCCTGCCTTTGCCGGGCAGGTGACAGATGGGGATTCAGCATCTTCCGGGCACCACTGATGAACCCAGAGCTTGCCACCCCTGGGGCGGAGGACCCGGGTCATGCCGGCAAGCTAGTGCTCTCCTGAAATCGCCCCCAGCCCCGCACGCGTCCCGGGCAGACTTCGCGCAGAGGGGACGGCGCGGCGGAGGGGAGGCCCCCGGGTCAGTCCGGCGCTCCAGGCAATGTCTCGGCGGTGTGAAAGACCAGCACCGGTTCCTAGAGAGGCGGGTTTGCGTACTTTTACTTCTGCTCCCCGCAGCTGCCCAGCCGGAGAAGTTCCAGCTCCTTTGGAGAAGGGCGCCGAGCGGCGGGGAGGGCAGCGGGACCCTGTTCCCGGCTGGCGAGAGGGGAGGGATGGGGGGCACCGAACCCCGCTCCTGGGGCTGCGGCGCTGAGACCGGCAGCCAGACCGGCTTGCGCGGCTCCAGCTGCCGCGGGCACCGAACCGTGGGATGGTGAATGGTGCCGAGAGCCCCGCTCGTCACGCACCGAGCCGCGGGCGCCGCGGGCGCTTCCCGGGATGAGTGTCCAGCCGGCGCCGCGCTGAGCAAGCCCCGCCGGCGGCCCGGTGTCTGCGGGCAAGGGGCTGCGTTTTGGGGACACCTGGGGAGACTTTGTCGATTTTTCTTTTGCGCTGTCAGCTGCCTACCGAACGTGACCGAGCCGTTCCCCCGGTCCCCCAGCCTCAGCCTGGGGAGAGCGCAGCCCGGGGACAGCAGCCGGGCTCCCGCGGCCGTGGGAAAGCGCCGCCGGCCCGCGGGCCGGGGAGGACGCGGGGTGTCCCACGGCGGGGGCTGGCGCTGACGGGCGCTGCCCCGCGCCCCGCGGACCCGCCGGCGAAAGCAGGAAAGGCGGGGGGGGGTGGGGGTGTGGGAACCCCC
>JAWWES010000133.1:24246998-24291278 GCA_035583135.1 Lophotriccus pileatus
GCCGCTGACGGGGCCGGGGGCGCCCCCGCGCCGCGTGCCGGGGGGAGCCGGGGGGGGGGCCGTGCCGCGCGCGCGGGGCGGTGCGCGGGGCGGGCGCCGACGTCAGGGCGCCGCGCGCATATTGATGCGGGGGCCCGGCCGCGCTCGCCAAGGAGCAGAAGGAAGCAAGATGGCGGCGCTGTAGGAGCGGGGAGCGCGGCGCCCGGGCTGTGCGTGCTGGATGTCGGCGAGGCTGAGGGACGCGGCTGAGGTCAGAGCGGGCTCCCCCCCGCGCCGGCCGCCTTCTCCGCCGCGCCACCCCGCGAGGTGTCGCGGGGACCGCGCCGCGCGGCGCCGCCGGGGATGGGCGAGGAGGGGGGCGCCGCCGCGGGTCCCCCAACATGGCTGACTGACAGGGCCCCCTCCCCGCGGGGCCGGACCCGGGCTTCGCCTCGCCGCCCCTCCCCGCGCCTTTGTCTGCGCTCGGGGACGGCGGCCGGAGGCGCCCCGGCTTTGTGCCGCTCCCCGGCCCCCGGCGGACACAAAGGCGGGCGCAGCCCCGGGGAGAGGGGGAGAGAGGCGCGGGTCCTGCGGGGCTTGGCGAGGGGGTGGGAAGCGGAGCGCGGTCCCGGGGGGCGCGGGAGGGAGAAGTGCGGGCTCGGCGGGGGGCTCGGTTGCGGGGCCTCCCTTTTTCCGTGCAATGGTCCCAAACACGCGCGTTTTGTCCGCGCTGCTGAACCACTTGCACGATGTGGCCGCGGGATGAAAAGGAGAAATCACTTTCCCGAGCGTGCTCTCCCCTAAAATAACGCTGTCGGCGAGGTCGGGCTTGTTCCCCGGCAGATGACAGACAAGAGCAACAACCTCCCCACGCCTGAGTCGGACGCGGCGGCGATGTGTGCTTGTGCTCGCTCGCATCGTGGCGTTGGTCGGCGTTAAATCACCCCGCAGACACCGGCAGCCCCGAGTTAAAAAGGAGGCTTTTCGGCTCGCGGTTTGAATCTTGGAAATTCGGCAGAGCCTTTTCTGTTAAGTAATTTTCCTTTTCGGAGTGAGGTGAAGGGAGAAGTGATGTGGTCTAGCGTGCTTTTATCGCAGCCGAACATCTCATCAGAAGATTTGTTTTCCGTGATGAGCGGCATGCGAATGTGCGGGCTTTGAGCGGTGATCACCAGCTCTGAATATTTCCTTTTTTTTTTTTTCTTCCCTTCTTTTCGCTATGAAGTTTAAGAGTTTCAGAGATGAGGAGATACTGTCCCTAGTGAAAGCAGGTCAGTGGGTGTTGTTGTCGGCTAATGAGGCCATTCTATTCGCATGTTAATGGCAGGTTGACTTACTGCAGCAGGGGGTGAGCGCAGTTACACGTACATTCACTCGCGTATCTGCATGTGTATTCCACTACGGCACTTTCTCTGGAGGTTGTAAAGTGCAAAACAGGACGCGGTTGCCGAAGATACTCAACAGGGAGATGTCAATGGTCTTAGTCGTGTACAAACTCATGTATAATAGTCATGCATAAACTGGAGCTGTAGAGGGATCTGGCTGCTGCTGTTAACGCTGAAAGAATGTACCCATCTTGGATTTTATCCCGCAGGAAAAAAAAAAAGGCAGCTTGAAACCAATGAAGATAAATCACTGTTGGGCAGTATTTTGTCTCTTTTTCTCACAGAAAGTGTAGTATGAACCCTGCCAGTGAAGTCAGAAAACATTTAAGTCGAGCAACCAGGGTGTAGGGAGGAGGAAAAAAAGGGAGGGCGAAGATGTGGAAAATAAGAGTGCTTTGGTGGTGGGGCTAAACTGTTGTTCACGTGAAATGAAGAACTCAGAAGTCATCTTTCAGTGGAAATAACTGTTTCATTGAGAAGCGACTTTTAAAAACACCTGTGTGAATGCATCCAGGGAACCTCAGAAAGCAGTTTTGTATTGCCCATTTCAAAACTTAATTCCTAACAAATCTTCAAAAGAAGAAAAGGTTGAACGGGAGACACTGAGGCTCCTGAATTTGCCGAATTGTCACTGTAGTAAGGCTTTTAACGAGGACTTTGGCATTGTGCTGATTCCTGGCTTTTAGCCAGGCAAACTGGTATTGTTTTGATATAGTGTGCATGGTCCTAGACTTTGGCATGTCAACATTGTTTAAAGAACAAGAAACGTGTGCTTGCTGAGGAGTTATTATGAGGGACAGATTTCCAAGGTCTCTTGCTGGCACCAGTGCTGCACTGGGTAACAGAAACAGGAGGTTGTAAATGTTTTGGCTTCTGGATGCTGAATCTGGAGACCTAGTAGCTGCTGCTGGAATGGGGATTTCAGCTGCCAGAGTTGGATGGGACTGTTCTCTCTTGCCCCAGGCACTTCAGATGCTGCTGGGACTCTGTCTCCCATACAGTTCCTTTAAATATTAGCAACAGTCAGACAGTCCTAAAGAAAAGAAAAGAAAAAAAGACCAACCAAAAACCACCTCATCATCTTTTGGAAGAAGTCTGCTGCTCAGATGTTGAAAAATGTGAAGTTTGGGTTGGATTAATGCTACCAACCCTGTTCAGGATTACAGGGAATGCTTCACTTCTAGGTTACTTGCATGGACAGTTTTTTTCAGTGTGCCAAAGCAGTGACTTTAAATCCCTTGCTCCATTTAAGTCTGAGGGGGAGATGTTTTGTGCTTCTACAGGTGCCATATAAAGTCCTTTTTAAAAAGCTGATAATTTTTCAAGGTTGAATTTCAGAAGAGCTGTCAAATTTGGCTTGTCACAGTGAGTGACCCCTCTGCCTCTCTCACTGGGCTGTTGCACAGTAGCTCTAGGCATGGGAGCAGCATCTGTAAGCCAGCTTCACAACTGGAGCCTGAAAATGGTAGAACAAAGTTGCCAAGTTTCAAGTAGAGTTGGTGGTTATCTTGGAAACTGTGCTGGAGAACACAACCACAAACGATTTTGCCAAATAATATACAGTATTTATTTAGTCCAGCTCTCTGATTGCTGTTAAGGCAGTCAGCCAGCAGCAGTAAGTGTTGTGACATCATTTTGAAAGGCAGTGTGCTGGTTCTGAAATGGAGTGGGATGTACTATGATTCATTATTAAAAAAAAAGAAAGCTGTAGTCTGAACAGAGATAAAGCATATGACTGCATCGTGGCTGAACGCCAAAAAGAGAATTATATGAATCAATCACACTTGAAGCATTATTCCCATCCCTTACTCCATAAGGCAGTGAATACCATCTTACTCATTTAATGACATTCTGCAGCAAAAATACGCTTTTGAGCACTGAACAAGTAACTAGTAACAAGTTGCCATAGTTCCGGTTGTTAGACTTTCAGATCATCACTGCTTGCATGTTCAATTTGCATAGCTTGTCCCAATATCCTAGATCATAAAACCTTACAAATGGAAAGCACCATGAGTAATCATCCTCTCAGTCACCCATTGAAAAGAAGTCACTTCTGCCTTCCCTCAGGATAGATGTCTGTTTAAAAAGAAAAAAAAGAAAAAAGGAAAAAATCAGCCATTTTGTCAAGGAATTGCTCTGTGGGTGGACACAGTGGTGGTGGGGTTAAGGAATAAAATTCTGAATCTCCAGCATCAGCTGAACTAATCCCAAGGACAACTGATGGCTGACCCAAAAAGGTTGTTTGGATTAAAATACTGAGAATGTGCCTTGCATTACGTAGCAGGAAGTAACAGAAGGAAGGTAGAGAAAAACATGGTTTGAGAAATAGAAAGAACAGCTAACTAATTTCACCTATATACTCACACTGTTCTTGAAATGAAGAAAAAAACCTATGCTCTAATGTATTGGAGGATCAGAAAGAGAGATTACTAGTTTGTCACAGTAAAGGACTTTAAATCTGGGGTCAATTTAAAGAAAGTTGCCATGCTTTGAAAAAAATGAGAAAAAACTTTTAACGAATAAAAGCCATAAAGATTTAAATTCCTGTCTGTCCTTTCAAGTAGGCTTGTTCATATCTGTCAAACACCTTCCAGAACTCTGAATCATCCTAGGAACCTGAACAAAATTCAGGCTGTCCTTAAAAAGCAAAGTTTTCTGTGGAGGTGTGGATTCCAAGTTGGAGTGCTGTTTCCTTGTAACATACATATGGCAAGAAATCCCAGTAGGATTATTCTTACAGATAAATAAAGGCTTCCAGTATTTGACTGAATTCCTGGTGTGTGTGCTTTTCCTCTTGCTAAAAAAAAAATCAAAGTCAAATAAAGGAGACATTTCTAATGCAGTGTGGAAAGGAATAGGTTTGTTCTATGCTCAAGTTAAGCAAGAAGGGATAATTCAGCATTTTAACCCTAATCGAGTACAGAGCTTTGTTAAACCACAACAGACAGTTTCAAAGAAGTAGCAGAGAAGTGAGCAGGTGAGTGTTTAGATAGCTGAGATAACCCAGAGCAGCTCAATAACCAAATACCCCTTGGAAGTGTCTTCCCCAGGTACAGGGCAGTAGCCCCGGCACTCTTTGAGTAATTACTATGATGCAATTTAGACAACTTGAAATAACCTTCGCTTGTTCTACAGCATTACCTCTAACCTCAAATATATTCCATGTGGTTTCCCAGCATATGAATATTGGTTTCACCAGGTGTGTGCACGGTGAAGGAGCAGTTTCTAGGTTTAAGCTGAATTTTTTGCAGATGTATAAAGAATGACTTCTTTACGTGAGCTACCGTGTCCTGAAACTTACATTTCAATGACTAAAGTTTACCCGATTTCTCTGCCTAATTTCCTTTCTAAGAACGCATAAGCACTCCAAGTTTGTCTTCCAATGTCCTGGCGTGAGCTACTTTAAGTCACATCGTGTTGGGAAAGGATTTGGCTCCATTGCAGTAAAACCCCGGCTTACCAAGTGGGTAGACGTTTAGGTCAGGAGGATGACTCTCCATGTGGTTGCGCGCACGTGGTTACAGTGTTTACAAACAGTGTCCCAGCATCCTTGGCAGCTGCCTTGACGCAGCCAGTGAGGACAGAGTTCTAGGAATGTCCTTGGTCCTCCGCAAGCGGCGGAGGAGGGGAAAGAAATAAAAAAATGCACAGTTTTAAGAACCCATATCTCTGTTTGGTTTTTGGCTGAGCTTTCTGCATCTGTGTTCCATTCTAAATCTCTGGATCCTTTGTCGGATGCCGTTGTTTTTTCCCTCAGCACTTGAGCGCAGTCTGGGCTGTGTTGACGTGTTTGTCTGGAAAGGACTGACCCGAACTATGAGATGGGGGTTAAGGGAATTGTTGCAAAGGTTTCAAATTATTTTTATGCCCCTTCTTCCCTTTTGAAAAATTTATAATTCAATCCCCAAAAGCTTTTATGACAAAACAGCTCTTTGCAATACAAGAATCCCACTGTAAATGGTTATATATTTTTCCTTAATTAGGCATGACTCACTGCCTGTTAGGATAGTAGAACAATTTCCTTTTTAAAGAATGAAAAAGAAATCATGAATCCTACTAACTTTAAAAGTAAAATCAAATAGCTGAAAGACTTTACTACTTAATTAGACATGTTGACACAAAGAGGCGTTGCTGTTACGAAAGCTGATACCACTGTAAGGCAAGTTTTGGATCTCCATTAGACACAGGAAGCTTGGTGGAGATTTCTACATTTAGTCAGCCAAATGAATAATGCCACCAGTCTGTTGTCCAAAAAAAAAAAAAAGGAGTGGGGACAAGTGGTAGTTACCAGGGATGCCTTGCACAGATGAAAATTCTGCGATTCTGTGAAAACGCACTGTAGCTGGTCAGAAGCACCCAAGTGAAAACGTGTTTCATGCTCTCCCCTGTGGACCTAAACCAAAGCTGTCAGACAGGTTTTAGTCTCCAGAGAGGCTTGAAGCCTGTGCTCTTGCATGCACTGTGGGACCTCACTGTCAGATGTTCTGCTCCTCATCCAGTCTCATGAACATTTTTCAGACTTTCTTACGCAGCTTTTCAGCAAGTGCTCGGAACAGTGTGCAAAGCACATCACACTTGCCTTACAAAAATGAATCCTACGATCTGTTTTTTCCTCATACGGAGGAAGCAGTTGGTACAAATGTCACTTCCATATTCTGAATTTGTCTAGATGAATCATGGTATTCACTGTCATGCAACAGAGTATGAAGGCTGATCCACAGATCTTATTGTACCCATGGCTTCTGCCAGCAGTTTTATGTTCACATTGGTTGCTTCCGTTTTATGTTAATGTCTGTTACATCACTGTATTGTTGGTATACACTGCAGTGTTTTCTTGCTCACCTGTTGTCTCATTTGTGAGACACAATTTTTTGTGTCGTATCCATATCCATGGTTTCAGTAACTCCTTACTGCCTTTCCTTTCCTTTTCTGACTTTCTTTTTGACCCACAGTTCCCATTACTCTTGCAGCAGCTGGGTAGCAGAAAGTAGCAAGCAAGAGTAAAGAATATATGATAGAATATGTGACAAAGGCATTCCTGAGTTTGCACTGAGTATTTGTTCCTTCTCTTGCCACTTCTAGTGCTGTTGGAGAGATCAAAGGGTAGACATTAACCCTGGGCCTGATGCTGGCAGGAGAGTTTTACCCTCAACTTCAGTGTCCTTTAGTATCTTTCCATATTTGTCCCTTTGCATGAGAGACAACAACTGTTGAAGCTGCACTCACCCCCATTTCATGTCCCTGATGGTTTTTTTCATCTTTGTTTAATCTGTTTGTTCTTTCAGTGCTACTTCACTTGTGTTTGAAGTCACATTCTTTGAAGTTATACAATTTTTATACTTGCCAAAGGACACAAAACTCTTTCAGCTCTTATGTAAGCAAAAAGGAGAAAAGAATGATTGCATATTTCCTCTTGTGTGCAAGTAGCATTACTGTCCTGCTCATGGTAAAATGAGGAAAAGGAATTGTTGCAGTAAAGCAGGAGTTGCTTCCCTTCTCTCAAAGTTCAAGTTCACAGAAGTGAGATATTTCTGTGAAGCTTGAAGTGCATATACAGCTTAATAAAAGGAATGTCATTTATCCCTAAAAGAGAGCATATGAAATCTGGAAAATACACTGGACTCTCCTCTCCCTGGAATATGGAGAGGTTGGGATGTGTGTTTGCATGTATTAGAGACTTTAACATACTTTCAAGTTACCAAATTTTTGTTCCCTCTGTACTCCTTTGCTTGCTTGTCTGTTTGATTTCAAGTTTGTCTGCCCAAAAAGCTCTGAATTATTACTAAACTGGCAGTAGTAAAAATCAAAAACATGAAAGCTGAACAACTGGAAGGGATCAGATTTAACATTTATTTAACTTTGTATTTAACTACTAGTTAGTAGACATTTTGGGGGAAAGAAAATCTGTGCTAGTGAGTTTCCATTCCATACACAGTTACTTGCAAGTGTACACATCACATACCCAGAAGCAAGTGCAAATACTAACCAAGCAGGGAAAAACACTCCTTATATTTATGAAGACAAAAATGCAAAACCCAGAAAAATACAGCCTTTCAGTTCTCTGTTGTTTCTGAGGTGCTTTCCATATTCTACATGGAACATTTGTTTTCCTTAACTAAGTTTAGACCTGTGCTTTTCTGCTTCCTTATAATCCTTAATGCAGAGAAAAAACTTCTGTAGGTGTGAGAAGGCAGTAGAAAAATTGTGCTGATCTGGGTTTTTTTTTCTCTCTTACTGTGTGTAGTGCCCGAAAAGTGAGAGACCAGGAAGGAAAACACAGATTTCTATCCATTTTCCCCCTGTGCCTATGTGTGCAGTTGACAATATGTTAAGTATAGGTGGCTTCCCCCCCCCCCCAGTGTTGTCAGCTGACCTGTGATCGTGCAAACTGATGCAGTCCCTGCCTTTTTCACAAAGCCCTATTCATTTTTGTTGGGCTCAGAGAACTGTAACATAGACACTTGTAGAAGTGAGGCACCTAGTCAGTCTATATTTTGTAGTAACTGGGGGGAAAAAAAAAAAGAAAAGTAGTTTTGAGGCTATTCTTTTCTTCTTTGAGGGGACAGGGAGAGAAAGTGGATGAAAAGACTGACAGGCAGGTATGGAAGCTAAAACCTGATTTTTACTTGAAAAAAGAAGCCCAAGTTTTCAAAGCCGTTGCAAGTTGACATGTATTGTGCAATAAAATATAAACTCTAGCTGATGGATTAGGAAGAAGTTTTGCCTCTAGAAGAGTGAGTCTAACTACTATGCTTTTTCTTGAAACAACTAGCTGGCTGGAGATACTCTGTTGGACAAGCTGGAGCATGAGTCTAATTCAGGATGGCAACTCTGATGCTTCTAAATATAAGGAGAGTGGATAGAGTGAAATTAATTATTGCACATTAAGAGGCACCTCATATCCCAGCCACGAAACAGAATCCCACTGTGCTTGAGGCTGTACAAACATAAGCCATTTTTGTTCTGGTTTACTATTTAATTCAGCAAAGGAGGCAGGGAAAAGGGGTCTGGCAGCACACAAGGGGTCAGAGTGTTAGTAACTCTTGTTCATAGCAGAGGCAGGCAGCTCCCTTCAAAAAAACCTAAATATTTTCAGTAAATAAAGCAAAGCTGCTATTACTGCCCGCTCTGTGTACCTACGTCTGTATATGTGAGCAAGAGGAGCTCCTCACCAGCACTGCTGCAGTCTTTTCCCAAGGGTGCCAATGCTAATGAGCAGGGAAAAGACGAAAAGAGTAAGAGAGAGGGTACAAAATTAATAAGCAACAACTGAGAGCCGAAGCACACAGAGATCACACATTGTGGTATAAACCCTGCTGGAGTAATTCATTTCAGTGCCTTTTTTCTTTTTTTTTTTAATCCTAAAAGACCTACAGGAAAGCTGTGGTGTAGCTGGGAACTGAACCCATATCTCCTAAACCCCAGTGCTTTACCCATGATACCCTCCTTCCTGCTCATTCAGAGGTTTACAGATAGTTTTCTCTGCTTACTAAGATAACAGAAGTATCAATTTTAAGAAACAGAAACTAGACACTTTTCACTTTTTTTCAGAAGTTGGTTTTCAGTAACATTTTCTGTTTACTGAGATGTTCTCTCTTTGCTGCACAAACCTTCAGACCTTTAAATCAGCAGTGCTTACCCAAAACAACCAGCAAATTAAAATTAAATAGACCTCCTCAGGGAAGAGGATGGCTCTTTTTGTGCACTGCTTTGCAGTGCTGTTTAAACCCCACTCCAAGTGAGAAAGGTGCAGGAAAGGATGTTACTGGCAATGTAGATGTCTCCATGCAGCTCCAAACAAATAATTAAAATAACAATTATTAAAAATAGTATGTTGTGTCAGTTAATCACATTGAATGAAAGAGTTATGTAATGTCATTTCAATAAGTAAGTACTCCAATAACTCCCCTTAATGCCCTCGATCCTCCTAATCATTCAGGCAAGATTTCCCACAGTCTGCAAACTGTTCATGTACATCAGCTCCAACCTACACGACTCCCATTTGATCTGTTTTACCTATTAAAGGTTTGTCAGGGTTCACAAACCCTCATCATACTTGGTAGCAGAGCTCAAAGGAGGGGAAAAACCAAAACAAACTTTAATTTGTTGTCAGAAATCTCTCTGCTGGAGATGGGATGCCTGTGCAGGTGACACAACCTTAGCAGCATTCATACCTTTCTGTGCAACAGTCACCTGTTATCTCCTAGACCTGAAATGGAGAGGGTAAGTTTTAATGTCTCTCTCTGGCCTTGGAGAGTTCCTGTGCTGTGGGTGATAGTCACAGCTCAGCCTGCCTGGTGTGTGGTGCATTTCACCGAGAGCCTACCCTATTTAACTTCAGCACATTCACAGACTCGTGATACAATCCATGATAAAATGCATTTGGAAATAAAATCCGATTGGTAATTTAGCTCCTGCAGCGTCTCTGGATGCTGGCTGAGGCAGCTGACCATGAAGGACAGATGGATTTTTCCCTGCTATCTTTAGGGATCCAATTGCATTGCAAACTACTTCGGAAGATGATGAGTGGGGGCACTCAGACTTGCCTCCCCCATTGCTCCTCTTCCCACGTTTGGAGGTTCATCCAAGCCCCCACGTGGCTCCCGTGCTCCCGTGCACGTGGCCCTGCTGTTTACAAACAGGCTCCCAGGTGTCCCGAGGCGCAGGGACAGGCTGAGGGTGCCTCGCTGCAGGGCCGGGTTCCCTTCATGCAGCGTGCGAGAGCTCCCATTTGAGCTCCTGTTTCTCACCCACGCTCGTGGCTGCTCGTAGCGGGGCTGTGACGGGCTGGCGGAGCCTGCTGGCTTGTTTGGGTTTGCTCATTTCACATTTAAGCAATATTCAGGCCAGGGGTTTAGAGCAAGGCCGTCCACAGTGAGTCAAAAATAGAAACTTTATTGCTCGATAGAGTAGTAGCACTGGAGAGTGCTCGCTAGATATACGCGCAACAGCGAGGAAGGTACTTTTCTGCTTTCCAGAGACACTGCTAGGGAATTGGGTAACATTTACAGTAGGGCAGGATTTCAAAAAGCCTGTGGAAATGAATGGGCGCGTTTTTTTTCATTTCCTGCTAACAAACCAGGGACCGCTTTTTGTCCAGGTTTGAGAGACGGGCCTCAATGAAACACAAGCAGTTTGGAGCAGCTACTATTTGAAACCACAGTTGCATTATCACTCGGAGAAGACTGCCTTGGTTTTGCTTTGTTTTAGCAGGCCATTGGCATACAGCAAGAAAGAGGTTTGAACAGCTGTGCATTGCTGCATTAAATGGCCTCCCATAGCTGAGGCACAAAAAGACAAAGCCTGCTTCTTTCCAGCTGCTCAGCTAAAATTGTATTGACTTACTTTTGCTGCTCTCCTCACCAGTTCAGAGTTCAAGGACTCATATATCTACTGTACCTTGAGTTCAGATAACAAGATATAACTACATGGAGGGAAACAAACAGAAAAGTTCCTGTTCTTCAAAGACGAGCATTTTTCTGTACTTGTTCCCCTGTTTTGTTTCGGGGTGTGCACAGTTTATTTTTCTCCTTTTGTTTTACCCTCCTACCCGGTCACCCTCTGCTGTGTGCACACCCTCTCCCAGCCGCCTCTGGCTTGCCTGGCCGAGAAACGCAGACTCAGCAGGGACTGGTAACACTTTAACTCTTTGTCCTATTCTCAGCTCTCCCAGCAAAGGTCAAAGCAAACGAGACAGCTGCACTTGAAACAGAGCCGCTATAGGAGACAGAGATGTTGACCACACAGCCTGTTCCCCCTCTCCCACTTTTTTTTTTTCTTGAAGCATATAAAGTGTACGGCCAGGGTGAGATGAAACTTTGCATAGGTTTGGGTGGCTGGATCTGCTCATTTCTCATTAAGAGGAAATGAAAGACTCGTGACTTTTGTTTGCACTGGCCGTATCATGCAACCTCTGCTGATAAACAGAAATAATTTAGGAGCTACTTCCTCAAATGCCTGAAACGTGGTCTTAATTTCATCAGTGCAAAGCCAGCAAAAAGCTATTACAGACACAAAGTCTCGGTTATGCGTCTTTGAAGTAATTTTGGAAACTTTGGCAATATGCCCTTATACGGTTCTTTTCCCCAATAGCCAGAGCTTTGCATTGTGTTGTGGGACCATGTGGACTCCAATTTCAGTGACTTGGGGCAGAAATTGGTTTTATTTTTCTGGAAAAAAATTCAGCACTGCCATTTGCTTACCACTGAGAGGCGAACCTGCTGGGCCACCACCAGCACTAGCACACGTCCACGCGTGCCACAAACAGGAAGAAGGTTCCCCTTTGCCCTTCCAACCACCCGCCGCGGTGTTCCACAGGGCCGTGAGGGGTGCGCGCCAGCGGGAGAGCCGGCGCGAGTTGGCCTAGCGACACTGACGCTGGCGCCAAGATTTACCTCCCGTCTTGGCACTCCAGGTCGTGCTGGTGTCTCGCCACGTGCTTACGCGCACATGGCAGCAGTGTTTACAAACATGACCCCAGAACTCTTACGAGCAGTCATGAAAGAGCCAGCGAATGCCACATCCCGCGCGCCAGGCTGACCTAGATCGCCAGTGCTGGGAGCGAGTAGCGAGGCACTCATACCGAACACAGGCAGATGATTTTGCTCCCAAACTCTTTTGAAATATCATTGCCACCATGAGAGCGTTTTACACGCTAAACTAAAAATAGCTACTATTAGCTAGCAGGAGCGGCGGGTAAGTGATTCAGCAGCTCGGGGATAGAACTGACTGTGTTCTTCAGCACCGTAAGTCTGTTGAGCTAACTCTGGAAGTACATAACATTTTCAAAATGGGAAGGAACTGCAAAGCTAACTTACTTTGGCTGAAAGAAATGAACACTGCATGATCAGGTGCTTCCTAATTGACAGTTCCTTTTTTATTCCTTTATTAACACTTGCACTTGGGCACTAATGAACGTTTTGTAGTCAGGATATAACCAACCATTTAGGAAAAAGATGCCTTAGTAGTTTCAAAATAAACACCTCCATCTACAAAATATGAATACCACTCTGTGACTGCCTTGGTTTTTTTGACATGGGCCTTCGGGGAAAAAAATCACAGCTGAAACTCTCCTTTAGCAAACCAAGCACTGTATGCTCAACTGGCATATGTCCACTATCTTCACATGTATCTTTTTTACAGTAGATGTCTACTGCAAAAAAAAAAAAAAGCATCTCTTCTTTATCCTTGAAGTTCTGTAAAAAAGTTTGTATTTTATGCCAAATTACTCCAAAGCAGTTTGCTTCCTAGAAGTTGGCAGTTTGTAGTAAAGTGGAGTACATGGTCAGACAACTAGTTTTTGACAGATTCTACTATTGTTGTAGTTGTCTCAGAAATACATGTATGTGGAGGAAGACAGGTTCTACAACGGTGAGTAGTTGCCAAAGATAAACAGAGCTTTCTTGAAAAAGCTGCTAAATGAGCAAAAATAACCTACACTTGTTAATAAATCACTTCCAGCTTTCACTTTTGGAATCAAAGAATTTAATCTCAGCTTTGCAAAAGTCTACTAAATGGTGCAAAATTCTTTTTCCCCTCCCGAGTAGAAAGTTTGACTTTCAGAAGCAAAAAGATGGCAGAAAAATGGTAATTCTATTTAATATTAGTTGCTATAATACATCTCAGTGTTTGTAAATAATCATAATGGCAAAGCCCGTGGGAAAGATACACTGTGAGCTTCTTCATCCCTCTCCTCCAATACAGTTCAATTTTGTTACTGAATAAAATTTCTGTAAGTATAAAGCTAATCCACAGTCTTCATCTTTTCTAACCATACCCATGGCAGGTCTGCATTAGAGTTGTCAGAGTTCATGCAGAGGTTTTTTTCCTACGTAAACAAAACAAAACTAGAGAGGCTGACACATGTCCACTCTGGCCTGGACACTAACTCATTTCTTGAGGTCAGACAACTCTACCCTGAGCAGATGCAGTGCTGTGCAGGTCAGCCCCTGGCTGGTTTTGCCCAGTCTCCTGGCTATTTTTAATCTTGCATTGAGAATGTGAGCAAATGTACTTGGTCGGTTATTGATGTCTTTTCACTGCTGAATGTTCATTACAATGTTCATTACGCTGTATATAACGGACCTAGAAGTAAGAATGGAAGTACTGAAAATAGGTCACTGCTCTGTTCCTATTTTAAGAGCTCTTTGTATCATTTTGCCTGCCTGAGGAAAGCAGATCCACCTTACTGTGAAACTGTACAAGTACGGGCAAACTTGGAGAAAGGAGAATTACAGCCTTAGTGTAAAGTCTTCCCTTAATGTATATAGCTTTTGTCTTGGATACATTATTGTACATCTTCTGGAGTCTTTCTTCAGAAGTCCTGAAGCACTTTTTAAATTGTTCTTAATCAGAAAGCACTGAGGTTTACAAGGACAGAATTATTAGTATTTATGATGTCTGTGGGCTTCACTGATACGTTTAACTTAACCAGTGTAAGGTCCATACAGATACACAAATTCTGTCTGGTGCATCTTTGACTCGGAGAATCTTCTTCCTGTTACCATTTATGATATTTTCTTATGTTACACAAACAGCTTCTTTTAGCCACCCAGTGAAGAGAATATAAGGGAAGAAATGCTGCTTACGATAAAGATTATTTTATCCCATGATTTCGGTTGGATTAGGAGGGAAGGAACAGTGTAAGATTACCATTGTATGCTACAGGGTGAATACCGCCACTGTGTCAGTTTAGATGAGTATCTCAAAATAAATACAGACTCTGTCATGGGTTTGTCCTCTAGGTAAAAAAGCAATGGAAATCTTGTTTAACAAGTTCAGCAAAAGGCACACCTAAAGTTTAATTATGTCTTCAGATCCATGGGTGCAAGTCTTACTAAAGAGTTTTGCAACTCCCAAAGAACAGACTTGGGACCTTTGATTTTTCTTATACTTAGATATACTGATCAATATTCATGACAGTACATAGTTTGGGGAAGAAAATCCCTTGGCATAATAGAGAACTATCCCTGGCCATAGCTTTCTCTGCCATATGTGTGTGTGTGAGAGAGAGTGAGAGATTATTCACCAGTTTATAATTTGCTGCCAATCCCCCTCTTCCCTCATCCCTTTGAAAAACCAATCTGCCAAAAAAGCGAGGGGAGATGGAGAAGAGATGAAACAGCACCTGAGGGATTTGTCATTAATGTCTTTTGGAGCTGGGAATCTTGTATAGGATCTGAATTGCCCTACCAAAATTTGCAGCACTGAGTGAGGACTTCCTGACCTGAGAAGTAGACAGACTGGGGTCACACTGTTCCTGTCTCTGTTACTCATTGCTTTCTCAGAAGAAGATGGTTCCTTAACAGACCAATTGCTTACTGTTTTTGTGCACAGAGAAGAAAACTTACAAAACACCTGCTGGACAGTTCTTTAAGTCACATTAACAACTGCCCACAGCACTCAAAGGCAAGGTGGAAACATGCAAACAGCCTGCAGAATATCTGCTCAACACAAACCACAGGCAGAAAAATGTTTCCCATCACCTTAAAAACATAAAAAGTCCTGTTAATTCAAGAGTTACAAGAACTATGATTTGTGCAAAAGAGAACAAAAACAATGAAAGAAACAAAGAGCATTTTAGATTTTTACAGTACTGGGGAATGTATAGGGGAAAATGCCCAGAGACATTCTTAGGAAAGCAAGAAAATCTCACCTTACAGAGTAAGTTTAAGAAAAAAAGAGTTGTCTGAACCATGCCAGCAATGGCTTCTTCATGTTCACAGGATTCAGCAAATGAGGTGCTGAGGTTTCTTCCCCTGTCTTTCAGTCCTACAAGAAACACTGCTGTGCTTTGCCCACTAGCCTGACTTTGGCCATGGCCAACCTCCAAAACTTCAAAATAGGATGAAACCCCCATTTCTAGTAGTCAAATTATACATCAATAAAAGAAAACAGCCTTTATTATTTAACAGGCAAGCTGCAGAAATACTGGTTCATGAATTCAATAGAGATACAGTGGAAGTAGCAAAATCAGGCCTTCTCTTCTACTCATGTTCCACTATCCTAGCAGCCTTTTTTTCCCTAATTATTTATCCTTGCTGAGGGTCCACAAATGTGGAGAGTATGGTTGTCTCAAGCACAGTAAATACCATGAAATTCCATGTAAAAGATTGTCGAGCTCCAGTGTAAAGTTTTGATGTGGAAAATTTAGGTTAGTTTAATTTTGAGGGGAAGAATGGCCTTTGTGAGCCTCTTTATGGTCTCTGCAAACTTGCTTGCACCCTTATCCAGGAAAATTCTTATCAGGATATACTAAATAGTATTTCCCTGTACCAGTGCACAGCAGTGAGAATGATGGACAAGTTGTTCATAAAAGTTGTATGGAATAGCCATGGAAGAGACCATTTATTCCATCTTCTCCCAAGTCAGGCAAATCATGACTGTCATTTTGACAAATAATTGGATAATCTGCTCTAGAAGACCTCTGCTAAAGGAGATTCTGTACGCTGCCAGGTCTTCTCATTTTGATGAACATTTTTTCCTTTTGGACAGATATAGCATTCCAGCTGAAGCCCTGCCAAGGCTTGAGAAGACAGGTAACAATGTCTGACAAAGCCACACAAAGAGGACTTACAGCCTGTGCAAAAATTGCCTTTTTTTCTCAAAAGGGCTCACATAACTGTTCAGCTTGATATTCAGGGTAACTCCAGGAACTCCTGCTCCTCATTCAGTGTTTGTGCTTACGATTGTTTCTGCCTTTTGAGACACTGCCCTTGGGTTTTCTGTTCGAGAGACCTCAGAAGAACTTCAGAAAAAGAGCTGGGGTGTGAAACACAGAAGTTGGTGTCATCAAGGGGGAGGAACTGCATACTGGGTGGGGGGAATCTTAAAATAAGTAATTACACATTTTTATGAGGGTCTGCTGATCCATTAGACTGTGAAATGTTTTGGCCAAGGACCATGTCAGTGTTATCTGGGCACAACGCCACTATTCCATGCATGATGCAAATGCTCTCTGCCGCAGAAGATCTGGACAGTATAATGAACAGCTTAAGTGTAGGCACTTGCTCAATGTGGCAGTTATGAGAAGTGGGAAAAACAAATCCAATACGGTACTTAATCCTAGTATTATTTATGGTTTTGTTAAGCTGTCTTCATGGATGAAGATAGAAACATGTTTGAGAGAATGCAAAACACTAGAAAATATTTCTCTTGAGCTGTAGTGCCAGAGGTGTGTGGTTTGTCCATGGGAAAATCTGAATTCTCCTATTCTTTCTTGTTCCAGTGAAATTTTCAGATGTTCCCATGTATTCTGACTCCGGGGTCCAGGCCTCTAAAGGGGCAGCACAGAATGAGGGAGCAGGGAATAGAACACAGTAAAAATAACTCTGGAGTGTGAGTTAGATACCATAGGCTAAAGGCAGAGAAGGGGTCTCAGGAGCTCACCTTTGGCTCTCTAGCACAGTTTGAAGAGAAACAATATTTGAAGAAGGTAACAGCCAACAGATTTCAAATTGCTTAAAGGAAACAAACATGACATGTGTGCTTAATCTAAGGACCTTGCTGTCCCAAGCTGCTGCTGCTGCTGCCTTCTTTTGAAGGCAGCAGGCATTTCTGTGAATTAGGACCGTGTCTAGGCGCCTGCTCCTTGGGACACAAGTGATAGGGGGGTTTAAGTCTCATGGTTTTGGCTGTAAGCTGGAGGTTGCTGAATGCATTACTGAGTGATTATACATTTCTCTGAGGCATTTGCCCTTTAGCAGACTATGATAAAAACAGACAGTTGTTTGCTTCAGTGTGGCATCTCTCAGCTGCTGCTGGCTCTTCCCCTGTGTGCTCCCTCCTCCAAAGACCTCCTATGTCTGAGAGTACGGCTACAGAAACAGGGTCCAGAAAATCTGTTGTTAGGAACGTACACAAACTGAACACCTACCCCAAGAAGCTATTCTCTTCGTTTGTAATTGCAACATCCCAGAAAGTTGTAGTTTATGTCACCAGCAGCTAGGGTGGTCACAGTTCTTTCTGAAGCAGGGGCATGAACTGTTAAATTATCTAAAAAGAGCAAACAAGTGTGGGTTTTTTTCAAAGATTAGATTGAAGGAACAGGAGAAAGCTCTCTCCTGTACTTCTCTCTTCTTGTCCTCTTGTTTCTAGTTTTAATATTTAATGAACATGTGATATTGTTTTAAGCTAGTCCTGATGGTCTTGTGAAGTTAGTATTTAAAGCAGATGGCTGCAGTGCTTTAATAAGATGGTTACTATAGAAACACAGCACTGTGAAAGCAATAGTTTCTGTATTGCATGTTCTCCTCACTAAACATTTTAAAGACTCCTGATCTACATGTAGAGGCCCAAAGAGGACTAACCAAGAAATGGAAAAGAAAGATAGTATGCCTGTGTGGAATATTTACTTCAGCTGGGGTCCACTTAAACCTAGCTGGATAGCTAACATTTTTGTGGATTGCTAAAGAGCTGCTTTGAAACAACATGAAACATGAGAGGAGAGATAAGCAAAAATATTGATGGAAGAGATGACTGTGGGCAGGAGACAGATCATTGCAGTTATCTTTTTTTAGAAGGTGAGTTGGACTTAAACATTAATACAAACAAATTTAAAATCGGAAAAAAACCCCACAAACAGTTAGCTAATACATCCAAATATTTACTTTGCAATCCCAGGCTTTTTGTTTACTTCATCCTTGCATATCTAATGCTGCCTATCAACATACTTGTTGCAGCCTAATGCATGGGGAAGGACACATTGTGTACTTTCAGGGATTTGGGCTTTTTATTACTGCTTCTAGTTTTCTTTATTCTGCCAAAACTGTTTTAACCTCTAAGTACCTAAATTCCTCTGCATTTGCCAAAGAATTTTATAGGCTATGACACAGACTTTAGAAATCCTTTAAAAATGTTAATTATATATATGAATGTGAGTTTGCACTAAATCAGGATATTCAAAGGGGTAAATGACAGTCTTTTTGGAAGGGTTACTGGTTCTGCTCTGCAGAACTGGGCAGGAAAGTGCTGCCTCATCTGACTGTGTCTCTCCCTCCAGGGAATTTAGAAGTAGTTTTCAGCAGTCACAGAGGATGAGTACATGGAGATACTGGTTGTAGATCTGTGGAAACTATGAAGCAAAGAAGGTTTCAAAGTGACACTAACCTCATGTAAAGACAGCGCTTGTGAGAAATAAAAACTATTTCATAAAATATGGGCATCCTGCAGAAACTCATATCTTGAAGTATAGCCAGCACAAGAGTGCTGACCTGGACTAGGTTCAGAGGGAACTGGAGATAACCTGGGCATTTTCTTTGTTTTATTCTTTCTTTTGTTTCTTTCTGTTCTCCTGAACTCAGCAGATGTTGGTGCTTGCATGTTTTTGCACTTTAAAACACCTAAACTGGGCCAGTTCAGTTGCAGGGTTTGCCTGTGTTAAGAAGCTGAACATATCATCATTTCAAAAGAAAGAAGGGAAAAAAAGCTATGAGAAACACTCAACTAACAGGGTTTTCCTCTACCCCAAGACTTAGTTTCTTTCATCGGTTCCTGTTTCTGTATGGTCATATCTGATTCCTTTATGGGCTTTTTCTATGACTTAAAACTTTCAAAGAAGGAAAACCACATATGATCTAAACCACCTCCCACCTTTGTGCTTTGTCATTATGGCCCTCACCACGGTCATCCTCTACAAACCAAAGTACATCTTACCTACTTTGCACTGCCCTTTAGTTTCCTTCCTTGGAAGCATTCAGATATTATACTTCATCTCACTTGTGAGGCTCAGCCTGCCTCACTGCTCACTGTACTTCTCTCACGCCTGTAAAGTATTGCTGCGAGCAGCACTGCCCACAGCTTTGCAAGTTTAGCAAGTCCAGGAGTCAGAGGTATTCCCTGCCCTGCTTTACATACTGTTTGCTTTGGTTTAGATGTATTCATAGTGCAGCAGTAGAGCTACAGACAGATATTCAGAAACAAGTATCAAGCCCTTATGCATGACATTATGACATTAGATAATCCTTCAGTACAGTGTTCACGCTCCGTGGAGGAGGAAGCTCACCCTCAGACTTACTCCACGCGCACTCACATGTACACTAAACACATGGGCACAGCACACAAAAACACACATCTCTGTCTCTGTTTTCATAACAGGAATATTTTTAGGCATGACAGTTACTATGAAGGAACTCTGCCCAGCTGCACTCAGGATGGATGGGGCAGGCTATTTTAGGTTATTACATAGCAGTTCTTAAAAAAGAAAGCTTTGTAACATGCAGGCAAAAGCTTAGCAGGGAAGTCTGTGCCTTGGACACCAGCAAAAAGAGCTGAAGGGGAATGGGTAGCCCTGTGGTCTGTGGTATGAAGATTTAGCCCTGGATCCACTCAATGGCCTCAGGAGGCCTTACTTGATGCATGAGCACCTGTTTCCAGTCCTAGCCTGTGACTGCTGCTCCATGTAGGATTGTGGTCATTGCACTGAAAAGCTCTTTTTCCCTCTTCCCTTCATTAACAATACCATGAACATGAGCGCTTTTACACAGTGGTCATTAGTTAATCATCTCAGAAATAATGTCATTGACTGCAGTGAGATCACATGTAAGATCTTACATGCATCCATGTATGAAACTCAGAATACAGCCCTTTGGGAAGAAACAGATAATAGTGAGGGGAATCACAAACCCATTACATATCCTTACAGTGTCTAACAGGACAGCTCAGCAGAGACCTGAAAACATTACTGTGGTACATAAATAGCATATAATTATTTTTTCTGTATAGACTTTACATTATTTATAAGTGCAAACGCTGTGTAGAGGCACAAAGCTCAGGTACTGCACCAAGTGAGGCAGTGTAAACTTGAGAAAATCCTTGCGCCCTAGACCTTATTATTCTGCTTTTATGGTAGAATGTAATAGTTGGAAGAGGCAGAAATCTCTTTATAAGACAATTACAATAAAAAAACCCCCAAACCTAGGCTTAGCATGGCTTGCAATAGGAACATTTTCCACTTCTCTGTGGTGACAGTGGCTTTTTTTTCACACAAGCAGAAGTAGAAAATAAGTCTGGTGATCACAACCCCTGGGAGATTATCTCATAGCACTATCTGTGTTAGTCCTAAAGGGCTGGAAACCTTTTACATTGATGTAGTCATAATTAAATGTGATCCCACTGCAGGCAGTGGAGCTATTTGTGGAATTAACTAATCACTGGTATGAGTAAGGGGCTCACAAGTCAGCCAGAAGTTACTGTGGGAAAACCTCTGTGGGTTAAACTGAAAGCTGTTGAGAAATGTTGATATTTAAATGGCAGACACAGTAGCTGAAGAACATGGGGAATAAGCAACTCTGCTTCTAACATTTCCTGGCATATGACAGTTTTGATAAGGGGATTACTCTAAACAAAATTCTCAGTCTCACGTATGTTCATAGCTGTAATTAGACCAAGCGTAGATGGAAATTTACAGTCTGCTTAACCTTCTATTTAAATCTCTCTGACATGTTCCCTTTGCACACCTGTTTGAAATAAAGTGTGAGTGGAAAGAACAACCTCATGGTGCTCTTTCAGGCTTTCATTATACAAGATAGGTGTCTGTCTCTGCCTAAGTTGCCTTAGTTACTTAGAATTTAGAGTAATTTTTTAGTAGACAACTGGTATCTGTGTGTGGAGAATGCTTGTTAGTGTGTACAGTGGGAAACTGCAGGGAGGGGGTTACAAGAGGATACTGTAACCTAAGTAGCGTGAAGACTCTCCACTAGCTAAATCTCATAAATTGCTATCCTAATGTGCATACATAATCCTGTCCCAGTTCTGTCTGTAAATTATATTTTCTTCAGTAAAACTATACTGTACACTCTTCTAAAACCACAAATTTGAATGTTACAAGCTAAGGGGTTACTGCTGGTAAGCAGGACCTATCCTCATAGGTGAAAGTGTGAATATCAAGTCTCTAAATGTGATTTCACATTACCTTTTCAATATATTCTGTGTTTGATTTCACATTACCTTTTCAATATATTCTGTGTTTGCTAAAGGGGTCTTAAGTTTGTTTAATTTTGAAAAAACTACATGCAAGGGGGCTGAAGATCCTTACACTGAAATTAAAAAAATCACTATTGTGTGGTAAAATTAAAGGCCTGAAGTGGCAGCTGACAGATTCTGGCATCACAAGGATTACACAGCTGTACCCACCACACCTATCAGCCTGACTGAGGAGACCACAACCCACGAGCTGTGTTCTAAATTACAGGCATTGCATATATGCTGACACACTTTTTTTACAAAAATTCTAAAAAGACCTTCTCACAAGGAGATGTAACCACATGAGAAGACTCTATTAAAAAAAAAAAAAAAAGAAAAAAGTATGCTCTGTAAACGACCCTGCCACACCCCTATTAAAACAGTGCTTTTTTGAACTTAATCCTAAACCCACTGAAGGGACTGAAACAAATCTGATTTCAGTGGTCTCGGAATCAAATCATTAAATTTCATTAAGCAAATGCTGCCTAAGTGCCCAGGTGCAAGTATGTGAAGAACTGTATTGACTTCTCAGTAGAAAGCTCTCATTAAATTCCCACCTGAATTGTGTTTCTAATGAGCCCAACAGCCTTTGGGATCAAAGTTTCTGATTATTTTCGTTTTAACAGCCAGCTTGCCTGGACACTGAGTATATTCTGGTTTTTCTGCCTGCTCAGTTCTCCCCTTCTCCTTCCCCCCCTTTACTCTGTTCTTTTCCTATCGGTACGTGCCAGTGTACTGTACATTGTGCAGTTACATTGCCATTTATCTGATGGAGCTGAAAGCCTGGATCTTTCTCTGTAACTTTTCTGAGCCAAACTTTAAAAGCTTCTCCTTTCTCTCCCCCTTCCAGATCCCTTCAGGGAAGAAGCAATATGAACAAGAACATGCACAGATCTCTCAAGAATACAAATTATGTTCTGAACAGAAAGTTGGCTCATGCATGTCAATTACTTGTTACAAAGAATAAAACATTCACCTATAGTTAACCTTTAGAGGGAATGGAAAACATAAAGTTGTGGGTTGCTATATGCTTTTTACTAAAGTGGCAGCTGGCAGGGTGAACTGCGGAGGGGAAAAAAAAGTTGCTCTGGAGAATTCTGGGAGAATAATTTTGAGCCGTCAGAGAGAGAGAAAGAGAGAGAAAGAGAGAGAAAGAGAGAAAGTCTCACAGCAAAAGACAAAACTGATTTGTTGCCAGGGTGTGCAACATGGGAAGAAGAGACATGCTCAGCAGTGGTGCTTAATCCTGAGCCCAATCCTGAGTCAACTAATGCAAATGCAGAGGAGTTTGGCCTGCCTGATCCGTTGGCCCCGGCTTCACCTCACTGCCTTTGTGTGTTAATAAAACACACATGTGATTTTGGTCCCTAGGAGATGTCCTGTGAATTATTTGCCTCTGAGCATGCTTATTTCTGATGTATCTATTAGTACCTGCCTTTTCAAAACTCTTTTGCTTATTCATTTTTGCCCTCTATTGCACTCTCTCAAAGCAGTAGTATTTTCAGGAGAAGACTGCATTGGCCTGTAATGGCACAATTCATGGTCTGTCACTCGTTAGACAGGATTAGCACATTCCATAACTTACTAATATAAACATCTGGAAAAGTAATAATTAGGAGACCAGGGGGAATCGAAGTTGCCTGGCCAGAGTGAAAGCATCAGAGATGATGGACAAGGTAGTGAAACACACTGCCAGCAGAAATCAGATAAACATTTTTTATGAAGGTGCAAAAATACAATTAGAGTACATAAGTTTGAAACCTTTTTTGTCCAGTATTAATGATAAACTGGACTTCAGTTCTCTCCTTGCCTTGAACCCGTGCCACTCCACAGTGCTGGGCAGAACAGACTGACACCCTTTGCACTGAAGGGTTGTCCTGTAGACCTCTTCATATGTAGTAAGGACCAAAACATCCACTGCAGCTTAGTGGATAAAATAAAACTTCTAAGGGCACACCATAAGCTACAAATGAGTAGTGATTTAAATTTATTTTTTTTTAAATAGTAGAAATATTTCCTTGGGATCTCTCTGGTGTCTGTGTATGGGTATAAAGCTGGATTAATAACCGAAGCCAAGGGCTTCTCTGTTCACAGTTCAGACCCAAATGGGAAGTTGACATGTGATGTAATTTAGTAGTCTAGATCCTGATCTGATGATGTGTACCTAAAAGGCACGAGGAATAGTTCAGTGCCACACTTGCTCCAGACACTCACATTCCTGACAGAGAGAGGCTGGTGCATAACTGTAACACTACCCATGGTGACAGTCAGGTGATGGGGTTGTGGCTGGGATTGCTCAGGTCTTTATATTACTCTTGACTTATGGTCACATTCTGGAGGTGAAACTAGAGCGCTTGAGCCCGGCATCCAGCTAGACCACTGGGATACCAAGGGGTGTAGAAATTATGATAAGTCATTCCTGATTTGTCTGGGGTAGAAGGTGTTAAACGAGGGCATTTCCTTCTTCGGGAGATGGGTACTTGCAATAGAAAGTTATTTTTAGTCACTCTGTGCTGCAGGAGTTGATACACAGAGCCCTGACCTGTCTTCTGATAACACATTACCTCATTTGCAGCTCCACTGTTGACGTGTGCTCTACTGTGTCCTTGCTTGAACCTGGCAGGCACAGCGTGGTACAGTTGTCATGGCATTGTTTGAAGGAGTACACGGCAGCAAGGAGGTTGCTACTTTTCATGCTGACGCAGAAACCCCAAACAAACTCTCAGTAGCAACACCTCTTAGCAGTAAGGCAGGAGGGGACAGGCCTACATCTGTGTCACACCAGGAGTATCTGGAACGGTACCATTTTACAGCAGTGCAACTGTGCAGTCATGCAGTCTCACTGTGCTAAATGCCACTGCTCAGTCCTTGAGCTAAAACTCAACTTTGTCTCCCCATTTCTTCCAAAATTACCAGATATTTTTGGCCAAAGCAAACAG
Organism: Lophotriccus pileatus; assembly: GCA_035583135.1. Classification (NCBI taxonomy): domain Eukaryota; kingdom Metazoa; phylum Chordata; class Aves; order Passeriformes; family Tyrannidae; genus Lophotriccus; species Lophotriccus pileatus. The sequence goes on from JAWWES010000133.1 coordinate 24,271,261, forward strand.
GGCATCTTTAGCAAGTGTTCAATCTCCTTATAAAGCTTGGCACAAACACCAACGACTACCCAACAGACTCCCTTTCTCCTCCCTGCCAGGCTTTCACTGCTGCCAGCACAGCGCCACATCCATCTGGACAGCCAGACAAGTTACTCCCTTCGAAGGCAGTCCGGTTGCCTTTCCATGAATTGGCGCAGGGATGGCATGGCGCTGTGCCGATGGACTGGAAGCCTTCCGCCGGGAGTACACGCGTCACCTCTGTGGCACGCTCGACATCCCTTGGCCCGAGGCCCATGGCCTGCAATCCCGAGTCAATGCTCAAACTGGGTTCGTCACCCAGCTGACAGTGTAGTGACCTTACTCTGTGACACAGATTTGGTTCCATGGGTCACAGAAAAGATACCGTAAAAGCCATTTGATCGTTTTGAATGGGGTGTTCAGAGCAGCTATTATGAACTAACTAGATGGGTAAATTCGTCCTCACGTGTATTTTTGCCTATATAGTCGCTAGAGATGCTTTTCTCATCATGTCCATCACTGTTACCATTTGGTCACACCACGCTAGCTTTAGAAGGAAGTAAGAGCAACAATGTCATTCACAGAAAGCTGAACCTCACAATTTTCTTACTGTTTAGCTTTAAAAGGAAGAAATCAGAAAGTCTTATTTCTTATCTCCTTTCCTGCCTATATAAACTTTGTTTCACCTATTGCTTGCTATGTTCACTTCTGCAAGTTGAAATATATCACTGCTTTATTTCAAAACTTGCTTTTGTAAGCTTTTTCTTCCACTACCCAGAACCTCTTTTCGTATCTAGCCTTCCCCATTTCACATTCTTAGTCATCTATTCTTGCCCTCCTTTAAGATACTTCCTTTGATCTCACTGCTTTTTTTCCCAAAGAAGGCCAGCCGTCTGATTAATCTAAGCAACGTCTGCTTCTGTATCTGGATACACACAGCACTCTCCTTACTTAATTCTTGGCAGCCCGCTTGCTCCCAAAGCACCGACACATTTTCTGCTTGTGTGATGACCCCACTTCCCTTCACGTCCTTCAAACTTCTCTTCAGTTCCCGCCACCAAACTTTGCAACTATCTTCAACTGTTTCCAAAACAGTTCCCTTCCTAAATTAAATACTAGGCTGGGACTTCTAACACATTCCCAGCTGCCTGCCCCTTTTGGTTCTGAGGCTCTCCAGCCTTTCACGTGTATGTCACTTTAATGTGTGTGAAATGTTCCCTGGAAAAACTTGTTGACTGACACGAAATTCTTAGCATGACTTAGCATGCATTAAAACAACACAGAATTTTTCTAAACTGCACCACCTCTCTGCCCTACCCCTTTCTGAAGCATTGCTCTGGGCTTTACTTCTGATTTACTGTCCACAAAACATCACTTACCAAGTTTCTCTCCACAGAAGACAAAAAAGCTGTCAATCCAAAGTACTGTCCTCTAGCCAGCCCCAAATTACAGTAGGTCTGTCACTTCGAAAAGGCTTGCTTGGTTTTACTTCTTACCTTTTCACCTCCTTCTGTGAACCCAAATGGGGAGTGTCTTCTGTGAACCTGTTCCACTCTTGCCTCCAGAAGAGCTCCTCATATAAATCCCCACTGGGGACTGTGGGGTCCAGGAGTCAACTACTGCACAGGCTTGTTTAAAAACTGGCTTTCTCTGTTGACTCCTCTCCACTTCCAGCTCTTACAGATAGTGTTCCCTGGTGTCCTCTGACTTGTGGTTAAGGTGGTATGTCTGACAGCTTTCTGCTTTCTGGTTTGAACATATTTCCCTCACCCATGAATACCAGCAACCACTCTACTCACTACCACAAGCTACTGCAGTCATACATCCCTCGGTGTCTAGAAAAGTACGTTACTAGGCTAGTGTCCCAGCAAAATGAGTAATATGGGATGATACTGGGCATATGCACCTGCCCATCCCCCACAAAGAGAGTCCAGTACAACTGTCTGTTTTCAGCCATGTGCGACAGATTTAGTGCTCCAGTTGCTGTGAAGCTCGGACGCTGGGTAAAGGGAAAAAACCCTGTAAACATCCCAGCAAGGGAACAACCAATTCATAACTTCCCATGTTATTAAATGCTAGAGAACCCTCATGGGAGAGAGCCTCTAAACATGTTCCAGCCACAGGAGAAGTTTCCCGGGAAGCAGGAGAGTTTCACTGCTGAAACTCTCAGTCACTCAAGGAAAGCTAACCCAAGGTAATCTCAGCCTTCCTAAGGCTTGCTGCTCCTGAAACTACCTCCTTGGAAAGCATGACCTGGGTCCCAAATCAGGAATAATTCCATTCCAATCAGAATCATTTAGTGTTTGCATTTCTGCTCAGGAGTAACAAATACCAGTTCACAGCATGTGCTCTTAAATCTCAGAACACAAGTAATGGTACTGAAACCATTATCTCTTAGGTTAGTGTTTGGGTCTAAAAAGCTCTGTAAGGAATTCTGGATAATGACAGATATGTACCAATTCTGGAGAAACCGTCAGCCTGTTGGGGTTTTGTTGGTGAGACTAATTCTCACATCACAGCACTTCTTCAGCATAGCATTTATACTTCAGCACAGAGGTTTTTGTGTATCCTGCTCACTGCAGAATAACCTGCTTCAGTGGGACAGAGGTACAGCTTTACAGGGTCCTGTTAAAGGTATTTATTCAGTAGAAACTGCAAGACAATCTCAGAAGTCTTGAGGAAGTCATACTCATACTGAAACAACTACCATAAAAGGCAAGAACAAATTCTTTTACATAGTGCTGAAGTGATTTAGAATAACCTATGCAAGGCTCGAGGGAGGAAGGAAAGCACATGGCTGAAAAGACTTAGGCATATTTTGGCTTGCACACAGTGTCATGCCCACTGGTACAGTTACTCACATTTCTATATATAGCTCTGTGTATCCCCAAGATTGTCAAGGTGTTTTGTACAGTTTATATAAATAAAAACCCAACATGTAAAGATCACTCCTTTCAGTTCCTGCCCTTTCCTTACTCTGAACAAAAGTGCAGTTAACTCTTTCAGAGGAAGACAGATTTTGTGCCTGTAAATCAAGTTACTTCAACTTTTTGTGTTGAGGGTTTGGTGTTGACATAAAGGGAAGGTGGTTTTACACCTGGAAATATGAGCCCTACTTCCTGCTGCATTTGGCTTTTCCTTGTAATAAAGTTAATTTACCTGCTTACCAAGGGAGGTCCAGTATCGCAGCTCAAGGTGGAATTGCATTTTTTGGAATTACTGCACCTTTTTTTTTTTTTTTTTTGCATAACACTTTGACCTCGGCTTCATAAGGCTGATTCTGGTGACTGTCCACATATTGGCAGGATCTCGTGGAGGTCAGCAGCAGTCCCATGAGCCACATTTGGGATTGCCATTCAAATGGCATGGGCTGGCGTTACAGGGAGCGGGCTACCAAAGCACCAGGAGTACACACAGGGCTCAGGTGCCCTGTGGGAGAGCTGCATTCCAGGCGTCTGATCTGTGTGTCCTGTGATCACCAAACCTTCATACCCGACTTCTGGTCTAAGGACCATCTCTCCAGAGGTATTTAGAAGTCTAGAGAATCAGATGAGTGCTTCTGTAATTCCACAAAGTTTCCAAATACCTTTGTAAACCCCCACGATGTGCCTGTCTGCATGTCTTATGTGTCTAAACACCACTGCACACTTTGGCCCATCTTTTGATCATCTTTTCAGCCTCACACTCAAGTTTTGCTGAGTGCCACACTGTTGTCCCTTCCTAGCCTCAACGGGAATAAACATGGCTTCTTCTTCATGTCCCTGTGTGTTTGAGGTGCTCAACCAGCAGCCTGGCTGTGCGTGGAGTGGAGAGCTGCTTCCTCAGCACGTTCCTATCGGGCACAGCTGGCTCAGACCCAGCGAGGAGGCTGCCTCCAAAGCACGTGGATGCACATGCAGCTTTTTCCAGCCGAGCTGTTCCTCTCCAAGTCTAGAGATCAAGGTCCTCACAAGGAGCCAACTCCTTCCTCCCTTAGGGATTTGTCCATTCTGCCTACAGGAAAACTCTTATGTGCTTGAAAGTTTCACAGCCATTATTCCCAGGTTTAGACAACAATGAACACACATGCAGTGGAGTAACAGTGAAAGCAGTTCCTCAGCGCTCCATGTACGCACGGAGCTGCTGTTAGTCACGCACAGCAGCTAGATAAAAATCCAGCCTGTTGCCTCACGATCTCTGATCACTGTGGAAATCGTTCTGTTGCCTGGCTTGCAGCAGTCACCTCACCACTGCATTCTTCCCCTGCATTTGCTGGTTTTCCCCATTACACAACCCAGTTAGCTATTTTTCCTGAATTAAAGTTACTCCCATTCCTTGCATGCTTCCATGATTACACCACGATTATCTATGATGTAATTAAGAGCTCTGCCCACTTGGCATCATGTGTGCTCTCTGGAGTAATGTGCTCCTACTTGGCACCTTCTGGTTTCCAGGCAAGGCCATGGGAGGACATGCAGCTGAGCAGCAGAACCCAAACAGTTTTCTCACTGAGACCTACCTTCCTGGCTTCATGGAAAATCTGTTTATTCTCCTTCTGAATACCCAAAATACTTTTGGGACAACAGAAACAGAATTCTTATGCTTAAGCTTATTTCCTCCTTTTTCACTACAATTAAAAGTTGCCTGGAATGACTCACCTTTCCCCATACACCCCCTCTTAATGACTTCCTCCTGGACTGTACCCTCCCAGCAATGCAGGCAGCCATCAGGGGGAGAGAAGAAAGGGACAACCACCCTTGGTATTTTCTTCAGACAAAACTGTTCCTGAAGTGTTCTTTCCTTAGTGCGTTCGTTATTGTTGTCCAAAAAATAATGAAAGGAAAAACGTGCCTATGTTAACTTGTCAAGGGAAGGAAGCAGGGCAAGAGGCTTGTTTTTAATTAGTCATTTTGTGAACATTTGTGCAAGGACAGAGTCTGCTGCCAAACAGCATCTCAATTAGCCTGTCCCAGTGGGCAGACCCTGCTTGGGCTGATCTGTGGCTTTACAAAGGTGGCAGAGAGAGAATCCTCTTTTATGTGTTGCTAGGATAGGAGACTGGTACAGTGGGTGCTGCCTAACTGGGAGCTGAGACCCGGTTCAATAAACCTGGCTTGGCTTCTGTGGGCCTGGAGTGGGGTGGTGCACGGGAGCAGGCTGTGGGACCCCACCAGCCATGGAGCAGGAAGCTGTTCCTAGTGCTTTGTTAGGGAAGAGAGGTGAAATGTGAAGCAGTAAGACACGGGTGAGGCAGGATTGGAGAAAGCAAAAGTACACTGAGCAAAGACATGCAAACCCAGACAGCAGTTTTTGTCACTGGTTGGTATTTCTTTGCAAAGACCATTGTTTTTATCAACTTTTCCAGACTTGGAGGGGATATTGGGGAGGGGAGGGCTGAAGGAGAATTGAAGGAAAGGAATATTTGGAATATTTTTTTATTCAGAAAATTAATGAAGAGGATTTTTTTCCTGGTGAAAACAAGGTATGTACCCAGGCTTCAAAAAACACAGGATATTTTACCACAGAGATATTTTAAAGGTTTTGGCATTTTTGTCACACAGCAGAAGAGTGTTTTGCATCACTGAAACTCCCTGAGGAGTGCAGTAGCATTTCTCAGCATGTTAATTGTCACACAGTGCAGCGGGTAGCTTCTGCTCAGGAGAGGGGGTTGGCAGTAAAGAGATTAAAATGATGATTCAATCAGGAGACTCTCAGAAATCTGCCTAGTGACAATTTTTTTTTTATAAGGACTCAGGCTCTGTGGCATAGTTACAAAGGAGGAGCCTTAATTAAAATTAGCAGGCAGATGAAGCATTTGAATGGGCATCTTTCAATTCTTTTTCCCTTTCAGCTCACAGTAAACCCTCTTCTTTTCTGTCTTTTCTCACAACAGCTTAAGTTTGCTTGAACAGTTTGGCTTGTCCATTTTCTTTCCGTCACAAAAAAGAAATCCCTTAAATTATATTCACTGTAGAACGCAATGCAAATAACTTGCATTTCTGTGATTCCTTTCAGCCAGGAACAATTTAGAGGCAGTTCTGCTTCTTATCAGCCCATGAGTTAGTCTGTGTCTCACTCACTGTCCCCTGTTACAGCTTGCGAAACAGAAGCAGAAATTAACTTAGTGTCTGCATCATGATTAGCTTTCGCTGAGTGTCCATAACAGAAGTTACATGTGGTTTATCTGCACGTTTATCAGATCAGAACAGAAATGTTGCTCAGCTCTGGCTTCAGCTGCTTCTGTTTCTGACACCTGTTGACAGTTAGGGATAAATTTTTATACACTAGGAAAGGCAAAAAGAAACTCAAACTGTGAAGATCTTAAAGCTAAAATAAGCCCTTGAGCTTTCATAGATACATATACACATGTATAAAACATGCAAGATTTCACTGCTACTGGCAAAAATCATGTCATACTACATGAATTCAGTTATAGGTGTTATAAATTAGGGCTATCAACGATTTCATTTGCACCTTCTGTTTCACTACCCATTCATCATGCAGGGAAAGCAGGCAAAGCTCCACTGCCTGCATTCACCAGAGAAAACTCAAACCCATTTCATATGTACGGTGTCTCTTCCTTAAACCAAATTTTCCTGACAGAGCAGATAGCAAAGAAAGCACATGCTCTTGAGTAAGTGACAACATTTAAAAGACTGACAAAAGGAATTTATTTTTTTTATTATCACCATCATACCATTTAACAGAGCACAAAGCCAAGTAACTTGGCTATTAAGTTTGTTACATTCCCAGATTTTGGAACAACTTTCAGCTCAGCAACTTGCTAAGTGTGTACTTTGCCAGGCAGAGCAAGGCAGCTCGCAGTATTTCTTGCTGGGGTTTGGAATTAAAATGTAGATTCAAAGCAGATGGGAATGTTTCTGCAACAGCTGAATAGAAATACACAGAAAATGAGAAAACTCCTTCCCCTCCCCCTCCCAAATAAAGTCAGCTATCATCTCACTGGGACAAAGGCCTGTTCTTCTGCAGACCACATAAAATTCTCTATCTGGTGAAGCTCTGCCTTTCCGTACTATCGGGGCCGTCTGTGAAGTGCCGGCGAGCCCCGGGCCAGCGGCACCCACAGTGCTCGCAATGCCGCTGGTGGAGAGGAGCAGAGCGACCTCTGTTCAGGAACCCCTTCAGCGCTTGTTTTACATACAAAGGGAGGGGAACGCAAAACAACGAGAACCAAAATCAGCGAAACAGAAAATTGTTTCCTGGATGGCTGGTACCTCATCGGCATTCAGTCTAACCTCTTCTGTACTGGAGCAGCACAACAAAGCCATCCTCCTGGATTAGAGGTTAGTAAGTACAGACAGCTGGTCTCCCACTGGATCTCTCCCCTACACTGACCTTGCACAGGGAATCCCTCCCTCCTTTATCCTCAGATAAACTCCCATCGTCCCTGAAACTGGAATAACTGTGCCATCTCACAGTCACATTGCTTCTGCATCTGTCATGCTTCACTGTGAACCACCTTTGTTTTCAGCAGGGAGTTTCAAGCCATCACCTGCCTAAAACAGGATTCATTCAATGTGTTAGTGACTCTGAGGGTTTTCTTAACCCAGGCACAGGAAGATTTCTTGTATATGCATTTTTCTTCTCTATTAACTAATCATTTAAAACAAACAAACAAACAAAAACTAACAAAAACACGCATCCCACCCTTTTTTTCTCTAGAAAGCCAGCAGTTTCAAATCTGAATGCTGATTTATGCCATTCTACCCTTGGTGGGTGCATTTTTTTTCTACAAACGTTGGATCCCCCCTTCACTCTTGCTGTTTCTTTTTCCTAGTCTTTTCGGTGTAATTGGTCTCAGCTTTGATACTGTGTATTTTCTCCTTCCTGGGGAAAATATCCCCCCCAAACAGTTTGTCTGTTCTTTCCTTCCCTCCTTAGAGAGTAATTTACCTTTTAGGAAAACACAACTGCTTCCCCCTGTGATACTGCCCTTATCTCCTCCATGCACAGCAAGGACAAGAATTTCTACTTCTTGAGAAAACACCCATAAGCTCAAGGAGAGAAAAGGTCAACTATGACAAGGATTATGCATTTCTGTGACTCCTATCTAGAAAGATTCCTATTCTGTGTCTGAACTACAGAACTAGGGTTTACCCTTTCAAAAACAAAAATCTTGCTACACCACTTGTATTGCCTGCTACAAGGTGAAGATACTGCTCTTTATTATGACAAAAGCTTGTTTTTCTGAATGGCTAAAATTCCATTGAAAGCTAAGAAATAATCCCTTTCTCTCACCCCTAAAGATAGCCAAGAAAAATCTTAGCTCTGTTTTAAAACTGGGAAGAATAAATGAAAAAGGAATATAGAACTTTTTCTGTAGGACAAGAAGTAGGAGCATAAGATTTGCCTAGATTTTCTGTTTTCCTCAGCAGCTCTCAAATACAGCTGATGTTGAAATGAAAACAATAAAAGCAACCAGCTGTGAGGACTGTAGAACTGAAGAAAGAAAGATTTCTGGCCATCCATTACTGATCCAGTTTCCCACTGTAAAGCATTTTGTAATTCTGCTTGTAAGACAGACACTGATCATGGACCGAAGTCAGATGGGATATGAATATACATCTCTTTCTGTGTATGGGGAATCTTTCAGGAATATTCCTCTTATCTACGACCCTGTGCTGTCATTTTGACTTCCCTGGGCTTTGCCTCAAATGCTGAGATGCTACATTGTCATGAGCAGAAATGCAGCAACACAGATGAGCAGGATTTCAGAATACGCATTCAGGAGCACCATCGTGCAGGGCAGGAAACTAATGCAACTACTTTGTGCATTTAAAAGTCACTGAAGATTTTAAGTGAAGAAGCACAGTTTCTCATTTGTCATCTTGGGTGACTTTTGCTGAGCGTTGTGTCATGACTAGGAGATAACAAGTGAGAGAACTGTGTAAATCTTCCCAGCAGATGATCTATTTGACAGTGTAACTTTGTCAAATGCACTAACTATAACATTGAAAGAGAAAGCTGATGATCTTTGCTCTTTGGAGGTGTCAGGTACTTAATATTATCTGTCTTCTTCATTCAGATACTATAAATCTGGGTTTTTTCCCTTTAAGAGAAGATTAGAATGAAGTAAGAAGATGAGAAATACATAAACTAGACTTCAAAAATAAAGGTTTGGGGTTTTGTGTTATTTTTTAAGTAGACTCATAGAAGAGCTTCCCTTCAAGCAAAAAAACACAAAGAATGCAAATAAACATTGTCAAACCATGAAAGACTCAGTATTACAAAAGAAGAGCTCTGTGGGAGTTACTGGGGCATGACCAATATGCAAAATACCACCACTGGCTACTTTTCCTGTTTCTGATTGTAGCACCTCTGAGTTATTAGAGTCTGTAATGTTTCTGTGTAAAATCTGGCCTGTGGTCTAGACAGTGTCAGTTTTCCAGAAGTTTATGGTCCTCTTTTCCATGCAAGTGTAACCAAAGAAGCAAATCACTTTGCACTTATTTGAGTAGTTGCACCTAAAACTAAACGATGATAAGGCCACAAACGAGTACAAAAAGTTAACAACAGATGTTTACAGCTGCTCCACTTTTCAGTCTGCTTATTGTAAACCCACTAAATCTCAAGTCAAGAAAGTTCATTTAAAACTTAGAAGAAGCATAGCTATTGCTTTTACAGTGCCTTTGACTAGTTTATCCTTGAACTTCTGGTTAGAAAAACACCACTGTCTATGCTGGACTGTGTTGCTCTACATGCTGCCATGCCAGGCTGTACACAGTTCACGGCCTGTGGCCGCTCCTTTACAGACACACAAGCTGCGATTCGAGCAGGCGGATGCCCAGCCTCCCACTTCTCATGTTGGGTTCCTAAGTCTCCTAAGTATCCAAATGAATAATGGTGCACAGATACAGACATACTGCCCAAAGAGGAACCAAAGGTGGGAATGCATTTGCAGGCTGCATTCCCCAAGGATGGAAAGGTGCTGGGGTTTCCCAGCCATGTCAGTCTGGGATGTGGTGGCCGTCTGGCCACCCTGAGTGCTTCAGGGAAAGGTATTGCTCAGCATAGCATGCACTAGTTACTGTTCTCGTGTCTTCTGTGTCTTCTGCTCCTGAATGATAATATTGGCAGTACTTGTCCTAATTAATCTGTTTCTGTATATTATAAATATATATCTGTACCTTTACAGAAAGAGGCAAGGGTGATATGTTCCCTGCATTTTGTACACTGTTATGTATTGGTTACTGTAGTCCCTGTGGATCTGTATCTGTGGCAAGGGCCGCTGCCCTGTTCCACCCGGAATGTAAATGAAGGCAAAGTGGTGTCCCATGCAAGCCCCGGTACCATTCAGTAACACACCGCTCGCTGCAGGGAATGGGAGGGCTCTCCAGAGTGTTAGCCTCAAAGAGGTGCTTCATAAATCCCACAGCTGGAATCTCAGGTCAAATGAGTATGTCTGCTGGTACCAGGCTAGATGGAAGGAGAGGATTTCAGTGCAAGTTGGCAGAGTCAGGAAAGCACACGGAGCTGCTCTGCACTACGAGGTACACAGGGGCAACTTCCTATAAAGACTGATTGAATCACATCAGCTGACTGACCAAGGGGGAGCCTCTGTAATAAACACCTAACAAAGGTCCCTGCCTGCCAATTCCAGGGTGCACATGCCACAGCAGGTACCGCAGGAGTATCCCAACAAGGGGAGACTTGAAGACCATGTCCAGTGGCAGTCCTTGGTAATTTCATCTCCAAACACTACTTTCAGTGTTTGTACCCATTAAAATTTTTAGCTCTAATCTCTAGGTGCTGCACTGCCTTTCTCCAGCTTCAACTTCCTGCAGTTCTGTGGAGCACATTCCCTCATCCCCATCTACTTCCTCTAGTAAACCTTGTAATGGAAAATCTCTCTCGAAACCTCTGTTTCTCTTCCCTGTTGCTACTTGAAGTACATCGATCTTTCTTCCCTCCAACACAAATACAATCTGAGACAACAAACAGAGGGAGAGTTATTACTACTGACTGCATATTTTAATCTTTTCTAGCAATTTCCTTTGTAATCCTGACTGAGCTTTTTAGTATTTGGTAGACGCAGGTTGTCGGCAATGGGTCTGTTGTAAAGGGGACTGCAAATCCTTGAGCTTTCTATTTTTCCCTCCTCACAATTTAAAGCAATAGCACTGCTTTCTACCATCTAGTTATTTCCGTGATAGCCTGTTTGATAAATCAGGATTTAAAACCAAACATCAAAGAAGCATCTTCTATATCATGGAGGTTTGATTCATTTGCAAGGCAGTGTACGTTGTTAGAAAGCAATTCCTCAGCCCACAATACCGGACTGGTTTTAGCACAATCTCAGGATTGTTTCTCAAACTCACTGGCAGCAGCATCACTAGAGTTAAAATATTTTGGTGTTCTGTTTTTGCTCTAACATCTTTTTGCTGATTTCCGAGTATCTTGTTTTACAATAGCCTCCTTCGGGCAATAGAGTCCAGAGCAAAATTTAATCTTCAGAGAGCATAACAAAAGAAATCAGCCTTAGTTACCAAAAGATCATTAAGTAGTACCAGCTGTTTCCAAGACATTGAATTTTTTCAATGAAGCCAGAAAAACTGAAGCATAGACTAAGACTTCTGTGCTGCCTGGTTATACTGCAGTGTATGAGGAAACTTATGACAAGTCTGAAGACATCTCTGCCTCCACAGCTCCAGGAACAAGGGCTGGGGCGGGGAGCTCAGGCAGGGGGAGGTCGAGAGCTGCTGGGATTCCCATCAGTTTCCAGAATGGGACTGGGGCCCTGCAGGATGGTGCTGCCACATGCCCTGTATCCACTGCATACCCAGCCGGCCCCTCTGCTTGAAGAGAGGAGCATGGTTTTGTTGGGATTGGTCAGTGAAAGGACTTAAAAGTGCTAGAGGGAGAACGCAGGAAACAGGATGGGCTCGGAGGCATCAGCAGCCTGAACACAGGCTCCAAACAGCTTCATGCCATAACTTCTATCATGGACAAGCCATGCTGCAGAGTTGGAGCACAGCAGTATGGGAACACAGCCTGTCTCCAGCATTCATCTGATTTGCTTTAGCCCTGTCCTTCACATGCTTTTTTAAAGGTTAACTAGAGGTACTCCAGCATATTTTTTTCTGCCTATCTCATTTTTAGCTCTAATTTTATATGCAACTAAATTTTCAGAACATTTGCTTAATCATCAATACTTATCATAGACTTTTAAGACAGTTTTGGATTGGGGAACTGAGGCACGCTTTTTTTAAACATCATTTCCATGCAAGCTTTTGTGAGCTAGATGAGGCTGTTGGGAAGGTTTGTTTGCTGGTGAATGTAAAGAGCAGATAAACTTTGCCATTCATCATTGTCCCCCACCCTTCCCACAGTAAAATTGTTAGCTCATTTTCTCATAATCAACCTGGCTGACCCTCAAATGTTAACAAACCAAAACTAAAATGCACTTATATGCATTTTGACAGTGGCATCCATGTTAGCTTAAATGACTGCATTAGACATTTAGTATCCTGATAGCTGTCTCCTCTCTTCTCCCAACCCTCACCACTTTTTTTTTTAAGAAAAAGCAGCTGTCCACTGCCCCCAGAGGTAATACAACCAATCCCAGACTGCACTTTATTTTCTTCTGAGCAAAAATGTCGCATATATCAGAGCTTAATGCCTATCATCCTTGATTTGCCCCCAAAACTGCTCTCCCTGGCGTGTTTTGGGGAAGGCAAGGGTGAAAGAGGGAGCGTAGGTTTGTGTTGGCAAGAAAAGCAGGGACTGTACTGTGCAATCAGACTTCACCTACAATGGCACACAGACACTTACAGGAACTCAACCAGCACAATGCAAGGCGTTCTTTTCCTACACCTGCATTCCTCTGCTCAAGACCACTGCAGCTGTTAGGCTGCTGGCTGAAGGACTAGCCTGGCAAACACTTTGCATAACCTTGCCAGCCTAGGAGCAGTTCTACAGGACCTGTGGGATCAGGTCCTTATTGCTGGAGGTGTGGATTTAAAGAACAAAAGGTCACCTGACCCTTTGGAGGAGAGTTCACCTACTTAGGTCTTCTTAGGAAGACTGAAGAGAGGCATTTAAAAGGCTTCCTTCCATTAATTTTCATCATCTATAGTAAAGACGTTTACTTAAGCTGAAAAAAAGTCTATGATTTATAAGTTTCATTCAAAGTAGTCCCATATCTTACATTTGTCTGCAGTTCCCAGCTTTCTAAATCCAGTTGAGTGTGTACTTTGTAATGGCGAGCTTTTCAGCCACAGTGCTTTTTTGTGCACTGAGAGCGTGACTGTGCTGTGGACAGACAATAATCAATTAGTGAAACGGTATCTCGTGACTGGGAATATGAAGTGGGCTTTGCGGGAACTGACAACAGCTCTTTTAGCTCACCCGTTTCTGTACGTCTCTTAAATATCCCAGAATATCAAAGGTCTTTCATTAGAGCTTCAAACTCTCTCAAATCCATGCAGGCCACTGGATGCCTCAGAAGACTATGAACTGATGTGAGCCGGCAGCAAATGGCGTGCTGCCAGAACGAAGAACAACCGACTGTTTTCAAAGCTTTGAAAATATTTGAAAAGGAAGGACAGAGAGAGAAGTGTTGCAGTTCCCTTCAGGACTGCTCAAATACCGCTCTTCCAAGTGTCAGCTGTGGGAGTCTAAAAGTCTTAGTGAGAGTTAAAACACAATCTGCCAGTTCCCCCTCCCCTCACCCTGCTCCTTTTAGCTTGGCAGCAGTGAATTTTCTGCCTCTTCATGTTGCATCTTGCCACAAAGAAGAAAATTTAAACAGGAGAAACAATGTTGCTTTGAATTATTGGAAATTAAAAGAAAGCAGGGATGCCAGCACGTTCTGAGATCCCAACTGTTTCTCGGCACAGGAATCCCAAGTTTCTATCCAGTCTTTTATTTTGGTTAAAGGGAAAAACTTTCATGTTAGAGCTGTGTTTTTAAGCAAACATCCCATTCAAAATATCTAGACTTGTTACTGGTTTCCAGTTTCCCTGAAACACTGAATGGAGATTCCACAGAAAGGAAAAAGCCTATCTCCCTTTAATAAGCTTTTTTCTCTAGTATTTCTCTTAAATGTTTTTTTGCTACAAAATACATAAAACTCCCCATACACTGCCCATTTATACTTCAATATTATGATGTTTTAAATGGCTATACATAACCCCATGTTCTTTGGAAGAGAAGATATAACAAGATAAAAAAGAACTTGGAAATGGCCTCAGTTGTGTGGAAGCATGAACTGAAGCCTATCACTTGGTTCTCAGGACAAGATTAATAGTGGCCTTCTAAAGAAAAACCCGAAAACTCTCTTGCAAAGTGATACAAAGCTAAAAAAAGAAAGGGGGGGAAATTCCTGTAGCCAAGATGGTAACTACAGAAAATCTGTTTTTCAAGGCAGCCTTAAGAAGGTAGGCTCAATAAATACTAGCATGGTGTGAAGTCGGTGTCTCTTGACTTAAAATTTGGTTGGCCCTGGGTCCTTTTATCTATGATTAGCCAATGACCAAGTTCTTTCCAAGTTTCTATGCTGAGTATTCAAAATGAAAAGTAGTCCCACATCTTCAACCTAAAACTGAACAGTACTCAGGCCAAGCTCTCTTGTGTACTTAGAACTGTGGCAAGGCAGCCCCAGCTCCCATGTTTCATTTCTCTCCCGGAGTCGTGCTTTTGTCAGTGTTAGACCTCGACTGCTCTTAGGTTGTCAGCTGGCTCTCGTCATCAAAAGCACCTTGTCTTTCATCTCTTTAACATCTGGAGAGGCAACTGTAACTATTTTCTCAGATCTGGGCTTCAGCACAATAATCCATGCCATTGTTGCGTGTAGATTGCAATAACCCACATGAAGACTGCTCCTGAAGACCACACACGAATGCAGAAAGAAGCTGAATGGCAACCATAGCTCCAGGGAGCACCTTCTCATAGACCTCTAAAAATGCATTAGATTCTTATCTTCTGTGGTGCCTCAGCAGCAGTGGGAGTCAGAAGATATGTTTGTGCTAGTAGCTCACAGGCTTAAGCATAAGGAAGTCAGGTTTTAAGGAAACAACCTCCTCTATAACGCCCTGTTAGAAGTAACAAGCCTGTTCTGTTGATTCCAGTGATTTACACAGTGAAGGAGTAAAACTGATCTTAGTTACTGGGGGGAAAGCCAAGGTAATTCATCCAGGTATTTGGAAGATTATATAGGCATATATTATAGTTGCTTGTATATAAAACATCTGAATTTGGAGAAAATCTAGCAGCCTCTGGCATGTGCATAATGCCTCCAAAGAACAGTGGATTTGCTTTGTGACCTCTGTGCATCTGGTCAGGGAACAAATGGTATGGATATAGATCCACCCAGGGAGGAGATCGGATGTCATGAACCGGGTTGTTTATTCTGCCTAAGAGGGGAGCATTAATGACAGTCTTCAGTTACACAGGGAGAACGAAGCTGTAGCACAGAAGGAAAAAAACCTGCTCCGCATGTCTGTGGCAGATGGGATGAGCCAGTCTAAGGTTATGTTTTAAATGGTAGAAGCTTTCTAATAAGTAAGATTAATGAAATACTGCACGTAACTGTGTGTTATTATGGAACCCTCATCATTAGAGACTTCTGAAAACAGGTTGGAGTGGACTGGGATATATGCCTGGCTGGTGTTGCCCTGAAGCCAAGGAACAAGGCACTGACAAACCTATTTTTCCCATGTGTTTGTGAGCAGTTGGTCTGGTTTGTAAGTCGTGAAAGGCACAAATTGGAAGGAATAAAACTAAATCACAAGTGGGCATGAAAACACATTTTTAAGTCAAATCATGCAAAAATTAAAACACCACAAGATCTTTCGAAAGCAGGTCCCCTTGTTTTGGCTCAACTTCTCCACCTTCACTGTCTGAAAGCAAATCCCCAGAAGGACATGCCGTGGCATGCAGCATCTCGCATATGGACACGAGGTATCTCGTGGCTCACCGCCCCTGGCAGGGATCCCCAGCACCTGCCCCGGGGGCACATCGGCATACACAGTGTGCACTGTGGAGTGTGGGAGCTGCCTCTGCCCTGCCTCTCATTTCCCAAAGCACAGTCACCGAAAACTGAGTTCACTACAGGATCCCAGCCTAGGTGTGGCAGAAGCATGAGAAAAACAGAGGAGGAATGTGTAGAGGGGTGTAAAGGCTACCACCATAGCGAGGCCAGTGAAGAGCTGAAAGCTGTGCTCTGTCATCTGGATAGCACCAGTCAGAGTAATCCATGGAGTCATCAACCCTTCTCTTTGCATTCTCCTCCCTCTCCTCTCAGTATTCAACTTTTGGAGAAGAAATTTAAGAAAACTGCATTTCACGAAAAATTTTGTTTTCAACAGAACTGGGAGACCTACAGGATTTGAAGTTCAAAGGATAATGGAAAACAGAGCTGTGAAAACAGGTTTTCTGAGGACACTGCAGCCCACAGAATTTTACTCCCTTCTATCAGTTCTTCCACTCATATGCCAAACAGGACTATTTTTCTTCCTATTTTCTGATGTTACTGTCCCAACACGATGAAACCCTGAAATCTTCAGCTTGACAGTGTTTTTGACTTTTCCTTCACGTGGCTTTTTACTCTGCCAAAAGCTGTGATGAAATCATCATGGATAACTGACCTTTGACTGGAGTTAGGAAGTCATCAACCCAAGAAATCCATGCTAGATCCAGGTCTGAAGCCAGATGGACAAAGATCACAGAAACTGGAAGATAATGATGACACTGACCTCTTGGTGACCTTCCCTAAACAGCAGGTTGATAGCATCAAGTGTGTCTTGAAGGACGGTTCAGCCACCAACGCTTGCTTATCCTGGCGTGCTCACAAAAGAGGCTCATGCACTGCGGAGCTCGGCTGGAATGGCGAGAGCCGTCAGCTATTGCTGTCGGGGAGCTGATGTTAATCAGCAGCCAGTATCACCATTACCGTTTGACACATGGGGTAGCTGAGTGCTGAGAGGAAAATCATCCCTCAACTCACAGCATTTCTCCAGAAATCAAAAGCAGGTCTAAGCACCAGTTCTACACTGATAGCACTGCCCAGCCTTTCCAGAACACACCTAACCCAGCGTAGTAACTGATTGAGATGAAGAAAAAAAGAGACTTGTTCTGTTTTCCAACCCCAGCCTGTTTGCCGATGTTGAATTCACAGGCACTGGGGAATTACCCAAACAATGCCTTGGATGGATCACAATTTGAGACAGTCTTGATGGTCCAAACTTCACAGGCATACGAGAGAAATTTCTCATTATACCCAGGCATAGAAGGATCTCACTCAGAGCACATTTATTTGAGCCCCCGTGGGATTTACGGCTGTAACTCCCATTCCCACAGCCTTCCTATTACAATCATCAGATACAAAGACTCTCAAAACCAGCAAAGACGAAAGGGTGTTTTAGTTCAGCTTCCCTGTATTTGTTAACGATGTCTAATAGTCAAGGTGGTGCTCCAGACATTGAGCAATGCTGGTCTTAGAGTATGCTGGCATACCAGCACCCAAGGTAATGCCAAACAGGTTATCCGGGGGACCAGCATAGCTCTGTGGAATGTGTGTCAGTATAAACCACCTGGACCCGCCGCATTTCAAACCCAGACTACTGCAAACAGCTTACAACTGGCAAGAACAAGCATAGGTGCCACCCTCATCTTGAACGAGCTGTTTATTACAGCGAGAGGGTGCTTTTGTCTCTGGAATCCAACCTGGTTCCAAAGTCTGACCTTTTGGGAAACATTTCTAATCTAGTCATACTATGGTGGCATTACAAGCAACTACTTGAAGAGTTGTGTTCTTCTGCTGGAAGTGCTACATATTACAATTAGGTACAAAGTTTCTATAGGGCATAAATCACAAAAAAAATAGGAATTGGAGAGCTGTGTGATGCATCCATTATAATTTCCATTTACTGCATTTTACATTCTTGAATTAATTTCCTTTGCATAATTGTTTTTTTCCGCCCGTATTGTACAGGCATTTAATTTTTACTTCTCTTAATTTTATGCAATTGTTAAAACAGTGCCATTTTTCACATCTGGGTAGCCATTATGCAGTATCCAGTCCTGCTGATGGTTATATAATGTAGCAAGGGGATATCACTGTGCAGAGCAGTTTAGCTTTACTACGATGCCTTCAGTATTAAGGTCAAAAATCTAACTGATTCAAGTGCTTTCGCAATTAGACCACTGTATCACTGAAATGCAAGATCTGATGTCAGTAAATTGAGGGGGGGTTAGCACTAGTTGATTTAAAAAATGCATGAATTATGAAGCTTCTGGCTTGGATAAGATTTAATGAATTATTAATCCTCATATGTCACAAATCCCATGCTCTTCATTCCCTTATGTCTGCTTATATCTATATTTGCTCGTCACCATTTCCCCCTGTAAATTAAGGGTAAATTAGGCATAAATTAGATAACAAATTTTATCCATCCCACATTTTCTTTTGTTTGACACAGATTATCATAGATCTAAATGCCAGAGAAGACAATTATATTCATGTAATATGACCTCCTGCAGAATACAGTCACAGTGTCTTTCAGGAATTTCTAGATTAACCCTTTAACTGCTCTTTAGAGCTGCAATAAGAATTTTAGATATTTTAGATATTCAGATATTTGAGAAAGAAATACAGCCTTAGCTAAAAATCTTCAAGGGACAAGCAAGGCATGGCATCCTTACGGAAGTTTTTTCCAAGGTATTGCTAATGTCTTGAATAAATAAACTATCCAAATGAAGAGACAGCTGACTGTAGTGCAAAAGGACTCTATTGTAAGCCACATAGCCCAGCTAACAACAGAGTGTCCTTGTCCTTCTGGGGCCTCCTTTACATCTGCCTTGAAGTTTCACAACTTTTTATCCCAGCCATAATGGGACTGCCTCACTAATGAGGAGGTTTGATGTGTTACATCAGCCATCGGAGTTACCTGCTCATCTTTTCTCCTCTAGGGACACTGGCAGCTGCTCACAGGTGTTAACCCAGGGCACAGCTGCAGCAGCTGGTGCTTAGATAGGCCAGAGAAAAATTACATCCCACAATAACCACGTGGCCACAAATCATTGTGTTGAGCATCATTATAAGTTCTTACACATGTTGTTCCAATTTTGAATTAGAGAAAACTTTGACACAGAGTTAATCAGAGACAATTTCGCATGTGTGCAAGTCCAGAAGATCTGAGGGTTAAAAGCAGATATTGAACTTTCTGATAATGGCACATATGAGTGTCCTTATTTAGGAGTAACCACTCGTGTCTTTTCTCAAATTTTCATTAATTAATTAATTAGGAAAAGAAAACCCCTTAACACTACATGTCAGAAGTTTAGGATTTAGAACTCTTTGCCAGAGGCATAAGCTCCAGATGCAACTGAGAGATGCAACTGCACAAGAGCACATAACAATACACAGCAAGTGAAGCCAGCTATTGTACACAGATGATAGGAGCAGGAGAGCGTAAGCAGAAAGTGCAACTTACCAAACTGCAGTTTGGCGAGACATAAAGGTAAATTCACCTCCTGTCTAGAAAGTGCTGCAGAGGTTTCTTGTCTGGGAACAATTTAGACCTCTGTGCCATCCAGCCAGTGGCAGAAGGGTGCCAGCAGGATGGAGGCTGTGGCAGTGCTCCAGGAACAACCCAGTGAGCCATTAACAAGCTTCCAGGTGTCTGACTATTGCTTTCCTGAGTCCCATCCTGATAATCAGTTGAGCACAAGTCAGCTGAGGCCGTGATCTGAGGAGGTATATTTTTGCTGGGAAGAAAAACCTATGAGAAGATAAATGTCTATCCGAGCTAACTCCAGAAGGGGAAACAACCAACCCATCTGGCTTCCCACCTTTTGACCATTTCAGGGCCACAAGTGCTCTTCCACAGCATCCCCCCACCAACTTTTTCTCCTGGGAATCTTGCCTAGTTTTGCAGAATATTGTACTCCCCTGCAGTGGGTTTGTTTGTCCATTCTTTCATCTGAGCTGCTTTGCATTCACAAACTCCCCAGATACGGGTGCTATAGAAAATAAGGTCTGAACCTCTAGAACGGGCTAAAAGTAAAGA
>JAWWES010000133.1:24291378-24439552 GCA_035583135.1 Lophotriccus pileatus
CATGAAAGAAAATGACAGAGTACTTTTTGTTGCTGCAGAAATGTTTGGTCCGCTCTTAACAACACGTTCCACAGTATTGTACTGGTAAGAGGTGGTAAAAATATGCCAAACTTGCCCATAAAACAAACAACAAAAAAATCTCAAACTCTTGCTCAGGACCTGATTTCCAATTTGCGCCCCATATGCGGCAAGAAATAAATGCACATACATCAGTTGCATCTGAAAAAGTCAAACAGAGGTAGTCTGAATTATAACTTGAATGCATATTGGTGGGGTGAGATGCTGATCCATTTGCACAGTAATGTGCTATATTTAAGTCACGCATCATGGCATCTTCAAAGAGGCCAGTCATAATTATGATGGATTAGACTGCAGAGTCAGTCGTAGATGCAGTAATTGTTTCACAGATGCTGCTGATGTGACTTGAATTTCTAATGGATTATAGCTCAAGAAAAATGTGTGGAGCTTCCAAATGGCCTGGATAAAATATGGTTATGGGAAAGAGAAAAAAGACTAACTGCTACATTTAGGGAAAGGTAGATTTACTTTGAGAGGCAGAGAGTTCACCCCACAATAATTATAAGGAAGACCACAAAGACTTTTTACAGAGCAGCCAGGTCTACTTACAGTAGTAAGCTGTAAGAATATCTTCACGGTGTCCCCACTAAAACCAGTAATAAAGGTATCATTGCCATTTATCTTTTTCCAGTTCTAATTATTGCTGTGATTTGTAGCTGCTTGAGGAAAATTTGTACTCATGTGTCACTTAAGGACAGTGATACCTGAGTGTAGAGAGAGAGAAAGAAGTGTCATGCAAAGTCACCCTAATCCTACATGTATTTCAAAGAATGCAAATCTGGCACTTTTAATGGATGAACGGACTTTGTATTTTAACCAAATTATTCCCATGTTCTTTGCAATATCTAATGCCAGTGCTTTTTACTGGAGATGAACAGAATTTGGGGGAACTGGTTGACTCATACCATGAAGTCTTTGAGAATACTGTGAATATTAGTTCATGTCACACACTGAAGATAACCTTGTGGGTTTTGAGGGCAGCAGGAACCTAAGACTCTTTTCTGGACCACAGATGTGCTCCTTTGAGGGATTTGCAAGTTAAGTTTAGAGAAGTTGGGGAGCCCCCACTTGTAAACAAAAGGGTATTTTTACCTATCAGTAAGGAGTTGAAAAGAAAGATTGCCTGGGAATTATCAGAAGGAATTTAGTTGCAACCCACAGGGTACACCAGAACACAGGCAGCAAGGCAGACTTTGAGGGCCAGAGAAAGTTTCTCATGGCTCACTTGCAGACTAAAACTTTTTAAAAGAACTAAATCTTTTAGAAGCAGCTTGACAGCACAGTGTTAATTACTATGGTGCCTTTATTTCAATTCATACTTGCGAAATACAGCAGCCCACACACTCGTGTCTGAGTTGCGGTTCACCTGCAATTTTTAGGTATGAAAGGTGTGAAGGAAAAGAATGGCTTCCAAATTAGGCTGACATTTTATTTTTGAGACACTCTGGAAGCATCATTCTGCTGCCTGGCCTAGAATGACACATCAGAGGAATCCTTTTCACACTGCTTTCTGCTAAGCATGGAACATTGTCTCCCTGGGAAAGCTCCAAAGACTCATGTCTTGTGGTACTACAAAGCTAGGATGGGAAATATACTGAAATATATCTAGAAGGGAAGAAGCCTTCCTTACCTTGTCAAAAAAATAGGCAAGGTCGACAAACATTCTTTTCCATCTCCCTGTTCTTAGCTTTCCCTGCAAAAACTCTATTTTAAAGTACTGTTGCTTGCAGAGAGAACTTCTCTACTTCTGTCTTACAAAACAAAAACTGAGTAAAGGAAGAAAACAAACAACGAAAAAAAAACAACTTCAAGAGGTCAAAAGTAAATCTATAAACAAGTTTGGGACATGGAGGAAGTGAATACAGGTCACCATATAGGTGCTTGCCTGTCAAAATGTACATCTGAATTGTCCTGCTACTGAAATCAGAGCTGCAAGCAGAGGGGATTCTGCTGGATGAAATGCATTTCATTAATTAGTATTACTTTTGGAAGCATTTTAAAATCATGTTACTCAACTGACAAAGGCAATATTGCACTGAAAACTGTATAAATTACATTTAAATAACATTTAAAATTACATGTTAATAACGTAAATATTAATGTGGGATAAACACATAAGCAGAGCAATCATGATGGGAGAATTTTTTTAGTTTAGAAGCTCTTCCTCTGTAGTGGCAATACCAGCCACATGTAGTGTTTCTCCTGACTTGGCAGTCCAACCAAGGATGTGGTAATGGAGGACCACTCAGATTCCCCTTTATGCAAACTAAAAATAAAAGCTTCAGAACAAAGCCATTTACATGTCCACATTTTTTCTGTGCAACCTCGCATCTGCAAGACCCACTGTTAGTCTGTCTTCTGTCATTTTGTGACTGGTTGAGAGCCATAAAGCCAACAATGAATAAATTACAAGCAGAGTCAAACAAGGGCTTTATCTATGTTAACTGGGACTGTGAATCCTGGGAAGATCCATGTGAACAGGATTAGCTTGTCATTGTATGGAATTTGTTGACTGCACATTGTCAGTACTTCTATCCAGCTAAAACCTTCATTTTGTAAATAAAATATAAAGAGTATATGAGAAAATGGGATTTCCCATCCAAACATAGAAGAAAAAAATCCTGGCTTCACAGCTGTTCAAAACCCAAGTGCATAGCTTAAACCGTGCATGATGTCTACATGTAAATGTTAAAGGATATTAATACCTGAAAAAATACCACTTCCACCAAACCTTTCAGAAATCACTCAGTTTGTTTCTATCAACACTTACCAAGGTGTTGATGAACTGTAAGAGTTCCTATGGACAGCAGTCAAGCATGCCTTTTTCTAATGTGTGCTGTGCTGCTTGCATGCTCTTTAGGAATGCCAGTTTTAAAAGACCCTTTCAGACAGCTGAGGAGAGGAAAAAAAAGAACATTTTCCCCTCTAACTGACAAACTTGGTGGCAATAATCCTTCAAGTCAGACAAAAGAGGTTTGGCACACTTAATCAATTGAAGGGATTAGCACCAAGTCTGGGAACCATGGTTTCAGCATGACTTTCTGCCTTACCAAGGGCAAAATGTGATGACAGATGAGTCTGTGCAAATCATTCAAAAGCAGAGAATATTTTTTGCACTGTTATGAGATAGTTTTTCTGATAAAATGTCTGCTTGTAAGGGTAAGGAAGCCCTTCTGTATTTTCACTCTCTTTTCATCTCGAAGAATAAGCCTTTAAGGAAAAGGGAGGTGTGGGGCTTCAAAATGCAACAGGATAGTGAAACACTCCTCAGGTGAGCCTGCAAGCTCACGTTGTGTATGGGAGCTGGTCAGGGCATCGGATGCTTGAATGCTGCGGGAATTGTTGGTAACTGGCTGTCCATCAGTGGAAACTAAAACTGACTTGGATTCTCTCCCGTTTCTTTTCTCCCTCAGATACATTCAGAGGGTAGCCTTGTGGATGGCCCCGGAGCAGGCCAGATGGAACAGGACAGAACCAACCATGTTGACGGCAATAGATTGAGTCCATTTCTAATACCGCAGCCTTCTCACGTGTGCCAGCCAGAGCCTTCCGCGGTGAAGCTACAGAACGGAAGTCCAGCAGCAGAGAGGCCTGGAGTCGAAGTAAACGGAGACCACAAGCCACTATTCATTAAAAGCAACTACGGAGTGCCCCACCCGAAGGGAAGTCCGAACAACCGCGTGAGCCCCGACCTTTTACAAGACAAGAAAGTATATTCCAAATATATGCAAAATGGTGGGATAAAACGCACTTTCAGTGAGCCCTCTCTGTATGGACTTCATGAGAGCAAGAAAGTGAAACAAGACAAAGAGGTAAACGGAGAAAAAGCTGAGCCAGAGGATAACAGCGAAAAACCAAGCGTCTCCAATTGTTACAGTGAGAAGAAACCTGAGAGTTTTACAAGACAAGAAAATGAAGCTTCAGATTTGATACCGTCTACAAGATACAACAGTGGTGGTTCAGAAAACCCTCATGACCTCCTGAATCAGGATGAGCAGGAGCAGGAGAACATTCATTGCCACAACAGGGACATTGTCTTACTACTTAAGAACAAGGCAGTGCCAATGCCTAATGGTGCTACAGTTTCTGCCTCTTCCATGGAAAGCATGCATGGTGAACTCCTGGAGAAAACACTGTCTCAGTATTATCCAGAACATGTTTCCATAGCAATGCAGAAGAACACATCTCATATCGATGCCATTACCAGTCAGGCTACTAATGAGTTGTCCTATGAGACAACGCATTCATCCCATACCTCAGGGCAGATCACTTCCCCACAGACCTCAAACTCTGAGCTGCCTCAAGTGCCAGCTGTAGTGGTTACTGAGGTCTACAACACAGAAGACTCCAGTAAACCACCTGTATTGCCAGGTAGCTGTTTGCTTCAGAAACCAGAACTACAGCTACAGGAACAGATTCCAGGCTATGATTCACACCAGTTACCTGTAGGAAGCAGTAACGTTCATGGAAGCATAGGGCAGATTCCCAACCAAGACCTCTCTTTAAGTTCCAGCAGTAACCTGCAAGCTCAGAGCGCCACTCTGGAAAGGTACTCTGAGCAAGCAGAAAATAATGGTGCTTTCTTTACACAGAACTCAACGTTTCACAAAGATTCCTCCACTCCTCCTGCTCCAGAAATGAACAGTGCACTGTCTGCTGTGGTGCAAGAAGGACACCCTTCCTATAACAGCAGATGTGATGAAACTCTTCCTGGGGAGATAAAGAATGAAGGACAACAGGAGGGACCAATGTCAGAAAGTCCCAGCCTCAGCCAACAACAACTTCACCCTCAGCAGAGACTTCTGCAGCAGGCACAAACGTCACAAGGTGTCAGTGAAAGCAACCTGCAAGCTGCTGCGCCCGCCTCAGTCCAGCAGCGCCCCGAAGAAGTGACGCTGGCGTCAGAACCTCCCCTCCAAAACCTGCACGTGCGCGGAAGTGAGGGCGAGTCGCAACAACACTATCAGCACTTCCCAGGACAGAGAGAACCTGAGACTCCTCCCGACAAAGTAAAGGACCAAGTGAAAGAGCCTGTCCAACAGGCTCAACATTATTCAAAACCAGCCTGGATAGAACTGGTTTCCACGCAGTTCCGCCAGAGAGAGCCTCCCCAAAAGCCCAGTGAAGCATTACTGCGATCAATTCTTCAGTGCCAGCCAAACACAGCCCAAACAGTCTACACAAAACAGTATGCTGGAAGTCCTGATTCATTAAAGGGGCCTTCAGGACAGCCCCAGAGCCAGAAGATAATGCAACAGGAACAGCTTCCTTCGCTGTACAAAAGCGAGAGCTCCCAGCTGCAGCCGCATCCCCCAGCTGACCAGCAGCTGCCGTTCCAGAAACACTCACCACAGCCACAGCTCACAAAGGTGGATTCCCTGCTCAAGTCCCAAGTGCAGCAACACCTTTCGCAGCAGCTCCATTTCCAGGAAAGACCAGAAAAACAACAAGCTGAACAGCCTTTAGGAGCCCCCCTGAAACAGCAGCACTTGAATCCCCAGCCAGGGGAAAATGGGCAGTTCTTGCATTCACACATTTTGCAACAGATGCTTCAAAAACAGACACATCAGGTGCAATTGCCATGTAGTCCACAGATAACCTCAAACCAGCAGCAGTCTCTGCAAATGAAAAATAAAGACCTGCCTCGAACCATATCCCACTCCCACACCAATGCTGAGCAGCTTCTAGACAGGCCATCCTTCAATCAGCTTAACGTAGAGGAATGTTTCCAAACTGGGAATAAGTACATGAAGTCAAATGCATTCCCTCTGCCTAACCCTCAGCTAGGCCTAGAGCAGGTGCATGCCATGAACAGCAAAGCTCCCCTGTACGCCCAGAAGGCAAAGGCTGGTCTCCAGCACCCGTGCCCAAACAACATGCACTTGGTTTCCGAGAAGAAAGGAAGCGCCGCCAATATAGAACGCTTTGGAGCCAACAAAATGCAGGACTTGCAACACGCTCAGTATTTTTCAAACGACTTGACCGCAAAGCAAGATGTGAATCACTGTTTTCAAGAACAAGAGCAACAGACACAACAAGCCTCAGTTTTACAGCTCCAGCCATCACAATGCTATGGTGCTAGTCTGAACCAAGACCTCCCGAGCAAACAAGCTCCACAGGTTCCTCAGCAGTACTTACCACACAGCCAAACTGCCCCACACTCCCAAGACCAGAGAGGCTGTCACTTGCAGTCCCAGACCCCTAAGGATTTTCAAAAGCATGCTGCTCTAAGGTGGCACCTCTTGCAAAAACAGGAGCAGCAAGCATACCAGCAGCCCAAAACCGAGATTGGTCCCAGTGCAGCACGCAAGCCTATCAAAACTGAGGCTGGCACAAAGTCTAATGTCTGCATGCGCCCATCAGCTGGACAGCTGGAAAACAAAATGTGGAAAAAAACAATTAAACAAGAGAATCAGCACTTTGGCTGTGAGAACATGCAACAAAAGAGCATCATCGAGACAATGGAACAGCAGCTAAAACAGATACAGGTCAAATCACTGTTTGATCATAAGACTTTTACTCTCAAATCACCCAAACATGTGAAGGTTGAAACAGCAGGCCCTATTACCATCCTGTCAAGAAATACCAGTGCTGCAGATTTTGACACTCAGACTCCAATCTTAGATCAGCAAGCAAACTTGTCTGCTGAGAAAACCCCGACCAAAAGAACAGCTGGAACTGTTCTCAATAATTTTTTAGACTCACCTTCCAAGTTATTGGATACTCCTGTAAAAAATTTATTGGACACACCTGCCAAAACCCAGTATGATTTCCCATCTTGCAGCTGTGTTGGTAAGTGCTGAGATGTACTAAAAACATACTAGGTCACAGGAAGGAAATGAGCCTTCAAGTTGGGATCACGGGGTTAGTTGGATGTTTTTGTTGGAGGATTTTTTTGGGTGTTTTTTTTTTTTAGAACAGTAATTAGTGGAGACTTATAAAACTAGAATTTTATACGCTTATGCCTACTCCACTTACCAACCCTACACATGGGTCCTTTCTCATTTCATGAAGCAAATACCTATTTGAGTTTTCGGTCAGACTGCTTATGGCCTCACATCCATTCTCCTTGAGCAGTAGACACATAATAACAACATACTGATAAAAAGTAGGTCATAACCTTATAACCTAATTTATTTGTCAAGCATTTATAAAACATACCCTGGGTCCAAAATTTGAGATCCTTATGCCATTTTTTGTTCTTAACAGCGAAATTGCTGAAGTTTCCCTCAGTAAAGCCTAAGCCTAAGCAAGAAAATAGATGTCAGATTATTCCTCACTTGTTGAAGGAGTTTATCCTCCCTTTCAGGCACTTGTCTCCTGTAAGGCTAAAAAGGTCAGCAGTTTCTTAAAGAAGCTACACAAGCAGCACCAGAAAAAGCAGTGAGGGGGACCCTCAGTGTTTCTTCATAGGCATATCCAGTCTCCAAAAGTTGGAGAAATAAAGCAGAGGGAAGCAAAGTAGAGTGATAGGCATGGCCCCATAGCCTGAGCTTCCATAATACTGACACTGCACACAGCCAGATTTAACAGGCAGCTTCAGAGTTTAGTGGATAAACTATTCAGGCTGAGACAAAAGGTTCAGCAACAAAAAAGGGGGAGGGGGAAGGAAATAAAAATCCTTGTTATAGTTTCAGTTACTTGGATTTTGTACCAACTGTAAAAGAGGAAAGTTGGATCAATGCTCCTCCAGAATTGCAAAATGGACCTTGCTGGGGGCTATGTCTCAGAGATGATCCATGGGAACAAAAACAAGAGAGAGATTATTTCCAAAGCTACCAGGAAGAAAACTGGAAGCCAATTCATTGCTGTTCCTTGTTGATTTATAAGAAACAGCCTCTAAAATTTAGGTTTTTTAAAGACACAGTTGTTGTTTGTTGGGGTTTTTTTTATATAGTCTCTTCCCTACAGTTGGCACAAGTTTTCTGGGAATCATTTCCATTGCTGTTTCCTATCAGTACTTGTCCTTAGGAAGATGAAATGAAGCCATTCCCCCACTGACATGTTCAAGTTTATAGCATGCCTTTGTCATGCTTCCCGAGGCTGTGTATCAGGAGCAGCACCACCTTGTCCAGCCCTGATCCCAAGCAGAGCGTGGCCATTCCTTTCTCACTGCTGGAGCCTGCCTCCTGGTATCAAACCAAACATACAGCACATATTGTGACTGCCGGCATGGTCCTACCTACACACAGAAAACTGAGGCCACATTCTTAGCATACAAGCATTTTGACCAAGTCTTGTGCAGGATTTCTTTCAGCAAACTTTGTTTTTTTTTCATTTCACAGTCTTTCTGTGGGTGGCAGGAATTCACTATGTAACCTTACTGGCCACTTTCTCAAGCTGTAGGTTCCTACACTGTTAACATGTCTGCTGAAAAACAAGTACTGTACAGCTCAGTAACGTCAATATTTACCGTTGGTATCCCATTTATCCTCCCTTTTAGATACTGGGAGAGGAGGAAGTGGGAGAAGGAGAAACAATTGTTTGTTGATAACAGGAAAACGCCTTTTGAATTTCAGTGTAGAGCCTGAGACTGTTTGTGCTGGCAAAGGGCACACAGTCCCTATCACGGCTGTTTGCACGATTAGCCATGTGCTTTGCATGTCTTGTACAAATTGCATGGGCATACTTTAGACCTCAGTGTTGGAAAACTCCGACCCCAGACCCATACAGCACTATTCCAACAAGCTAGATGTAAGCTTTGCAATGTGACAACATTTTACATCAAAGAATTAAGCTTCAAAGTAATAACCCTTTATTTTGTTTTAAACAGAGCAAATTATTGAAAAAGATGAAGGTCCTTTCTATACCCATCTAGGAGCCGGTCCTAATGTGGCAGCTATTAGAGAAATCATGGAAGAAAGGTAATTAGTGCAAAGGCACAGAGCAGATTAACGTTTATCCTTTTGTGGATGTCAGAATTTTTCCAGCTTTTGCACATAAAGAAATAAACAACTGCAAATCAAGTAATTACTTGTAGGCTTAGCTACTCCAGTGTTGCCAACATGACGCACTCTGCTATTCACCAGAGAGTCACAATATTTGACAGGGCTAATAGTCTGCTGGCTGGCACGGGCTGCACACTCTGAGACAGATGCCAGCAAACCCCAAGCCGGAACAAGTATTCACCAGCCTGCCAAGCAGGACGGTTGGCAATGGCTGCAAAAGCAGGCATGGAGCTGGTGGTTCCCTCTGGGCAGGAGAATGCCACAATGTAGAGGGAGGATGAAGAGCAGAACACCAAACTTCAACATTAGTTCCCCCTCACTGAATTACTAAATACGTAATAGAGCCCTAAAGGGCTAAATCTGGCGCGGTCACGTCCAGAGGAGTGCCACAAAATTGCTGGATAGGATTTCAGCCCAAGAATCAATAAGTGGTTTTGTGAAAAAACATCCCCCTTCCTTGTAGTATTGCACAAAACTAGTCTTATCTTGATTGTGGACAATCCCTGTTATCATGTTGCATCCCATGATGTATTTATTACATCAGTGCCAACCGAATCAGGAATTTTTAAAGGCACAGAGTAGATACGTGATCTGTGCTATTTAAAAACATGCGTAAGTGCAAAAACCACCAGCCTTTCTAAGGTATTTAAATTAAAAGCTGTCAGAAAAGTGACTTCTGCCCTGTGAATTCTGCATTACTTGTAGCTTTTGGTGGGCACACAGTAACGAGGTATCTGGGAATTCAGTTCCCCTCTGAACAAAGAAGCAAACAAAAAACTTTAGTAAGTCAGAGACAGATGGGAACCTGTACCTTAAAAATCCGGACTCCAGAACTGCAATGAAGCTCCAGCTAGTTGCAAGAAGCAAAAGCAAGTGGGCATTATTGCAGTGCTGTGTCTGAGCTAAGGAGCACTGTTTCTTAGCAAGGTCTGTTGGCCTGGCTCATCAGTGTACAACCATGGGCCACTTGGAGCCTATTAAACCCTTCAGATTACCTTTAAGTCCCAAGGTCCTTTCTCTTTCTTAGTACTTCCTTCCCTGTGACTCGTGGGCAGGGCTTGCCCCAATAATTGTTTTTAGCTTTGAGAGCAGCTCAGATGCATGTAAGCTACATAAATGAGCTTCCTTCTGTCAGAGTGAACACCGACTCTCTGGAGAAGCTCTTTACAATTTGTTATCTCCAGAGCTCTCACTGACTGGTTAATTCTTTAGTATTTACAAATAATAAATAAGAGGAAAGTAATTCATGTCATAACATCAATTATTAGAGATTAAACTCTCTTCATTTTTTTTTTTTACTTTGGAATGTAATTTTTCATCCTTAATATTGACTTCATTTTTTTCTTTTTTTTTTTCCATTTCATTTCATGTTGGCAGAAGGAAATCCTGAGAGACTATAGATAGCATGCATCTTCTCAGACAGGTTCAGGAGAGTATAGCACCTGCCGCTTGAACAAGGGCTGTTTTTCAGCTGTTCACATGGTATGAACGGTGTAATTCCCTGACTGAAGAGCTCCAGAACTCCTCAACAGTTAATTTTGTATCCCTAAGGAAAAAAAAAAAAAAAAAAGAAAAAAAAAAGCCTTCGCTGTAAAGATATGTGTGCAGTTGGTGACACTAATCACAACTGAAGCACTTTTCACCTGGCTTCCCTTGAATATGGATTGACTTTTAAGGTATCAGCATTGCAAAACAAACCAGGATTTGGATTTAGACTTACAATTGATATTTTAGCTATACCAGAACTAATTTCTTGCAGAATCCACAGTGGATACATACATTTTACCTCTTCCTTCTCCCAATTCCTACTTCATGCTCAGTGAGTTTTGCTCCAGTTTTAAAGCCAATCAGCTTTTGCCTGAAAACAAGCATGACAAACATCAGGCACAAATTCCTTTGTGACAGTTGAAAATATTTGAGACAAATTCCATTTCATTTCTAGTGTGTAACATACAACATATTTCTATAGAGGCATCTGCACAGTTGTTCTGCAATCCAGATTAGAAAACTGATAGAAAATGTTAAGATTTAAAAATGTTTTTTTAATGTGGTTAATTAAAGAAGCACGTAAATACTAACATCCAGGCCTAAGTAGGAAAAAGTGACCTAACAGTTGCCTGCAGAACAGTGTACTACAACTAGATTTTATTTGTATAATTTCCTGTGACACTGAAACTTCACAATGAGATCACATCTAAAAATAAGCATTTTTCATTTCCTTGACAGGACAAAACTTTAAATATAAATATTGGCCCTTAAATATGTCACCAAGATTTTAGTGCAAAAACAAGAGGTCAGCTCTCCTTGCACATGCAGCTGGATTCTGCCTTGACAGCATAACCACCTTGACGAAATGCTTCAGCAAGAGCTGAGCTTGCCCACCTTGGTCTCTAAAAGACACACACAAATGGCATCATTTGAGGGCACCTTGTGATCCTAACTGGAGTATAGAAGTTGGGTAGAAGTAAATAAGTAACAATTTATGAGCAGATGATAAAGTAAATAAAATAGATAGGATGCAAATTAATCATGACTTAACCGATTCACACTTTATCTAAGCCAGAAACAAGCGCAGAAAATCACTAGAGTGGCTATTGCATGCCAGCTGTTCCATGACAACTTAATTATGTACATTTCAGAGAAAAAACTTTCACCCAGAAATAAAAGAAAAATATAAAATTCCTCACCAAAATAGATTTTTTTTTTTTTTAAATCCACTTTTCAAACTGTCATCTCTAACACGTTCTCTAAAGAAATGGTTAAAAAGTTTGGGAATATTCATGTAATATTGAAAATTTTTACCCATATATGTGATGTATAGAGACATTTGCCTCTCTTAATGTATCAATACACTAATAAAATCAGCAAGATAAGCCACACTGCACACCTTTCCCTGTAATTTGTAGTTTATTTTTCCTAAGATAAGACTGGCAAATGTGCTCCATCTTTTCAGTGTTCATGCAGAACCAAATGCATTTGCTTATTGTACATGTTTTTGTTTGTTTAAGATTTGGACAGAAGGGTAAAGCTATAAGGATTGAGAGGGTTGTCTACACTGGGAAAGAAGGCAAAAGTTCTCAAGGATGTCCAATTGCTAAATGGGTAAGTGATGTACACAAATTAATCTAGTTCAGTATGACGGTTCATGTAAGCTGACAGCAGTGACATGTCCTTCTGTGAGCTGACACTATGAAACATAAAATAGCTCAATGGCAGCACTACTACCAGGTGCCTGTAGCCTGCTCCCACCCATCTCTCACTCTGTTTACTTGTTGCATGGAGAATGGTGAGAATAAAATTTGGCTTAAAAGTATGAAACCCTAGGAAAGAAGGCACTTTTGCTCAGATTTAAGATTCACAACACCAGACGTTTGCATTGCTGTTTAATTTTAGCCTACAAGTAAGTTCAGTAAGTGCAAGCTGTAATGTTTTTAAAATAGGGTGTTTTAAAAGACTCCCAGTTTGAGAGAGGTGTTAGGACATCCTCTTGTCAAACACTGTTGCACTTTGGCACAAATTACTGAGTGGTTCGGATCGCCTGGGGAAAGACAAGATGAGGAAAAACTGATACATTATTATAATCTTTATGCCTGCCAGACTGCACCTTTTTTTTTTCAGAAATGCTCTTATTGCTTATGCTATTGGAAGGATCCTGTTTTATTTGAAAAACATCTAGTGCTTTCCTCTCATCACTGTAATGTCTGTATGTAGTAAGAGCAAATCACAAAACTGTGAGGTTGATTACAAATTTAGCTGCTTAAGTTCAGAAGGGGAGAGAGCTTCCAAGTCCAATTCCTGCCCTAAGCACAGGTGTCCACCCACCACCCAGCTCTGTGCAGGGAGACATCATGGCTCTCTTCCTTTTGCTCACCAATCAAACTGGGCCACAACCATAACGCAGGTTCAGGAGAGTATTCCTGCTGAATCAGAGCACGGAGGATACCTTTACAAAGCCATTTTGCACCACCATAGCTTTCCATGCCATCAGTCAACCTCTTCGAATCAGCTTCGTTAAACAGAAAGGGTAGCCCTGGCCCACACCACGAAGTGCCAGAAACAAAGAGGAAGACAAAAGCAGAAGTAATGTCCCCACACACGCACTGATGCTGAGGTTTCCTACTCTCCTGCTCTTCCCATTAAGAAATGCACCGTTTGTGTTGGGGCTCTGGGGTGTGTGTTGCTGTGCATGCAGGTAGTCCGCAGAAGCAGTCCGGAGGAAAAGCTACTCTGCTTGGTGCGTGAGCGAGCAGGCCACACGTGTGAGACGGCCGTGATCGTGATTCTCATCCTGGTCTGGGAGGGAATCCCAACAAGCCTGGCAGACAAGCTCTACTCCGAACTCACCGACACCCTGAGGAAGTACGGCACGCTCACGAACCGGCGGTGCGCCCTAAACGAAGAGTAAGTGGAGCGGAGGGGGTGCTCCCCAAACTTGCAGCCCCGTCATCATGCTATTACCCTGAAACACGTATAACCTTCCCAGCTATTTCAGGTGGTTTGAATGCCCACAGACCTTGTAAGAAGGGCAAAATGAACATTCCTATAAATAGGGAAAAACATCTTCCCAGACATGTGAAGCATCTCAGCAGGGGCCAGGATAGCAGATACTTCAACCCTGAAATAAAAGCTAGATGCCCTGAATCATACTGTAAGCCTACAGAAGCCAGCCTCAATCCAAGGAAATTGCACTGTCTTGTTTTCCCATGCCTTTCTTAGAGAGAAGAACATTTAGACCAAAATTACCATAGCTGTCACTGTATGTTACTTTGACTTCATGGGTAGAGTCATATTTCAAAAATTATTGCTTAGCCCCTGCCAGAGGGCTCCCACATTCTTGCAGTGCCGGCAGCATAAGCCCTTCAGGTGCCATGGATATCAGTACCTAACAAGGCACCACACAAACATACCCTCTTAAGAGCAAAGCCGGGTTTCTCACAGAAGTGTACAAACCCCACAGACCCTGCTTTGCAACCATGAAATTATTTAGTATGGTAAATTTTTCTGCTATAGTGTGTAAACCTCCCTTTTCCATTTCTTCATTTTTTACTGATGGAAGACGATCTGTCCCACTGATTCCCCACAGAGCTGGCAGAATGCCAAAGCCCACTGCAGGAATGCCCCAGGGTGACCTGTCTGCTGCTAACAGCTGTACTCTCTTCTCTTCTAGACGGACTTGTGCTTGTCAAGGGCTGGACCCTGAAACTTGTGGTGCTTCATTTTCCTTTGGTTGCTCCTGGAGCATGTACTACAATGGTTGTAAGTTTGCCAGAAGCAAGATTCCAAGAAAGTTTAAGCTGATGGGGGACGACCCAAAAGAGGTTGGTGTCCATTTCTAAAATGAGCCTCATTTGCAAGGAAATGTTTTCTGTCACTCTGTAAATAGAGATACAGTACAAGAGAGCAGGGGCCAGAGGCCTCCCTGGATGGTGTACAAGTAGGGTAATTAAATAACCGCCAGTCAAAACCAACTAATTTCAGTCACTGAGCCAGCTGAATTGACTGTCCAAATTCTGACAGCTGGTAAAAGCCCTGAGACTTGAAACCATGTTTGCAGGCTTTCAGAGTTAGAGCAGAGGGCATGGCCTGAATAATTCTGGCTGTATTAGGCCTGCAGTTGGGCGTTCCCCAGTGGCACAGTGGAAGGTTTACCAGCTAATGGCACATAACACTGCCACTGGGAACCAGAGCAGACTGGTTCAGTGGAGACAAACATGTCGAAACTCTGAGAGGACAATAGGAAGAAGAGGATGGGAAGACTCATTCTACATGAAGTCCTGCCCCACTGAATGTTTCCAGACTGGACTCTGTGTTACAACAAACTGGCAAATGTTTAAAATGACTCAGAGTAACAAACATTGACCGTAGCCTGGACACAAGATACCTCTAAACTTATGACTGCAGCAACTCCTGGACACCTCTAGCAAGTCATGTGAAGCTCCAGTGGCCCAGTCTGGCTTCTGGCAAGCACATGTAAATTTAGTCAGCACAAACAGGAGTCTCACCAATAAAAACTAGAAATTACATTGACCAATGGTAACCTACAGGCCATACAAAAGCTCCAAATTCCTCCAGCAGCCACAAGGTCACAGCAAGATACTTTTTGACAATTTCACAATGTCATTTTAGACTCACAAATTGGAATATGGTCCCATAGTAGGAGACACAAACTTTTGATGCACCAAACACATGCCTCTCTGAAACCTGGTTTTTCACAGTTCTTCACACCCTCCTAAAATACAAACACTCCTAAAAACAAATATACCACTCCAATATGCCACTGTTCTTTATGCACTTGAAATTAAAAATAAGGGCTTCACAAAGTGAGGGTTTGAATTTACGATTCTCATCCTGAGAGGATAGGGAACAACTCTGGAGTATGTTACTAGATTTCTGTATTTTTGAAGAGTCCTTTATTTTGAGAGTGTACATCTCACAGAAAAAAAGAAGTGTGGTAATTCCTACCTCCATATCACCAATTACTAGACACATCCGTGATTCTTCGTTCTTTAAGTACTGGGAAGTTTTTGAAGGGTGAAATACTAAAATATTTTTTAATTGCTACACATAAAGATATTTTAGTGTGTCAAAGTGCTGTCATTGCAATGTGCAAAACTCTTAAATTAGCCAGATTTACTTGATGGACCATTCTGATGTTATATCTCTCAAGCTTTCTGAAGGGTATTATTTCCAATAGGGAAAATAATGAGGATTACCACAGTTAGATCTAAAACACCTCCATGATGAAGAATGTGATTCTTCTTACTATAAAGCAAATTATGATTACAGTATATGATATCCTCTTGTAAAGATCGTACTATTCTGCTGTAACTGCTTCATTCCTTTAAGGGCTGTGGAACAATAAAATTAAAAGGAGATTCACAACAGTTACTGTCTAATCAAGAATGATAATGGTCTAGGGCCTTTGCACAAGCATCAATGTAAACATAACTGTTTAATGAGACTGCTTAGATCCCAGACATACAGTATGGAAATGTCATTAAATTCTATTTCATCTCCTAACAGGAAGAAAAACTAGAATCCAATTTGCAGAATCTGTCAACCCTGATGGCACCTACCTACAAGAAGCTTGCACCCGATGCATATAACAACCAGGTATGATAAGGGTAAAAAGAAATTGGAGAAGTCATGGAAATAACCTGATTTTTACCACACTTCCTAGTGCTTCAGCCTTGCCACAAACCATTATGTACATTTTGTGCCAGCATTTCTTCGTCATCAGGGAAAAGACAAATGGAAATGAACAATTCCACTTAAAATGCTTTCACAAGTAAAACTAGCAGAATTTGGTCCACTAAATAGAACTAATCTTTTCACTACATCAACACAGTAAAATTACTTCACTCTTCAGCTCTAACACACAAATTTCTGGATTTAGCATGAGTTACCAGCTAAACAAGCAAAACTTCTGTGAAGATGGTGTGAGCTTGGCAACAGTGCCAGAAGGCAGTGCATCATACTGCACTCCGGTCCTGAGGCCACAGTTTAACTTGTGCACTCTCAAGCAGCAGATGAATTTAGTTTTCACCAAAACAGCCATGAAAAACATGCTTTTTGAGGAAAGTTTTATATTTGAACACACTGAGCCCTGTGTATGCACACAAGTGCCTGCACCAGCCTTGTTGCATGAGGGGATTGTGCGCACATAGCTTTTTTGTGAATCAAGTGTTTGCAGACACAAGCACATTCAGAGCTTTGATGATGTTACCAGTGTGGCTGTGTCTCATCTACATTTCATTACTAAACATCTTTCAGATAGTTACATCAAAATTTGACAATATACCACTTAAAAACACTTAACTGCTGGCCTTCGTTTTCATTGCTCGGGTTCCCTACTGTTAGGAATGTTCACAGAACTTACAGTCTCCAAACTATCAACATCTACTGCAACCTGTGACATCATCTTGCTTTCCTGTTGACAGCATTATGCTGTAGCAACCAGCAAAAGACAGATTTTCAGCTGTAACAGAAACAGTAAACGAACACAGAACTGTCCATTATTACCTACTGTAAAATTCACTCCTTTACTGCATATTTAGTAGCAGCTAGACAGGGTAAACAGATTCAGTACAGACTTACCCAGCTTCACTCACCTGATCAGGTAACACCTGAAGACTCACTATGGAGAAAACTATGGCTGTGTGCCCACTAGCTGTGGTTATCTGTCCAAATATCTGAGAGACATGCTGCAAGGAGAAAAAAGGAAGAGGAAAAAGAAAAAATGAGGGGGTGGTGAACAATAAAATGGTTCTTTGCTTGGGCTGCTTTTCTTTTCTCACAAAAATTCACAAAAGAACTCTTCTCCAAGTAAGCTGTAGTCCTGCCCAACATTTGTTGAAAATACATGTTTTTACAAGCTGCAATTTTTACCTTATGTAGTAAGGCACGTGTATAGTTTGGCCTATTTCAGGAGTTTCACACAGACCTTGTATTTGTGGGGAAACCATCCTTAAGCTATGGTCAGTGGCTTTAAAGAGAGATTATCAAGTTCTAATTTGCATGATATTGTAAAAGGTTCTAAAAACAAAAAGCCCTAAAACCAATCCCTCTTCAAATTCTGAAATTTCAAATTCCTGGATATATTCAAATCCAAATCTGGATCACGTCTGAATTAAAGGGTCTGCTTTCCCAGCTGGACCCAATAGAACATCTCAGAGAGCAGTTGCACCAGTGTACTATAATCAGACAGTTACAGTCTGGCTAACATTTCAGACCACTCACTTTTAATTCCAAAGAAGTTTACGCACTTCAAGTTTTCTCCTGCTTTTATTTTCAGATTCCATGGAAGTAAATAATTCAAATATAAAATTTAAATGTGTGTGAGGAAACTAGATGTATTTTTAGTGATGTTGAATCAAGACTTGGCAAAACTTCTAATTTAACCTTAACTTAAAATGGAATCTGTTAAGTTCCACTAAGTGTAGGTGTTCTGTGCATTCACTTGAAAGGTTCAGGAATTTCAGCAAAGCATTTTACAAATGTGGTTTCATTTTCTTAATTTTCTAAATAAAATACGAAGACATCATTTTTCTAAAGCTTGATCTTCCATTACAAAATCCTTTCTTTTTGTGTTAGGTTTATTGTTGCATTATGAATTCTTTATAAATCTCCTTAATAGTGACTCCATGGGTACAAAATACTGTCTAGACTGAATTCTCTCTAGTTCTTTTTAGTCAGGGGTTAGAGTTGTACTTAAGCTAATGAAATACATGTTTAGAAGGCCAAAATATTACAAATCAAAAAGCAAATTATTATTTTTCATTAAGTCATTCTGAAGTCAGTTTTCTAAAGCCATTTTCCCTTAAAAGCTTGATATGCTTCCAGTCTACACAAACATACCACTCTCACAGTGCCAGTCACGGAAACCATGCGCTGCATTTGTCATGTAAAAACACCAACCCCTGGCAGAAAATCAAAAGTAATACACGAGGAACAGTATTATTGGCTAATTTCACAATCATGCCAGGGAAGGTAACAGGGAACAAAGCAGCAAGGAATGACGCATGGATACGAAATTGCCATCGAACTGCTTCATTTGATTTGCCTTCAAGATCTGTTTGTTGTCACCTCCAAGATGTTAGGGAGACCTGCACGTTGTCGCAGCGGAGCGTTCATTGCTGGCTGGGTGCTGATACCGGAGCATCCAGCTCGGCTGCAGCGATACCTGTCCTGTCTCTCCAGATCGAGTACGAACACAGAGCACCCGAGTGTCGCCTGGGTTTAAAAGAAGGCCGCCCATTCTCAGGGGTCACTGCCTGCCTGGACTTCTGTGCTCATGCTCACAGAGACTTGCACAACATGCAGAACGGGAGCACACTGGTAAGTCTGTGACCTGTAACAGCCTCCTTACTCCAGCACTCACCTCGTGTCTTTGATACATTATCTCCCGCCTGTTTGAATTTACACTTCCCTAATGCAGAGTGCTAAAAAACCCAGAAGCATTAAGCAGTGACTGAGCTAGCTTATTATCCCCTACACAGTTTATCTTTCAACTGAGATACTGTATTAAAGAAAGGTTTAATGTAGAACTTGTGAAAGAGGAACTTAAGACAATGGAAAGAAGGTCCCAACAGGGCTGAAATGCCTGTTTCTGTGTTGCTGGCACAAAATGGTTTATACGTGTCCCCTCGAAACACCTTTTCTAACAACTTTGGATTATATCTTCTAATAAAGTGGAAACAAATACCTTCTTTCCAAGAGAGTTTTGAAAGTTTTGAATTTTATTCCTGCTTGGGATGAGCAGCAAGTCTACAAGCCTTGCCATCCTTTGCATTGTACTTGCACCCTTTACTCTCTTCAGTTCTGATTTCTAGTGTGTACAGCAAAGGCTGTAGAAAATACTAGAAAACCAAGCTGGTTTTCAATGTGTACTGGATTATTTCTGTTCCTTGCCTACTGTCTCTGTTGCAATACAACTACCTAGATTCACAGTGCAGCTCTTATTACAACCAAGTAGAGTGTCTGCCTCTTTAATTACAACTAAATTTTTCCTGTTTCCAGCATCTGACTTAATTGTCAAGTTAATCACCACCAATATGATATATATTCCCAGCTGAGCTTTCCTCCTAAAACCCGCTGATGTAATGATTTTGCTGCAGAATATGTCCTTCAGCATCTTTTTCCAACAAGATCCACCCAATACCTGTTTTAGCTGGAACTAACACAAGAAGCTTGCTGCATGACACAACAGTAACGTTCTTAAATCTTATTATTAACATTATAGTAATTGGCTTCTTTGCAAAGTCTTGGCAGCTACCACTGATTGGGAATGAAATACAATGCCAGTATGTTACATTGCATGCTATCTCTAATTGGTAGCTACCTCATGTATTATAGTGAAAAAATCTTCAGGTGAGTACAAAGTCCCAGGTCCCACTGTTTTAGCTCTCTGGCCACGGCACAGTGGATCACAGTTTATTTCGTATTAGGGTAGTCCCTAACTATAATGTCCACTTCAGCACAAGTAAAAGAAGTAAATATATATACCTTGTGTTTCTTTTAACACTGTCCAGCAGAGTAATGCAAGGAATGAAACTGCAGGCTTGTGATATGCATAAGTTGCACAGAAACTTGTAGTTTACAAACGTCTTGACAGATGCCAATGCTGACAGTGGCAGGGGCAAGGCAAAACGCAGAGACATGGTTTCAGATCTCTAATACACCCTTCCTACAGGTTTGCACACTAACTAGAGAAGACAATCGTGAAATTGGCCAAACACCAGAAGATGAGCAGCTCCACGTGCTCCCGTTGTACAAAGTCTCTGATGTGGATGAGTTTGGAAGTGTCGAAGGCCAGGAGGAGAAGAAGAGGAACGGCAGCATCCAGGTCCTTACCTCCTTTCGCCGAAAAGTAAGGATGTTAGCAGAGCCCGTTAAGACCTGTCGGCAAAGGAAGCTGGAAGCAAAGAAAGCAGCTGCAGAAAAGCTTTCCTCCTTGGAGAATGGGTCTAGCAAAGCTGAGAGAGAGAAGTCTGCTGCAGCACGCAACAAGCAAGGCAACTCTGAAGCGGGAGGTCATGCAAAGCAGCTAGCAGGTAAACACGTGAATATGGTCAGGATCTTTATCAACAGCGGTAAGCTTCCTAGAAACCAGGGCCATTTGTAATCAGTCTCAAGGAAACCATTATTTTCAGCCCAAGAACGTATTGAAGTAAAAAGGCAAGAGAATTCTTGAAAGTGAATATCAGTATTGTATGTTTATAAATACTAGAGTGCTGAATTTGGTACAACTCCGGAGAAGAAAAAAAAAATAAAGTTGCAATGAGAAATCCTTTACTGTTGGATAGTTAACACCTGTAGAAATCTGGAAGCAAACTCTGCTTGTCATCCAGTGTATTGTAAAGTATCTTTAAAAGACTAGTAGTGCTAGAAGCCATGAAGAGAAGTGTGTGATGCTGCTGCCAAAGAAAGAACGACCTACACATCACTCGATGTCTGCCACTGTAACAGAGAACCTCCTAATTTGAGGGGATTCAAGCATAACCTCTTTACCACTATTTATACTCTGCCTCAAGACCAAAAGCAAAACAGGTTTTCCATGGTGGAGTAAGAGTTTAAAAATCCACTCAAGAATCTCTGGCAGTTTTCATCAGTAGATTTGAGAGTCCTGAGCAAAGGGGTTCATCATGACTAATTTATTGTTACAGCAGTTTTCTCAGAGAGGAAAAAAGCAATACATCCAAGGCCACCCAGAAGGTCACTGAAACACCTATGAATAGAAGTCAGCTGTCCCATGATCCAGGATAGGGTTGTGACCATGAAACGATGCCATTGCACTTTAATGAATGATATTTTTGCTCTTACGACTTCAGTTAATGTCACTTATTACTGCACTGTTCTGTCTGTTGGTGAATGTTGGTTTTTTTACATAAAGCTAGGGACATATCTTGAAGACAGTTCTATCCATACAGATGAGAAGAATTAGATATTCTTGGGGAAAAGGAAGTAATTTTGTGCTCGGCTGTTTGGGAGCACTTTGATGCCCCCTTTCATGGACCAGTTAAAAGATGATTCAACTCTTTGGATTTTGTGCATGTGACTCTGAACAGATTG
Organism: Lophotriccus pileatus; assembly: GCA_035583135.1. Classification (NCBI taxonomy): domain Eukaryota; kingdom Metazoa; phylum Chordata; class Aves; order Passeriformes; family Tyrannidae; genus Lophotriccus; species Lophotriccus pileatus. Next base: position 24,312,975 of record JAWWES010000133.1, read on the forward strand.
CACTGTCCTCTTTTCCCCATTGCCACTAACATCTGATCTCACTGGATATTTGCCAAAAAAGAAGAGTAGCCTTAGTATTTATTCGTCTTCTTAAAGGATTGTGTTTGAGGTATGAGAAAGGGAGTCTCTGTTAATGCATCATATGATATACTTTCCTTAGGTATTTCATAGATACATGTCATGAAAAGTCTTACAAAGTATGCAATTTGTTGGGTTGTTGTTTGGGTTTGGTTTTTTTCTAAAGCTGTTTGTTGTGTGGTTGTTTGTTTTTTTCCTTTTCACATCTACAGATCTTTTACGTCTTTCAGGACCAGCCACACAACAACAGCAGCAGCAGCAGCAGCAGCAACATCCACAGCGCACTCTCCCTCACAACCCTCAGTCAAATGCTATTAATTCGTACTCGGGTTCAGGTTCTGCAAATCTCTATGTAAGGTTGCCTAATCCAGCCAATGTTTATCCAAACTCTTCATACACTTCAGATCCCTACGGAGGGTCCAGTCCCATGAACCTCTATACAACCTCATCACAGCCTGTGGGGTCTTATTTGAATTCTTCCAGTCCCATGAACCCTTATTCGGGATCGTTAAGTCAAAATAACCAATATCCACCCTACCAATGCAATGGAAACGTACCTATGGACAACTGCCCCTCTTACTTGGGCTCCTACCCTTCCCAGCATCAGCACATGGACTTGTATAGTTGCCAGAGCCAAGACCATATGTCTAAACTAAGTCTACCACCCATTCAAACATTATACCAGCATAGGTTTGGGAATAACCAGAGTTTTGGTCCCAAGTACTTGAATTATGGAAACCAAAATATGCAGGTAGACTCCTTCAGTAATTGCACCATTAGACCTAACGTACACCACATAGGGTCTTTTTCCTCTTACTCCACCCATGAGGCCAATGGTCATTTCATGGAGGTTGCCTCAAGGTTAAAATCTAACCTGAGTAACCAGAGCATGGACTATGCCTCCATGAGTAAAACAAGTGAACACCATCACCTGCAACCCCCTCCTCACTTACCACACGACTACCATTCTGCTCCGAGTATGTTTAGCGGTCCTCCTAATTCACTGCACCTCCAAAATAAGGATAATGAAATTATTTCACATGCAGTTAATGGTTTGTCTAACATGCTTCCAGGTCAAAACCATGACAGGACTACTCCCCAGGGTGGTTTAGATAAAACTGATGTGCTGAATCCAGAAAAAGCAGAGGATCCTGATGAAGTCTGGTCAGATAGTGAGCAGAATTTTCTGGATCCAGAAATTGGAGGAGTGGCAGTTGCCCCATCTCACGGGTCAATTCTCATAGAGTGTGCAAAACGTGAGCTCCACGCAACGACTCCCTTAAAAAACCCCAACAGGAACCATCCCACCAGAATATCCCTTGTCTTTTACCAGCACAAGAGCATGAATGAGCCAAAACACGGTCTGGCTCTGTGGGAGGCAAAGATGGCTGAGAAGGCAAGAGAGAAGGAAGAGGAATGTGAGAAGTACGGCCCAGACTACGTGCCTCAGAAATCTCACGGCAAAAAAGCGAAGCGGGAGCCCGCGGAGCCCCACGAACCCTCTGAGTCAACCTACGTGCGCTTCATCAAGTCTCTTGCACAAAGGACACTGTCGGTCACCACGGACTCCACAGTAACCACATCTCCATATGCCTTCACACGGGTTACAGGGCCTTACAACCGATACATCTGACTTCACACCTTCGCTGGTTACCTCATCCGGAAAAAAAACACCTTGACAGTAGGGTAGTAGTTCTTTAGGTTTTGGGGAGGGCAAGGGTGGAGAAGAAAAGAGTGTTCTCACGGAACTCATCGGTGGAAAAAGCCTCACCACACCAGCAAAAAGAGGTAATCTCACTAGCGCACTTATTTTCCACTGATTTTTAAGTGGTCACAGATGGCACGTAGGAAACAAGACCAAAGCATCCTATGCAAAAAAAACCAAACAAACACAAAAACAAACAACAAAAAAGCGTTTCACAATTTACATTTGAGAACACTGACTCCATTACTGAAAGAGATAATCTGCAAATGGATTTTTTTTTCCTTACAGTTTTGCGCATCTGTGGCCACTTTTAATGTCATCGAGTTTGCATAGTCATGGAACAGGAGCAAAAAAAAAACCCTAAACAAAATAATACTGTAGTATTACAACTGCAGGAATCTTAAAATAACATCTGGTGCTGAATCTATGATGTACTGAAATACTGGAATTATGGCTTTTTAACATGCGGTTTTTACTGTAATCTTAGTCTTTTGATTTTATTTAACAAAGTAGATAAGTATAAAACGTAACTAATAGACAGCAAAACACTGAATTTGTTTGAATATTCTAAAACCATGGTGCTATCTAAGAAAATGGTGTCTTTATTTTATCAGTCGAACAGTTAATGCCTTTATAACAAAATGTCAATGATGTAGTCAAATGTTCTTCAGCAACAGGGAGGACCTTTTCATTCATGTATGTATTGAATTTACCTGGTGTTAAAATAAGCTTACTTTTTAACATATGGGAATTACAAAGACCTCTGGATTTTGCTCATCCAGTCAAGTCCTAGAAAAGGACAATAAAATAGAGAGAGAGATATTTTTTTTTAAATAGTGTTTCAAAAGCACTTTGTCTACCTAAGCTTGGCAACTTGAACAATGCTAAGGTACTAAGACATTAAAAAAAAAAAAAAAAAAAGAGTTTACTTTGATTTTAAAATGCAAAGATAATTTTTTTAAACTAAAAAAGCTTTTAAATACTTTTGGTTTAGCCATGCATCTGCTAGTGGGCTACATATCCATTTTTAATACAGTCAGTTATGATAAAAATGGGGCTTACTGGATATAAGGGAATACTTTAGTACACAAAACACATCTTTTTCTGGTGCTCATCTCACACAGCTATACTGTAAACTGTTTTCTACAATTATTATGACAAGTTCATTGCTCAAATATGTACAGTTTTAAGAAAAGAATTTTATATTAACCACAGGTAATAATTAGCAGCATGCGACAAACTACAACTAGTTAGCTTGGGCTTCTGCTGTTTTTAGAGACCTGTACGCTCCCCAACTATCGAATGGCAGACTGCTTTTGTGTTGATAATTATGTACTTTGTGGTGCAAGTCATTTCTCGGTGCAAGTGTCCTCTTTTCCAGGAAGATTGAGCAGACCGATGCCTACACAAGATGAATGAAACAGGGTTTAGTTCTGCGTGATTCCGTTGATTCAATAGAGAAAAACAAAAATAGGCAGCTGGCTTGCTGTGGTGGTTTTAAATCGTTAATTTCTATTAAAAAAAAAAAAAAAAGCAGGAGAGTTGTATAGTAAATTAAATTGTAAACAAAACTTTTTTTAACGCAATGCTTTAGTATTTTAGTACTGTAAAAATATTAAATCTATATATATTTGGGTTTTGAGCTGAATTCACATCATGGTGCTACTCAGCCTGCTACAAATATATCATAATGTGAGCTAAAAATACATTAAAAGGTTTGAGTGATGTTCCTACTTGTCATATACCTCAACACTAGTTTGGCAATAGGATATTGAACTGAGTGTGAAAGTTTATATATTGTATACCATCTTTTTCCCCCAATAGCCTTTGAAAAAACAAACAAATAAAAGAAAAACTAAACAAAAAAAAAAAAAAACTCTCGATACTTGACATTTTAGCAAGTATAACTTGAACTTCAACTTTTTTTTTTTTCTTTTTTTTTTTGGTTCTAAAAATTCAGGGATATTTCAGCTCATGTTCTCCTATGCCAACGTGTCACCTGTGCGTATGTAAAGCTGTTGTAGGTTAAATATATTATTCTTGGGTTTTTTTGTTTTGTTTTGTTCTTTTTTTTCAGGGATTTAATGTTTTTCTTTTGAATCCCTTCTCTTATTTTTCTTGTACATGTATTGTGTAACTAAAACTAATTTTGTAAATTCGTTAGCTCTTTTTATTGTAATGGAAGTGTTTAAGAGATTTAGAATGTTTTGACTGTTTCAAATGAATAAACAAAAAGAAAGTAGAATGCACTGAGCTGATTAAAGGGAAAAATGTAAGGCAGGGGTTTGGCAAGTGACTGTTTGCTAGAGTTGTTCAAGTCACTCTCTAAACAAGGCTTCTTGGATACTGTAATAAAGAAAATAAAATATAAAAAGGTACAGTCTGTACAAGGGCTTCCCTAAACATGCAAACCTCCATGTCCCAGATATATCTTGTGCAATATACTGTAAGATAAAGTTTGGTCGAAATTCTAACCAAAAGAATCACAACCTAACTCAAGTAAATCAAAGGAGGCCTTTGGGTTTAATGGTCAAATATTTATTATGGCAATTTTGGTTTTTAATTCTCACTCTGTGACTCTACCCACTGCATTGAAACAAAAGTTTTGCTTTTTAAAAAAAAAAAAATCAATGGTTATATGTCAGATTAATTAAATCATTATATGTCTTCATCTTTTGGTGATTGTTTTTAAGTCCTTTATAATTCACGTGATCCCTGGTAAGTGTTTGGTTAATATGCCGTGCACCGTCATTTGCCAAACTGCTGGCAGCAGGAGCAGGAAGCTTGGTTGGTGAATCAGTTTTGTATTGTAAATACCTGAGCTGTAATTTGTGGTGTACAGAACCCTGCCTCAGTTGGAACGAATGACAGAGCAGACAGAGTTGCTTGTATAGGATTATCAGGTTGACTATAGCCATACTTGAAGATGCTTCTGAGTGGTGTCAACTTTACTTGAATGAATTTTTCATCTTGATTGACGCACAGCGGTATAAAGTTCACTTCTAAAGCTAGTGGTTAACTTGTGTAGGAAACTTTAGCAGTTTGACACTAAGGTAATGAAATTCTGTGTGCATTTTCTATGCTTATGTTCTACTTTTTTTTTTTTTTTTTACTTTAGTTTCATTCATTTTCATGAGATGTTTGGTATGTCTATAAAAAGAATCTGAGGATGGTTATAAATACTGTAAGTATTGTAATGTAATGCAGGTTATTTGAAAGCTGTTTATTATTATATCATTCCTGATAACGCTGAGATGTGGGTGTTTTTAATAAAATTTATATTTATTTAATGCACTCTAAGTCTGTCTTGCAGAAACTTATCTTTCCTTGTCTTTTTTATCAGCTAACAACAAAGCAGGCCCACGCCCCCACATCAGTTCATTCCACCTCCATCTCCCTCAACTCAATCCTCACAGTCAAACAAAATGCATCACTAGGGACTCCAAAACAGGCAGCCTATGCATCACATTTATTCCTAGTTCTACTCTGACTCTAACAGGTTGGGAAGCAGGCTACCTAGGCCAGGCTACTGCTCCTTAAAATCTGTGTTTACAGCAAAGGAGGGAGGTATTCTTGTGAGTAGGAAGAGGGAGGAGAGTGTCACTTTTGGTTTTCTATTGGTGTTTGTGTACATAAATGAATGTGGCATATTTGCTGTCGGAATTCCCCCGCTGCTCAAGTAACAGCCACAAATACACACCCGGTAGAGCCAGGACAAGGGGGAGACTCTAGGGATTCACTGATTGGTTTGGGGTATTTATCTCTACCTGGTTATGCATTTTTCCACTTGACTTCAAATTACTCCCAAATGGTGGGATGCTCCAACAAATAGAGCCAGGGAAGGATTAGATTGGATATTAGGAAAAATTTCTTCACCAAAAGGGTTGTCAAGAATTGGAACAGGCTGCCCAGGGAAGTGTTTCAGTCACCATCCACAGAGGTATTCAGTAGACATGTAGATGTGGCACTTGGGGACATTTTTAGGGGTGGACTCGTCAGTGCGAGTTTACAGTTGGACCTACTGACCTTAAGAGTCTTTTCCAACCGAAGTTCTTCTCTGATTAAGAAAAAAAACCAAAATTATAAAAGCCTAAAACCACGGGTACAATCTGAATCACACATAAGCTAGAGGAAAGCAGAAGCAATAAGAAAGTGTGTCCGAATCAATACCAGGACATACATTCTCGCAGGCATCAGACAAAAAGCTTGTTTTCATGGCCCCATTGTTTAGCTTCAAGGAATATCAGGACTGAATACTGAAATATCCTACTCTGTGGGAATAGACAGAAATTACTCTCTCCACAGCAAAACGTTTCTGCGACAATTGGTACTTAAAAGCTTCTCAAGCTTTCTCTTTTAAGAGCCCGAGCTTGTTGTCAGCCCCGGTTACCCCATCCATCAATGCCGCGCACCTTGGGAAAAGCCCCCCTGCTATGCACATTCATGTGCTAAGTGTCTTGGGGACACGGGGATTTAAAACTCAGCAATCTGTAACGTTCACCCCCGGCTCTCAGCGTATTCCCAGATGGAAATGTCTTGAGGCAGGCGGGCGCACTGCAGCAGCCAAGTGTTGCTCTTTTCTGTGCACAGGTGCCCTTTCATGCATTAGACAGCTGGAACGGACAGATGTAGGAGCTTTAACAGAGGTCTCGCACCCCTTCAGCCTTCCCCGGAAAAGAATCCTGCCTTTAATGAACATTCCCATCGGCTGCCTTTCAACGTAATTTCCTCAGTGCACTTCGACAGATCTCATTTCAGAGGTGCTGCTGACACAGGCACAACACGCTCGCGGCCAAGACCACTGACAAGTCAAACAAGCCCACTGTGCTCCTCCCACGAGCACGGGCTCCCCCCGAGACACGGGCAGCTCGCCCGTGTGCCGCTGGTGGCCGTGACCAAGGCACGCCCGCAGTCACTGCCCGCAGTCACTGCCCAAACCGCTGCACAGCAGTAACAATTGGGAATGTCCGGCCGAGCGTTCGGGGAGCTTCTGCCTCACCTTCGCTCTTCACTTCCCAGTCTGTTCTGTCATTTTCTGCCTTTTGTCATCTCACAAAGGACAATGCAGCTTTTTTTACGGGAATGGCTGACAGGCCAAAGCAGAGTGAACAAACCCCAAGCAAAAATTAAGAGCGACAGGTGATGATGCTCAGAGATAACACGGAAAAGGGAGCAAAGGGAAAACAAACAGATTTCCCTTGAAGCAGCAAAGCACCTTACAGAAGGCAGTGACGATTAACTAGGGGCTAATGGTTGTTTCTTCACATGTACACTTTCAATACACTTTCAAATTGGAAATATGTAAAACCAAAATCTTTTCATTCAAGTAAAACTCAAAAGCAGAGGAACAAAACCTTGGACTTAAACATGAACCCTGTTGTTTACACCTGGCTGCAAAACAGATTCTAGGAATGCACTCTTGCCCGGAGGAGGCTGTTCACAAGAGCCCAGCCCTCCCGCAGAGCTCTCCTTACACCTACACTTGCACGACAAGTGTCACACAGAACTTGCAAAAGCTGCTGATAGTCCAGCAGCACAGACACTAGAACTGGCACATATCAGCATCTCAGCAGTAAATTAGTACTCCTCTATTTAACTGACACGGTAACTTCTTTTTTTTTCCTGAAAACCATGCATCTGTCAAGTTTCTGTTACACTCAACTATGTTTACCTCATGCAGACACAACTGCTAATTTGGAGGCACTCAGGAAACGCCCGATTTGTCTCAGAGGAATGGCAGTTTCACCCCCACCACCCCATCAGCTACAACTGACAACTCTCCCTCCACCACTCTCTGAGACGTTCTGCTATGTTTGTGCATTAAGTGGGTCCCTTCACTTAGACCTGTAAATGATTCCCTGAGTTAGTTTAATTAGTGCAAATGTTGTGCTAGGAGAGATTCTTGCAGACCTTAAGAGGTACCCGAGTCAGCTCTGTGTTTTATTTGCCCCACCTCTAACCAGCAAAGGGAATATCTGACAAGCACGAAGTGAACACAGAAAGTGCCACTGATAAAACAAAACAAAACTTGTTTTTAGGGGGAAGGAAAAGCTTGCACTGGAGTAAGAACGTGAGAAAGAAGGGAAAGGTCTGTTAAAGATCTACTGCTGTCCTTTCTGCTCTTTCTGATTAACAGAGAACACGAAAGGTTGAAGTTGCACAGTTGCAACATGAGGCACCTGAGCCCCAGGGGAACACCACGCTCACTGCAGCCCCCCTGGCAGCAGAGCAGGGCCTGGTGGTCCCATCCACACACAGGGGAACACAAAGAAGGAAACCCCAGAGACCAGGCCATGGAGAAGGGAATTACATACTTCCTACAGCATGGTGTAAAAACATCCCCCAAGTGTTTCTGTTGAGAAATCTCCTTATTCTTGACTTCAAAGGGCCTCCTTCCTTCCAGGCTTGGAGCCTACACCTGTTTCTTTCAGATGCAGGAGCAAGGCACCATTCTGTCTCCCTCAGACCATTTTGCTATTAGTTCAGATGTTTGGAGTACTCATAACCTTGGCATTCAGGTCCTCCATGCCTGAACAGATTCAGAGCATCATCTCCCAGGATGTAAAAGGGTTAAAGTACTCTGGGGTGCACACTGGCACATCACATTACCCAGTCCTTCTCAGGCCACATAAAGAAATACTTCCCATCATTATATGAAGCAGTGGGGGAAGGAAGAGCCTGCTGTTCCACTTCCTTTTCAGATGGGGTTTAATCTCCCCTCTTGATTCATAACCCCAGCAGAACCAGAGCTCTTACTGCTGGAGGTGGCTGTGGGAGGGTTTTCAGGGTTTTTTGCTTTTACAACCCAGCCAAGCTAATCTAGCTTAACCTGTTTCTTCCACTTAAGGTTTGCTTCAACTAACACATCAAGTACTTTGTCCTCATAGTATTTCACACAAGCAAAACCATCCCAGGGTAAGTACACTTCCTTATAATGTCATGGTAACACAGCTGTAACTCCTAAATCACGGCAGAAAAACCAGCCCGGTGCCTGGCAAGAACAGCTTGGGATTGTTGTTCAGCTTCCTTTTAGTTTCCACTGCATTAGCTACTGGAACTTCATTTGGATTTTCAGGTGTAATCATCTTCCTCTTATTTTTCTGCTCCTGTTGTGATTATTTGTAAAAATGACACCACCATTATCTTCTTGTATGTAAGCCTTCATACAGACCACTTTGGTAGAGAGATTTATCTGGAGGGGATGGCTTAAAGTGCAGTTTGCTCTGAAAAGGAATGGGGAAAGTGGCATCCTGGGGCTCCCAGTCTGCAATTCAATTATTGTTGTAGGCTGTCTAGGCTAATGTGCCTGATTTGGAAAGCCAGTGGGGGGAGATGGCATTTCCCCCCCATCTATCTCTCCCCAAACAGATGCAACAGATCTCCTCTGACTAGCCCTTCTCCCCACCTGTGTAGTGCTGGCTGTGTTGACATTTGTACAGGCATAAAGCTGGTCAGATGGCAGGAATCCAGTTCTAATTAATGGGAGCAAATGGTTTGCTATAAACAGAGGAAGGGTTGGCATGGGGGGAGGTGACAGATGTCAAGCAAGGGGAAAACATCTATTAGCTGTTCCCTCCTCCACCACCACCCCTGGGTACACTGGCTTTCCATGACAGTCCTTCAGTTCAGGCCCTGGTTTAAAATATCCAGACTCCACATATTGGGTCTGTATTTGAACCTTTGCAGCATCCACGCAGCCTTCCTAAGGCAGGACAGGATACCGGAAGGGACCATATAAGGCGGAATTTTAAAACCTCGGGCTTGCCTGCTCTTCAAGGAATTATACACTCTTATAATCAGTAACCCTGGCAAATCTCCCCTTTTGTCTCTCTGCTCTTAACACTCTCCATACCAGAAACAAACAGGCATTTTGTCAGAGGGATGCAGTTTCCAGACATTCTCGGCTTGCCTTGTCCAAAACACCAGGCAATAAATACTAACATAGAGGAAACTCACCTGTACCAGGCCAATGACCCCGTGAGGAGGTGCCAGGAGATACCAACGAAACCAAAGCACTAAAAGGAGAAGGGAGTCTGACAATTCCCTCGCCACTCGAATTGCCAGGCACGAATCCCAGCCATGTAAGGCGACAAGACAAAGGTGAGCCTCTCTCACAGGACTATCAAGAAAATAGGAGAAATGTTTTAGATCTGCTCTCTTGGTAATTTTCCCAAGAGCAACACACTGGCATTTTACAGGAGGATTTGCATCTCAGGACTCCTGGCCCCAGTGCAGGCAGAGCATGGTTTCCAGGTTAAATCAAATTGAAAACCAGATGTGCTTCTGACAAGGAAACCAGGTCATGTGTAGCCACGAGGTTTCAGATCTCCTGCAGCTGTGCCTGTTCCATGAAGAAAACAGTGCTGCCTCCTCCTCCTCCACCCATTCTCTATTGCTGCACAGCAGCAGCTGCTTCTTTGGGAAAGGCAGGCAAGCAGCTTAGTTACACATTCTTAGACTCCACCCAGAAAAACATATTTTAAATGCCAGGGTAAAAAAGAAAACTTCAAAAAGTCTGAAGAGGACACGTTTCCATGAATCCAACAAGTATTCCTATGTGCTCTCTCCATGCATTTTGCAGTTAGGTGCTATAGAACTACCCAAATACACACCTAAGTATAGGTATCACAGAATCACAGAAGGGGGCAGTTTGGAAGGGATAACAGTGGCTTATCTGGTCCAACCTTCCTGCCCAAGCAGGGTTATTTTTGAGCACATGACAGAGGATCGTGTCCAGACAGTTACTGAATATATCCAGTGGGGGAGAATCCACAACCTCTCTGGGCAACCTGCTCCAGTGTTTGGTCACCTGTAAAGTTCTTCTTCGCATTCAAGTAGAATTTCCTGTACATCAGTTTCTCATGTCCCATTGCTTGGCACCACCAAGAAGAGCCTGAATCCATCCTCTTGACACTCTCACTTCAGACACTTGTAGGCATTGATGAGGTCCCTCTCAGTTGTCTCTTCTCAAGGCTGAAGAGGCCCAGATCCCTCAGCCTTTCCTCACAAGAGAGATGCTCCACTTCCCTCATCATCTCTGTTGCCCTTCACTGGATCCACTCCAGGAGCTCCACGTCCCCCTTGTGCTGAGGAGCCCAGAACTGGACACAGCACTGCAGAAGCAGCCTCACTGGGGCTGAGAAGAGGGGCAGGATCACCTCCTTCAACCAGCTGGCAATGCTCTTCCTAATCCACTCCAGGATACCATTGGCTCTCAGCCACAAGGGCACACTGCTGGCTCATGGACAGCTTGTTGTCCACCAGGACCCCAGGTCCTTCTCTGCAGAGCTGCTTTCCAGCAGGTTGGCCCCCAGCCCGTGCTGGTGCAGGGGTTTATTCCTCCCCATGCATACAGTCAGGTACTGCTGACATTTGACCACCTGGGATCATTAGCAGCCATGTTATTCCTCTTCCTGTGAAAGTGGTTTGCTGCCAGTTCATAGACACGAGTTATACATGGCTGTTAAATGATATTGTGGAGATCTACCTGCAGAGAAAGCCATGGACTGTCACCCAAGAAAAGCCAGTGCCCTCTTCCAGAAGGGTTATGTGCTATACTTGTGCTGATAAAACACAAACCAAAGATCTGCTGCATATGTGATGCCCACCTGCTTGGCTCTAGAGCACAGACTAAGCAATGAACAGACACAGTTTAATCCACAGAGGGCCCTGCTGGTAGCAAGTATTTCCAAACTCCTGGAAAAGAGCAAACAAAATTCTTGCTTGTTCAGTTAACACCGATCAATTACAGTTAAGAAGAGAGATTATACATTGCACAACTTCTTCCCACAGAGGCTGGAAAGAGATCTCTCCCCTGCCACACACACAGACATCTTCCAAAACATATCTGGGTTCCTGTTAGGAAGCGTGGTTACCATTTTTAAATGACTGCCAGAAGAGAGTCAAGCCTTCAGTGCAGGGGAGAGCATTAGGAGCATTAGTGCAAGACAGGCCCCTCCTCAAGGAAGGGGATTCCTCCTGTCACTCAATCCAAATTATAATAATGCACATACTGGGCCAGAGGGAGAGAACTATGCCTAAGGAGAAGCATGACTTGGTAGTACAGGAATGAAGGGCTCTGCTGCCTGTTCTTATTTCTGCCTATGGATGTGATGTTAATGTTAAACAGCACATTAAAAGACAGTGCTCAGAGATAGCACTTGACCCCTGCCTTCCTCTTCACAGGCAAGCACCTTCCCCAGTAGGCTCTCTCCTTCCCCAGCTACAATTTAAAAGTGGTCCAGATGCTTGTCGGGAACTTGATTCCCCTGAGCAATGAGTGTGCTTTGATCAGAACTTAGGCAGAGGAACTCTTTGTTTTGGGGTCAGGTCACACATCCCTACTGTCCACAGCTGTGGACAGCCCTGGGCAGGTAAAAAAGCAGCATCCAGCTGTTCAGAGATGTCAGGGAGATTCATCACCTCCAGGGGTAAGCAGTGACTGCGCAGGGAATATACAGACCGCTGTCACGGATTTCGGCATCTAAACTCTGCTTAGAACCTACTTTAGGTATCCAAGCCTCTAAACTCAGCTCTTGGGTCACAGTTCCCTTCCACAAGGGTCTGCTCCAAACCACACAGGGAATGTTACAGTAATAAATACATTAACAATTTAAGTGTTCAGATACTGTGGTAACAGCACCCGAAGTTCATATGCTGGAACCTGGAACAGGGAGAGCTCAGCTGCTTTTCTTTTTTTTCTGTTTATGTTAACTTTCTTCTTTCCTGCTTTAACCTTCCACCCCTATGAGATAAGCCCTATTAAAACACTTGGCTTTTCCTCATCTTTGCTTTAAAAATACCTCCCTTTACAGAATTGTTCCATTGTCAATCTGAAGTTTACTTAAAAAAAAAAAAGATAAGAAAAAGAAAAAAGGGGGGTGAGGCAGAAGGAATAAAAGAGATGGCTTTCTATAAAATCTTCCAGTTCATCTAGCCCATCTCAAAGCAGGTATAGACAAGAATAGCTGCTCAGCACGCGTGTAAAATTGTTTTACTAAATGTGGAAGGAGAAGCAACGATTCGATCTCACGGACGCGAGAAGTCAAAATTGCACAGAGTTGCCATTAGTGCTCTCACTGCTGTGAAATCTGAAAGGAGTGGAACGGCCACTCGTTCAGAGGCCAACATAAAGGCAATGAAGGAAGCCAAAATTACTCTTCTGAATTTCCTCTCACTGCTGCTATAATTGGGCACCCCAAGGTATTCTCTTCTTATTCACAATGGTGAGCAGTCAAACCTGCCAGTGCACACATAGTAGGCAGCACAAAACTGACAGCCAGGGCAGCTTTTTAATTGATTTTTCATAATATGATCAATAAAATATTTCGTTATGACTCATAAAATCCTATGTGCAGCATCAAAAGATGGGAAAGGTTCTGTAGGGTCTGGAGCAAAAAAAAAAAAAAAAAAAACCCCAAAACCCAAAAAAAAAAAAAAAAAAAAAAAAAAAAAAAGCCAAGACAGAGACACAGATCTACTTACTGCTTTTTCCCAGTAAAAGCCCATACAAAATGGTTTCCTTTTTGATTCTAATCACATCAAATACTAGCTAGCTGCAAGGGGAAAAAACCAAAACCCACCAGCCAGAATCAACTTTCAGGTGGAGAAGTGCCACACAGTTCAACAACCATGCTTCTAATTGTCTGGGACAGGAGGAGCAATGCAAAAGGATTAGCTCTCACCACTACAGACATGCTGTATTGCCTTGTTGCCTTGCTCAGAAATAACAGCACAAAACACTAAACAAAACAGCCAGTGAGCAAACTTTACCACCTTTCAGTGAACTGTCCCAAACGTAAAGACAAGTGCATCCTGCTGTTGGTTTACAGAAGGGCCCTATCCCAAACTAATCACCAATGACCTCAAAAGAGCTGATGGGGATTGCAAATGACCCTGGGGCAAAGGATATTTTCTACTCAAATGAATTCTCTTGTCCACTACTCGTAAGATAATTGGCAGTGAAGATACTGAAATGCTCTTCCTTTAGATTAAGTCCATATATGCAGAAAGCAAACACTTTGACTTGCTCCTTTATCACGGTGGTTGAAGGGCCATTCACTTAAGAGTTGGACTTGATGATCCTTGTGGGTCCCTTCCAACTCAGAATATTCTGTGATTTTTCTGTGAAAGAATGAAGCAAATCTTTAAGTCTATGGAAGGTACATGGCCAGAAACGCTACAAACTCTTGGAGCCTTCCCGGGTTTTCAGCATGCACAGCTTGAAACCTTTTAAAGCCACCTGATTGTTGGAATATAAGCAGGTACTTCAGCTTCTTTCTAACATCTCACATTAACTATCCAACACTCAGCTGGCCACTTTGAAAAGTATTTGAGTGCAGACTAACTGTGGATCAGACTGCAGTGACATCTATTTCCATACTTGTTAAAACATTTTTTTTATTTCCCCAATTACAGATTTACAGTGATAACCTTGTTTATATAATTTTTGATTGCTCACAGAATAGTTTAGGTACACTGCAAAACCTGGGATTTAAGTAGTACGGATTCTGGGAAATGGTTTATGAAATGCACAGTTTTCTCAGGGAGTTGCCTACGAGGCTGAGCCCAGCCTGTGAGAGCTATTTAGGACGGCGCTGCCCTGACCCTCTTGTCCTTTCAAGATCCAAGAAACTCCCACGACAGCTTAGTTCTCCAAAGGTTCTTCCCAAAAGGCAATTAATAAAGTTTTAAAGCACTCAGATGACAGTGGATGCAGGACTTGTGGGAAAGTGCAAGGCAAGACAAAGCAGCCATTCTGCAGAGCGCTTACAGAGTAACCACGAAGGGACAAGAACTGGCGCAAAAGCGAGAGAACAGCACTCACCTATTTATCAGCAGTACAACAACCAGGCAATTTTTGCAGAACTCCAGCCAGGTTCACCACAGTTTTTACTCCAAGAGGCACACAGCTAGAAGCACCAGCTGGTAACTGCTACTAATAAAAGCAAGACATGGACGGGGGATTTCTGAATGGATCATATGCGGCAGAGGAAAGACTGGCTCGAGAGAGAAAAAAAAAAAAGGAAAATGCTCCATCTCATTCAATTTTTCCCTTATAAAAAACCAAACAAAAAAAACCCACCACACAACAGAAAAAGTGAAAATCAGCATAACCCTGCCATAACACAGAGAAGAAGAGGAAGGACAGGCAGAGAAATTGTAACTGTTTGTTGCTGTGGATGCGATTTTACAGTTGCCTGTTGCAGTGAAAGGATCAGCCCGAGACAAAGAGGATCATTTACACTGAGAAGGTAATCTACTGAGTGTGGGTTTCTCCTTCACACTCTGGGCCTCCATGAGCAGGGATCTGAACACAAACTGTGACCAGACAGTGCTACCTCCAGATCATGCCCCTGGTCACACAGGACTCTGGAATGGAATACCATACCAGGTTCTGCAGGCACTGAAACGTCCATCTCTTGGTGCTCGTAACTCAAAGTGTTTCCAAAAGATCAGAAATTATATCTACAGGCTTTCTTTATTCCCCTCCTCTCTCTCTTTTTTCTTTTTTTTTTTTAAATCCTCTCTACCTCTGTTTGACCTGTTTACCATGCCGACAGAAACCAATGTTATAAAAAAATATAACTGTAACCTGTAAGAATATTAATAGAAAAGCTTTTCTCGCAAAGTGGCAAGGAACAGGATCTAAATCAAGATGCTATGTAAGACTCAAAATTCACTGATATGCACTGTGACCCTTTAATTCATACTTTTTTGCTTCTCTTAAAATGAAAGCCCCAAAGGATACTTTGAAAGGGAAGTCAGTGAACAACGAGTAGTCTCCAGTGGGAGCCACACCCAAACTGGGGGGTCATTTTTGATTTTAAGGCACCTAGAAAATAAGAAAGGAAAAGTGGAGCTGGGCATGACTAATTCCTTTAGGCTGGAAGATGGCATGATAACTGGATAGCTAATAACAATAAATTATATGCAGAAAGTCTGGGGGAAAAAGTAATACAGTGTAAGGCAACAAGCAAACAAAAGGCAAGGAAACCGCAGGAGTGAATACCAGAACTTCCACACACATTAGAAGCAAGTCAGTCTCACTCTCTGTTGAAGACTTTCACGAGAAGAAAACACCTACACTTCTGTAGCCAAAACACGCATCTTGTAAAATAACCTGACTCATTCTGGATACAGTCATCATACAAGCTTATTTATTTGTTTGGTAAACTGTCAGTAAGTTGTGTAAACAGGTTAAGATCATCTTGTTCCTTCACCTGCTCTGTGCCAGCCTTACTCCAGCTGGGCTTGTCCCCAATGGAACGGGGACACGCCATTGCTAATGAGCACTCCGAAGCCTCCACCCTGCACAACTGGGAGCTGCGTCTCAGTTTGAATAGTTGCACTTCCAACACAGTTTGCTCCTTATCAGCTGGAGGGAGGGGTTTCACGCTGCTAAGTAAATGCTTGCCAGCTCCGCAGGAAGAGAGTGTAAGCTGTGATTTCTTCTGTAATGCACAGAAAGCATTAGCACCATGAGTAAACAGAGAGAAAGGTCAGTAACAGCCAATTAATAAGCCAATTCATGCTTCTTAGCGGGAACTCAGTCTCTTACAGTTAGTAAAAATGTAGCCGAAGCCTGAAACTTTTACAGATGCAGGCAGTGCCGTTTGCTTACTATCTCAGATTTCTATTTGGTAATCCCGGATTAAACAGTATCATTCCTCCTGACAGGTGGTTTTACCTGTTTTCTTGGGCCCCAAGACACTGACCTAACTTGGGCATACAAGATCCTGTGCTGAATCACGTATTCACTTCCAAAATGTGTTACTTATTACACTAATAAAACAGTCTTACCAATGCTTTATTAAAAAAAAAAAAAAAACAAACAAACCAGACAATCATTAGCTATAAGAGCATTTAATCACAGCCTGAAAATGGTTCAATGAAGGAGAAGTCCAAACATCACAAAACTTTTTCCCCCGAAAGCCCAACAAGGTACACAAGCCTTTTACTTTCTCACAGTGATTCACAGTAACCTTAATCACAGCCTCACACACCCTCTCTTGCTGCATCACCCTAACACATGACAAACCTCACATCACGGCTCATCTCTGGGTTTGCTTATGGAACACCTCCAGGCAAGGAGCCTGGGACGGTGTTACAGACATCCTCCCCTCCCCCAGGTCATTTTATCACATGTGGATCACAGAACGAACGTGGAGAGTTACAGCACAGCACAACGCAGCAGCATAACTCAGAGTGATTTTATCATTTCCCAGCTGGGTTATGTTTTTACTTAATATTTTTTTTAAAAAGAAATCATACTGTGAAAACAATCAAGGGGAAAAAAAAAATTCAAAACACCCCGTCAGTTGCCAGGTACTTGATGTCAAAGTACTTTCATATGTTTCAGTGCTTTTTTCCCTGACAGTGCTGAGGGCTAACAGCGAGGAATTCAGCACAGAGGAGGACTCAAGCAGCTCCACAGGCAGCACTCCTTGAGTGGAGCTTGGGACTGTGTTAACAGAATCACTGAGCTTACACAGAGTCCCAGCACAATCAGGTTCCTCAGGAGGAGATGCAGGGGCAGACAAGTGGCACAGTCCGGGATCCCTGGCAGAAGCTTCTACAGCCTCCCTGGGACCTTCAGGCATTCACTAAGAAGCAGCATCACTGGTCCACAATGCACATTCTCTGCTTAAAAGAAAACAGCTCTAGTCCTACTTTAAGAGCAGGAGTCACTGCCTTCAGACCACAACTAGCTTGGCATTTAGCTGAGATGTAGTAGATTGTGCCTTAAACCCCCTCTGTTCTGGAAGGGATTCAAATTTATAATTCTTAGTTCCCAAGAAAGTATCTTAACACTTAAACTAACAGTACCCCAGAGCCTGAGCTTTCTCCTCTCTCCCAGCAGCTGCTCATGCATTTATCATTATATGGAGAAGAGTATGAAACACTAGAGCTTCCCTCTCCACTTGAGATACAGACTGTAAGTCTCTGAGGCCGTAAGATTAATTCAAAAGATTGGACAAAGGCTGTTCCCACTGAACAACCACCCATTCCCACCTCACTGGAGAACTCCATGGCACTGCACAAGGTGGGGCCTCCAAGCCCTGAGCCCATGGAAGGAGTTGTACTTGTTGCCTCACAATTGCTACCATAATCTCCTTTCTCCTTCTATTGAGCTTTGCATTTCAGCCACAGCTGCCCTTTCATGAAGGGAATCATCCTTCCACTGTACCAGAGCAATGATACCCAAGATAATTGTAAAGAACAACAGTCCTGCTAAATCTTGTCAGTCCAGTTGCACTACAAGGAAAAGTAACATGTACTTTAAGGTCAAAACATGGCGGGAGGGCTGAGAAGCAATAAAAAGGACAGTTCTCAGTGCTCTCCAATACACACTTAAACTCCTTCAAAGTTTAAGCTTCAGAATTTTTTTGCCAGTTACACTGCTCAGTGCTTTCCAGACTTTCTGGTAGTAGGTACTAAACCAAACTCACCTCCTTACCTTGTTTTCCCCTACAGGCTGCTATGATCTACCTTGAAAAGAGTCCTCCCTTCCTTTGCTTTTGTGTCGTAACCTCACTTCAGAGAAAGCCGGTGAATCCTGGGAAAGCAAAACCCTCCCCTCACTGGTGGAAAGCAGCCCCCACCCCAGTGCTGGACTAGCCCCAGTCACACCCACTCTCCTCAGCTGCAAACACTCTCAACCAGCCCAAGCCAGCAGAGAGTAGGTGAAGACATTACTAAATAGCTGTAGATTTGTGTCAAAATCAGAGCAGTTTCAGCTGGATGCTTTCCTCTGCAACACTGGCTGTCATTTTCACCTATACACTGAAATGCTGTGCCCTTGACTGATTCTGTCTCATAGGTGTGCCAGTTTATCTTTAAAAAAGTGGAAATGACAGAACCTGTTTTTTGCATTCCTACCAGCTAATTGAATTTAACTGGGTGGGGAAGAAGGGAAATCTCTCTCCACTGGTTTGGTTACTTTCTGTGTAATGCTGTAATTCAGCTTTTCCCTGACACTACAGAACCCAGCCATCTCTTGCTTAACAGCAAACTCCCATTCAGGGAGTCCAGACGGTTTCTGTGGCTCCACAGCAGTCTGTCTGAGACTGCTGTCTGGGGCACAGAAGCATAATTATACTAATTATGAAAGAGAAAAGATAATAGATACAGAAGTTCTTTTCCCTAATCAGCTCTAGGTCAAAGCTTTACCTACAGCTAACAAGGAAATAATCTATTAATGAGCCCACATCAGGAACCGGCATAGTCACAGCAGTGCAAACACAGAAAGTCATAATTTGCAACAAATGGGTTAGAGCTACATTTAAAAACAATGGCAGTCTTAGGTTTGTTTAACTAAAGACATTATTATCTTTAAACTACAACTGCCTCAGTGCTTGGTCTTAGCTTCTAAAGAAAGAAGGCATCCATCCAAAGCAAGGAATGCAACACACTGAAATTTCAATGTTAAGGCTATCAGAGTAAATGCTAAAAGTCCGGATCAACCTTTGAAAATGCCAATGTCTTATACAAGCCATTTGGAAAAGAATTTTTTTTCTTATTTCTACTGCTAAGCATCCTGCTTATTCAAGAGAAAGATGCCATCCATTTTTGAATGATGCTATTGCATAGATCACCAGGACTCAGGGTGTTAGACCATCCCAGAGAGCTTCGAGCTTTCTAGAGAAACTGAACTAGTTTCTTTTTCTTGTACGACTATTTTATTATGTACTTTATATACAAATGGGAGACTAAGAAATTGATTGTTAGACCCACACAAATGCCAGTGCACACTCTGCTTACGCTACAGCTGAATTTTTTTAGTAACAGCTGGTAGACACCCCACCAGCAGCAGAAGTGCAACAAGATGCAAGGAGCTGATTGTCAGCGCTGTCATCGATGCTTCTGAGAGCAAAGCAATGCACGCATTAGAGGCGCTCCTCACTATGCCTCTGCTGTCGCTGTGACTGATAAGCTTTTCAGGGTGGCAGGCTGGAAGTAAGCCTGCTTTTTGTGTTTTTTTTCTTCCAGGAAAGAAACCATCGCACAGATGCAAATGACAACTGACAGGTGCTCTGCCAGCAGCCTGCGGTGCAGGTGGAACGCAGAGTCTGGCTTTATGTTAGCTCCTCTAATTCTGTTTCAACTGTCATAATTGTGTCGTTATTGGGGGGGTTAATGTATATTTAATATAGAGCCTGCTGGGAGGAGGGTTTGGGAAGAAAGTAGTGCCAAATGGTACTTTTCCTCTGTACGAGCACACACGTCCAGAGCACTGTGGTGTTAATGTCCCCTAAGGAACAAGCTATTAATCTATTTGTGGACCTAGGTTTTTGGCACAGCAGGGCTACACAAAAAGGACACGAACTACTATAGTCTCTAGATTTTTGCAGCAAAAGCAACAGTTGTGATTTCAGCAAGTAGGTTGCCCATGCAGGAAAGGGCTTGATGCTACAGAGCGTGATCCACGCAAACTGCTCACTGCACCATAAGCTGGTTCAACCAGCACCAGGAAGCACCGGGGAAAGGAGGAGAGCCTTAAACTCGCCTCTTCAGGGGGCTCAGCCTCTTCATGCAGGGCAACAGGAGGCCCTTCTTTTCATCTGCAGTTCAGCACATTTTGCTCTGCCCTCCCTACCTTTTTGCTCTCATGAGGAAGGGCAACATCCTTACTACACAGCGTGACCAGAGGAAGCAGCAGTTTCCTTGCCCTTCCTTAGCGGTTAGAGCACTCGCTCAGGATGTGGGAATAAAACACAGCTCTGCGTCTACTTGCTGGAACTCAGATCCATCTGTTCAGTTTCGCAAGGGCTGAGTTTCCTCAGAAATTGGAGAACTGAACACCATATTGTGTAAAACGACCACTCTGGAAGCTGCTTGGGTTGACCACTGCAGGGAGAGCAGCCTGTCTATGGCTCAGGTGAGATAGATGTGCCACGCCACTTAGCCCTGAAGAAAACAAAGGTGTTTCTGAGAATGGCAACAGCAGGATTGTCCAAGTCCAAGGATTTACATACAAAACCCTAGGATCGTATAGTTTCCAAGTTTAGATAATCACAGCTGGCTGCAACAGGAGCTGTACTAGTTCCTCCTTCAGACCAGTGCCTGCAACACCCATGCTCCAGAGGGAGGAGAGATGGCTTCTCTTGTCTACCATAATCAGGCCCACCAGAAGAGAGTCCAAGCACAGTGCTTCCCAACAACTGAGAAATAAATAAACCCTAGGACTATCTGCCCCATCAGAAAATTAAACAAAGAATATCCAAGGCCATGCTTGCTTCCCTGTTACTTACTAAAATTTCCCAACAAAAAATGAAGCTAAAACTCTGTACATCTGCTATTTTAATTTCCTCCATTGCCTCCCACTTTGTTGACTTGCTGAAACATGTGAGAGCACACACATGGTACAGTTTTAGTGTTTTACCTTCCATCCTTCCTGGGATACTGCCCTATATTTTATGGCTGACCAGCAATCCAGGATTGCAGCCTGCGAAACACTGGTACAGTTGATGGTTCTTCAGATACTACCATCCTTTTCTAAAAAGATGATTTCATTTGTGAAGGTAATGGGGAACAGGTATCCAAAGCCAGGCAAGGCAGTATCCCCCATCTTGTATTAAGAAAAGTCTTACAACCTCATGTCAAAGACAGAGGTCATAGCTGTTTTGTTTGTGATCACAGTTAAGAGCTCAGAGACAAATACGGAAAGCATTCACTGTAACAGAATTGTTATGTTCAGTTGCAGGAATAGGAGAAGTAGCTTACACTCTAAACAGGATAAACTAGCTCATACTGGTTTATAAAACACCCTAAATAACAATGCCAACACAGTGTGTCAAATCACTGAACCAACAGACCAGAAGATCAAGTTGCTGTTGGATAATCAACAAGTCCTCTGAAACAAACTGTGCTTATCTTCAAAGAACTGGTATTCACCTACTGATTCTTTAAGGTGTCTCATGCTCTTACACCCCAGTTTTCTTTATAAAAACTTAGAATGCCTGAAAGATGGTAAAGTACAGGCATAGCATGGAGAATATCTAATTTCTCTGCTCAAATGCACCTTTTTTGGCTATGGCTATCACATAACCCTTAACACACAGGATGGTGCTAAGCACTACACTCCTTCTGAGTCCCCTTCTCATGACTCTGCACTTCTCATATTGTCTTCTAGACCCCAACCCAGCTAATTGGCCTTGGCTGATGTACACGTACAGACACCATCCAGAAATTACTTTGTACTGCTACATACTGAATTTAAACCTACCTGCAGTGCACTGGGTTTCTGGTTTATCTGGCTCTGGCAACTCTGCCTCGGTATGTCCCTGTGCTTTTATTTCTGTAACACAGCAACAATTCAATCACTGTACAATTCTCAAATATGATTTTAGAAATCCAACACAACAAAAGTCCATTTTTATTTGTCCCAGCAATTACAAATCACAGCTGCCCGCTTGTTCCTGATGTTTTGATGCTTTTCAGGGATAGGATTCTGTTTTGATTTGAAAACAGGAGAAAAGAAGGGAAAGTAACTGTTAACCTTAAAAATCTGTGAACATGAAGGCTATGTGTTCTTTTTCAAGTAATGCATGTTATTTCCTGCCCTTTTATTTGTGATTGCAATTATTCTTATGTTGATATTGTAGGAGTCATAAGGCAGCTTGCTTGCTTTTAACTATGTTGACCATGCAAAGGAGATTTTAATCTAAACAATAAGCAGATTCAAGCCAGAAATAAACATGTTGGTGTCCAAGTAAAGGAAGCCTACAGGATATTCTCAGAATAAGATTTTTCAGGATTGGTTCCACTGATATTTGTTAAACAGTCCTTTTATTGAAAATAACAACAGAAAACACAGTAATTCCAATCTTGATATCCATTTCTTAACGTTTATACAGGTAACCTGTTTTTTTTTCTTTTTTTGCCTTTTTTTTTTTTAAGTGATTATACAGCATAGATATAGTTAAGCCAAATCCAAAATGCATCTGGCCACTCTTTTGTGAGTGCTACATTCCCCCTGACCTATTTACTAAGGAAAAAATTACACTGCAGATTTATGGGGTCTGAAAAAAAGCCATTAGTGAGAATTTGATTTGCATAATTAAAGTATCACAGTTGAAAGTAAATGTTATTTATTATCGCAAAAAAGCAACAAAGTTGAAGTGGTGTTACTAGGTGGTCACTCGCATTGCAACAGGGAGAAAGGTCAAAAGCATTTAGCATTTTGAAAAAAGGAAAAGTATCTTCAAAGTAGGTCACTTCCAAACACCTAATTCATTCCTAACTACAATTCACTGTAGCTCCCATAATTTATGAATCCCAAGGATTAAACATCTTAAACATCTTAAATATCTGCAATTTCATTATTTTGCATTTCATACCATTAGCTTAACATTTTGACGAATCATCGTGCAGGTAACAAGTCGAGAAGTTGAAGATTACAGTTGCAGGAGAAGCAATGAACCCAGCTGTTCAGCAAGATCAAGAAGGGATTATTTCCAATGACAGGTCATAGCAGAGGATTTTCTTGCTGTTGTTTAATACCTGCAACAGCTGAAAAAACAGCTGCTTGGTTTGAACATTTCAAAATTCTCCAGTGTTTTTAGGGGTTTTGTTTTTAGGGTTTTTTCTTGTGTTTTGGGGAGGTTTGTTTGGTGTGGTTCTTTTGAGAAAGAAGAAAAAAAAATGCAGAGCTCACAACCAACGTGTTTGGGATCTTCCAATTTCATGGAATCCCCCTCCGTTTTTACCAAAACATAGCAGTCTTTCATGAAAAATAGCAGGGTAGGCATATCATAACAGCCTCATGAAAGAACCAGGGCTGTTTTAAATACATTCAGCATAAGGTCCTGAAGTCTTGGAGCTTTTCCAGAATGGCAGAGAAATATTATGCAGCCAATAGTGAAGAGCCTCTTACTCCTGCCCTTCCATAGGAGCAGCCATTGGCCCCCAGTAGGGCAGCATCCCTTGAGGATATCCTTTGCCTCACAGGACTTGCCTGTAGCTGGGGTCTGACCCCTTGTTCCAGTTTCCTCTCTCCTTGTAATTACAGGAAGTGATGTCTCAACTATTACATGACTTTCAGATTCACACACTTTCTCCAGGAGTTGCTCCATCATGACATCCAGCCATATGTGCCACTCCCATCCTTTTCTGATGCATCCCATGAGGAAAAGGATTACAGCAACAATGTCTGCTTCACCCTCCTCTACCTGCATTCTACATTTAGTGTTGGACTAAGTTTAGAAAATGCAAACAGCATGTCTGATCCAGCAGTTCTCTAATAATCAGACAAGGAATACCACTATAGGCTTGCTGCACCTTACTGGAAACAAATCCTTTTAGAGTTCAGCACTTGTGGCACTGTAGTTTCAAACAGGCTGAGAGCAGTAATTTCACTGGCTTTCCTTCATCTAGGTCAGGACTTCCCAAGCCGTGGTTTCCACACTATGCATGATGTGCAAAGCCAGTTTGAAGAGATATGTCCTAAAACCAGACCCGCCCACAGTTGTTTCTCTGGAGGAAATGGGGATGGTAAACACTGCCCATGAAGCTGAATGCTTCCTCCTGTGCCTGCCAGCAGCCCCAGGCCTGCCACCACATCCCTTTGTGTGATAAAAGTCAATGCTGAGGGTGGAAATTAGCAATCTTCAAGCATTTACTCATCTGCACAAGAATTCTTTTGCTGCTTTGCGCTCTAAGCCTGGGTTTTCACAGAATCAGACTCTGTGCACAAAGAGATCTGTTTCACTATTTGCTAATTTCACTTCCCAGCATGAAGTACAGCACCAGAGACTCTCCTGTGCCACATGACAGTGGGTCCCAGCAGCCTCTCTGCCTTCCTTTCCCTGCCTTGTCCTGAAGTAACCAACAACTATTTAGTGAGGATGTGGATAATGTGACCGCGCAGCCATCTGACTGCCGCATGGCACTAACTTGGAAGCTAATTTGGATGAAGCTGTCATTTCCCTCATCTTACCTTCCTTCTTTCCATTCCTCATGGAAGTCTCATAGGGATTCAAACGGCATTTTTCCACTTAGGGTATTGCAGCATTTGCCACAATCTTATTCCAACATCACAAAAGCAACCTTCAGGACATTCCACCAAGTTTTGCATGAGGGTGGGGGGGAGGAAGAAAAAGCAACGACAGTAACTCCCATCTCCACTCACACTTCCATAGGAAGCAGCATGCTTCCAGGAAAGCAGTCCTCTGAGCTGACGCACTGCACCACTTCCCCTTTCCTGTCCCGATCCCCGTGCAGGCGGCGAGGGGGAGAACCTCTGTGGTTACTGTCTTGGCCCCTTCTCCCAGGCAAGCAAGAGCGAGGAAAGTAGGGAAGAGGACTGCCCGGGAAGCAGCGGCTTAGCTACCCCTGCTGATGGCAGGCAGAAGTGCGGGATGCCGGCCCTGCCCTCTGCCCGGGTCGTAGCCAAGCTTAGGGCGAGCCCAGGGAAGTGGCTGCTATTCCTCACTGCTCAAGACCAAGCTCCGTATGTAGGTGTTTAACAAGAGTCACCCAAAGGTCACTAAATGACTCAAATCTGCAATAAAACTTGAAAGTCCTGATGCTGTAAATCTGCCACTTGCTGTAACCACTAAATCACGTATAGAAATCAACATCTGTAATACGTCTTCAGTTTCACAAAGCGTGACCACACTTTAAATTTGGGATCTGGAATGCAAGAGACAATTTTCCAACTACTTCAAGAGGGAAAATTAACTCAGGCTTGAGCTCACTGTTTGTTTTGGATAATGTTTTCATTTTAACTTAATCTTTATGCAGCTCCCTCCCCCCAAACATATTTCCTTAAGGCCTGAGCTTCTTTTCATTTGCCTGCACCACTGAACTGTGCTCTCCAACCAATTTCCACATGTCACTCACTACTTTAAGGAAATAAAGCATTGTCTGTTCTAACTCAATACAAGGTATTGGGCAAACTCACTGAATACAGGGAGAAATAAACATTTAAAAAAATTGAAAACCCATGGTAAATGTATGACCAAAAGTTTCTGCAAACACGGAAGTACTTCTTCTGTTCCTCCCAACATTTTCAACTACTGTTGAAACTACTGTGTTTCTTCTTGGGTCAGTGCTTGAGAAGTCTTTCCTTGAGAAGACACCATAACTAGGAAAGTAACACAAGATGGCTTGAGAGCCGGACAGCTTTAAGCAGTGAATTAATTAACTGTCTCCCCTAAGATCATCCTCCTTCCAGAAGTGTCTGGGGCCTAAAGTAACTGGGGAAGTTGAGGATACCACCTCCCTAACCCCTCACCACAGTCTGACCATGTTCTCAGAATGAGAAACAAGCGGCTGTGGTCAGTGTGTGTCACAGGTTTTGCAAATGATACAGAAAAACTGATGGGTTCTGAGAAATCAACCAGGGAAAGAGAGACCTCTTTCATTCATTCATGCTCACAAATATAAAATCAGAGCAGTAACACACAGGGTGGGGAAAAAAAAATCCCCCACAAAAGCCTACTTGTTTCCTTCAGCTCCACAGCTGTCTTAGAATTCTGATCTCTCTCACGTTTTCATCTGTACCACCTCCATAGCACATATAGACTCCTCTCACCCAGACGACTCCAGTTTCAACACTCTTCCTACAAATCTGTGCTCTACAAAAATGAGTGCACAAGCCCTCACCCTGCCTGAACACTCACAGTCCCCAAAAACATCAGCTCAGCAAGGAGAAAACAGTCTAGAGCTCTATTGCTGCCTAATCCACGTGGCAGATCAAATTTTCCTTTGTGCAAGTTCCTCAGCTTTTCATTCTCCACTGTGCATCCCTTCTTGTCTCAATAAAAAAAGTCAGAATGCCTCTAAAGGCAGACATATTTCACACAAGATACACGTGGGATGCCAAAGGTCCATCTTCTGCTGGAATCACTTGTGGCTTGATCATACTATGATGCTAAGGTCCTGTCATCCCTCTCCAAGAACATCTGAAATAGGTCTAACTAGAATTAACAACTTTGGAACGGGAAAAGAAAAGGGGGAGGGGGAGGGAAAGAAAGAAAAAAATGACCAAGTGTTTGCCAATAAACCAACCATAAAAGTTCCGTTGAACTTCTCCTTTCTGTGCTTCTCAGATGGTTCTCTTTTTCAGACGGAAAGGGGAACTGTAAAAAGAAAGACTTTTCTGATCCTCTTTCCAAACTGGCATTTGGGTCATCCACGGTTTGAGGCTGTTGTTAGGGCGTTGGTTTTTGGTGTTTTTTTGAAGGCTGAGTGCTTATACAAATTCTGCACTTCATGGTCACATCATCCTACCACTAGCTGTGACTCCACTAGGTAACACCCCGTTCCTTAATGTTTAAAACAACGTACAGAGCTTTTACTCCTGCACTGCAGTCCCAGTTCCGACATGATCTATGAACAGACCATTTCCCCCTGCTGCAACAGAGCAGAAGAGATGTCCATCACTAACTGTTCACGCCGTGCCTTGCTCAGTTACCACTTCCTCAAATCCGCTGACTTGTTTAGTCTAGTTATCCCTCTGTTAGCCATTTCTATCCAAATGCCCTTCCTTCAGTTATAGAACCAAAACTGTAAATCTCTGAAAGCCTGATCTGAGAGGTGGAAAGCTCATGAGGCATTTGCTACAGTTAGATATTGTGCATCCACAGCCTTTTGGGAACAGTCTACTCAATTGCCTCGATCTTACCCATAAAATCTCTCTTTCAGAACTACTGCTTAATTTAACATAGCTAAATTGTGCATCCTCAAAAGAAAGACATGTAACATTTTCTAATCCCCTGACAAGAGGGAGCATGGAATAAAATTCTGCATATACTTACCTTCCTATCCCTCCTTCTCAAGAGCTTCAGGTTCAAGCAGAATACCTCTTGGCATTCCCCCTCTACCCTGCTGCTTAAAATAGTAGGGCTTAAAATAGTAATTAGAGCACAACTTCCAAAAAGGGCAGATCTGCCTCAGCCTGTTTGAAAAATTAAAGAGGAAAAAAAGCAAGATATCACAGCTCTTTTCTGCTGGTAACACTGCAATCCAGTGAATAAAGCTGCAATTGAGTTTAACTTGGCTCCATGTCCCTTTAATGTAAATATTCTGCTGCTGGCATTAAACATGTTAACATTTGAGCATATGGTCCAAACACCACACTTTTACTGAAGCAAACATCATCAGCTTGAATAAAAACCCAAATACACAGACTCCTACAACAGAATTTCTTATTAATGGAAAACTGCTATAAAATATAGTTAATTATTGAGACTGTATGAATAGTTCAACTAGACAGCTACAGTCCCATCATCCAGATTATTTTCAGTCACCCTGCCACAGGAACTGCCTCTAGTTTATCCTTTCATCAACATATACAAGATTGAAAGTAAGAAGAAAGACAGGACCACAGTAGGTCAGCATTATGTGCAGCAGTTTCTTCATGCAATGAAAGACTTTAACCTCCTACCCCAGCCACCCGGTGTGAGGGAGAGTTCTGTGTCAGTGATGTAGGAGTGTTTTACAGTAACACAGGGTAGGTCAGGTCAGCAATCTCCAAATGCCAGCTCACAGGGTGTGCGAAAACAATGCCCATGGTGCTACTTAACTCCTGGAAGGCAATAGCTCTTCACAGTTTGGTTCCATGTCAACATGTTGGTTGGTGTTGTTCTTGAACGCTCTAGGATTCAGCTGACAAAGGGACACGATAGCATTTAGTTTCAGGGAAAAGCAATTCCTCGAGGTGAGTCGCACTTTTATGTCCTTTGGGAACACAAGGCTTCCTTTTCTGCACTCAGCAACATGTGGTATGTAGATCACAAGACATGAAGATACAGCAGCGTGGATTTAAGGTCCCAATATCCTCCATTTTTACTATTTCGGGCATGCTAATTTAACACTTAAACTTTAGTCCTGCTTACATGACTGTGTTTTAAGCAGCCATTCTCCTCCACATAACACATAACTGTCAAACAATAGCACCATGACACTGCAGGACAGAAGCTGAGGGGTAAGGCAAGTCTCTGGAGTTCACCTCCTTCACATACCAGCCACTGCTCCTCAGTAACCCACTAATGTTCACTGCCCCGCAAGTTCTCTCAATGGCAGAACAGGAATAGCATTTAATTCTTCTCCCATATCTGATCTTTTTTTAATACTTAAAATGTTAGCTCTTGCAGGTGCTATATATATTTTGATGTACCTACTACAATGCCCTCTGATCGTGATTACAAGTTCTCACAGATGCACAAGATGGTTATGGCTGCAAAATGAGTTTTTTTCATTATTCATATTCCAGAAAATAGCATCTTTAAAATCAGAAAAAATAGCTTCCTCGTTGTTACACAGAACGAGCATTTCATTTTTATGTATACTCTGTGTCATCTGATGGGTCAGAAGACTTCAGTGCAACATGGTTTTGAAATGAATAATTTAAAAATAGACATTTTTAAATAGGAAAATTTGTAATTTAAAAGTTCAGAAAGCAACCCCCAATAATTACAGCAGAGAACTGGGAATGAGTCAGCTACATCTATTCACTATACAACTAATCATCATAAAGAAACCATTTTCGCTAAACTTATTTTAATAAGCTTATATTTAGAAAGGGATTAGGCTTTTAAGTTAAAATGAAAAAAATCCTGGAGTTTTTGGAGCTGGTGTGCACATGTTCGCTAACTGGTACAGTTTGCTTGGTCCCTTCTTGGTAAAGGGCATATCTCCCCATCCCTATTTCTCTCCCTTCTCTGAAAAAATTTCTTTTACGTGACATCACTAAATCACACATCCAGTAAAAAATATCACATGCTGTGCAACTTGCATACATTATACTTTCTGGCAGACCATAAGCATATTGTTATGATTCAGAGTAGCTATACTATGTATGTAACAAAGAGCTTGTACGTCACAGAAACACCATTATGATATTTTCAAGAATTGTGTCACTTCTTCCAAGTATGAATTGAAGAGAGACATCTAAGGCTAATTTGCATTTCAGTTGGAGGTCTCTCCAACCATTCCAGCTCAAGATAGAGAGCTAAGTGAATCAGAGAGCTAGTTTTACAAAGCAGATTATCAAAATCGGGGAGGAACACCTTTACAGGCTTTGTAGATAACAGACAAAGGTGTTCCAATGACACTTAGGTCCACAGAAACACAAATCTCAAATTTCTTTTTGTATTAGGACAGGAGATGCCTTTTTCTTTCCCACATTTGTGTCTCCTTGTTCTCTCTTCTTGCTTTCCCAGTTGCATGACTAGCAACAACTTTCTTTTCATATGCACTTCACAATAGCTCTTACCCTGACTCTTTTCTCTTCCAGGATTTCCCTTCCACATATACAGAGCTACTGAAACTTTTTTTGACAGGATTCCAAAAGTCCTCTTGTCTGAACACTTAAAAGCTTTGTGCTGCCAACCTACAGGGTCAGAAAGACATCTGTCAGTAATAAGACTTCCTTGATCTTTAAAGTTTTTAAGCCACTAATGCCCACAACATTACTGTAACATAAACAGATACTATCCCTCTTTAGAGACACAAAAGGTGAGAGAGGTTAGGGTGGTTTGTCAGTCAGAAAACTGCCCAAATAAAAAGCTAGGAATTCCTAAACTCTTTGTTTCCAAATTGTCACATACAAGGAATAAATAATCTAGTTAAATCAAGGCAATAATGAGACAAGAAGTAAATTTCAAGTGAACAGCTCTGTCAGGGGAATTTCATCCTCACCTGACTGTGCCTTCCCTCTCATCTCAGCTCTCCACAGAGAGCAGGCTGCCAAATGCCACTCAGCTAGACGGGATTTTTTTTTACTACATTGTAGGTTTCTGAATAGCAGGATATTTTCACTTTGACTCTTAAACCAGCTTTGTTCCCAGGCCTCCTATGATTTACAGTTAAAATGTTCAGAACTCCCAGGTGGTCTTGAGTTAACACTTTGAAACTGGCTTTTCTGCACTCCAAAAAAAACCACGAATAAGCCCATTAGGGGGACTTAAAGGCCTGCTTAAGAATTGAGTCTAGTCTCCCAAAGAACTCACAAGGACAAAGATGCCAATTTACATCTTGAACTTCTACCACCACTGATGCTCTTTTCACTCCTAAGATAATTACCCCATCAAACAATCCTCAGCAGATCAGTCTGACTAGCAAAGCCTGAGTCTTCAGTCAAATCCTTCAGAAAGCCTGTTAGTATAGATAACCTCACTGTAAACAAAGCTGGATGTATCCTATGTTTTTCTTCACACTGGAAGGAGTTCCCCTCTTCAGTGCTGGGACAAGTCTCTGTTAGAAATCAGATCACTGATAGAAGAAAGTTTTCTACCCATTTTACACGTGGAATAAAGATTATGTGGCCTGCCCAAGCCCACAAGGTACGCTATGGAGAAGCAGAATGTAAAGTTAATTCTTTGTATTCCAACCCAAGGCTTTTGACACCAGATAGATGTTTACTCTTCAGCATACTTAAAATGTGAAATACGAAATGCTTCAGAAAATCCCCAAACCTGTACTTGGTACAATAGCAGCAGGCAGCAGTCAGATGCATAGACAAATCAGTCTCCTAACATTCCAATATCCCTATCCTGATATACACACCAATAAATGAGCATAAAGCCAATAACAGCGACGAAGTGCAACCATTTCAGTAACTACACTTACTCTCTTCATCCCAAAAGAGAAGCTTATAGGACCATCCACTGATCTATTAGAACTGAACAGTGCACATAAAACCAGATCTTCAGGTCTGAAAAAAACCCCTTTATTTCCAGGCAAATATTGATACATAAACAGAAGCAAACCACAAGGTGTGCAGCTGAACACATGAATTTGCATATGGTGCAGTAACACCTGGGTAATGCAAGTATTTTTCTTCCAAAGATAATAACAAAAAGTTAGAATTAAATTTGGTGACATCTGGAAGAATCTACAAACTTTATGGGAAAAAGCTAGTGGGCAGCAGTGTTCTGGCACATAAGACATATTCTTCAGGAAATTATTTTTGGCTTCTGCGTTTTCCCTTACAAAAGGAAACCCTTTTTTGACCCTTGCAAGGAGACCAAATCATCAACAAAAATCTTACTTTTGACTCAGCATACTGAATCACTGACAAGGCTGAATCATTTTTAACTTAGCAGATCAAGAATGAAAATAAAAAAAACCCCAAGCAGCACTACCTGAATTCTGCCTACAGCAGCAGAACACTTAAAAACTTCTGACACAAGAATTAGCAAAGAATTAATTAGCCAAACCTGACAAATAATCACAAAGTGACAACCTACTGCAGTGAGCTTGGCTTATTTTGGTCTACCATCTAGGCCCCATCTGTAGTTTCAGGAAGAGAGCACTTGCTGCACAAAACAGTAACAGTTAAGCTGTGAGAAATCAACAACTGTGTGTGGATCAGTCAGTCAACACTGCTGAGCACCCACGTCACCTCTGCATAACCCCAGAGACTCCCAGAAAGTCAACTTAACAATAAATACAATTCCTGCTTTCCATTATTTTCCCTCATTCAAGAGACCAAAGATTAAAGTACTATTTCTGAGCACTTAAGGGACGCAATTCCAACTTTTGTATGATAGGTAAGTGTTCTTCTTCCTTGGCAAATGCATCCTATTGACCTCTCCAGTCACACATAATCAGCATTATTACATATTGCTCTAACATTTAGACATAACTGTTTTAAAGCATTTTAGTCACTCCTCTTTAGTGTTCTATTTGTTACTTTTATTCACCTGAACCTCCTAGATCTGTCTTATATTCTTTCTATATTAACTTTTTTCCTATTTGTTCTCTAAGTCCCAGAACTCCTGTCCACAGAGTAGAACCCAGATTGTCAAACCTGGAGGAAATCATCTCACACTTCATAGCAAGGGCAGAAAAACAACCTTTGCACCCTACTGACTTAATATTGGGTTTGCATTTTCACTGGACTAAAACTGAACTACAAGCCATTAAAAAGATTCAATTCCAGTAAAAGCAAAGAGAAGTATGAAATAATACTTCAGTCAGTTTAAGACTGCTTTCTGCTGTAGCTCTCAAGCATTAATACGAATGGTAACCACAGACATGTTATGGTAAGGCATAACATCTCCTTGCATAACATCTATGAACAGTTCTTCCAGACATACTTCAGAATTACCTTCTAATCTTTTGGGGGTTTTCAGAGGATGTCCATTGTTATTAACAGCATGAAAATAACATCCTAACAGGGACAATATCACGCTCTTTTCACAGTCCTTTTATTTCCACACTTTATAAAGAATAATGAACATTATTTCCACATAACGAAAACTCAAACCCCACTTTCCACTGTCACAATAGTGAGGAGGAAAAAAGGTAACCTCTCCTTTCTCTCCAAAACACACAAAAAGAGGAAAGCAAGCTGAAAAGTTATCCTTGAAAGAAATCAGTACATATGTGTATTACATGGTCAACATAGAAAACAAATACAGTTAAGATGGATTTATTTCCAGGACAAAAAAAATAATGTTTCCCTCCAT
Organism: Lophotriccus pileatus; assembly: GCA_035583135.1. Classification (NCBI taxonomy): domain Eukaryota; kingdom Metazoa; phylum Chordata; class Aves; order Passeriformes; family Tyrannidae; genus Lophotriccus; species Lophotriccus pileatus. Next base: position 24,346,179 of record JAWWES010000133.1, read on the forward strand.
GTTCTTATTTACAGAAGATATTAGTATCAGATATGAAAAGTTTCTTTTCATAAAACTATTACTACACTTAGCTTCCTGCTACAACGAAGCCAATTTAAAATACAACAACACAGGCATATAAATACAAACATACATATACAAAAAAGCCAAAACAAAATATTGTGTTTATTGCACAGACTTTTCTTTTTTCCTGAGGAGATTTGATAAATAATATTCTAGTTTCTCTGTCCCATTCCTCCAATCCTCTTGTAAGCAGACATTCTCTCCACGGCTATTTAATTACACTGAATTTCTGAGATCCACATTTGTGGATTAGCATGAAGTACATTCTAGCAGCAAGGCTACGTGCAACAGCACATCTTTATATCCCACTTGGGAAAGATCTTCATAAAATGTATATAAACACTTCATGACAGTCATTTGTTTACATACTCTACACATAAGAAATATTTTAACATTTTCAAATTTATGGTAGTATTAGGCAATTCCAATCACTTCAATTTTCAGCTTTCCCGAGTAGTATTTGTTATTTTCTTGCTTAATCTGATTTAGAAATTTATTTTTCCTTCTGAATTCATAACCACGTCCCAGCAATACACTTAGAAATTAAAAACCACTACTAAAATTATTTGAAGTGAAAATGAAGTAGCTTAAAAAAAGGACAGGACTGACCACTGTATAGGGAAGATACTTCGATTTTACACAGTGTCCTTTATTGTCCAGCTGTCCTTAAGCACTTTACAAAACAGTATGCCTCTGAGCTGTAGTGCCATACAGGCAAATGCAGCAGCTCTTGTGCAAGCTACACGAGCTCACCTCTAACCAGAGGAAACTCATCCCGAGAGGCCCAGTGTGAACAAAAGACACTCGAGAAACATTTACTCTATTTAAGAAAAGCTGTAGGTATAATGCTGCATGCACAAAGAATTCTAAAGTATAAAATAAATACAGGAAATCAGTACTATTAAGGTACGTTGGATGCCCTTGAGTACAAAAAATGAAAGTAGTCCTTAATATCTGAGGTTTATGCTGCATTTTTCATACCACACCTGAACTCTTGGGTATAAAACAACGCAGGGCTCTGTGCAGATGGGAGAACTTCATCTGCTTCTAAGTGCTGCAGCCCAAACTGAGAACTCTGAAGTGACTGGTGCTTATACACTGAACAATATACTAGAGGAGTCTCTAAACCTTGTATCCTAAAAATCAAAGAAACATTTCCAAAGGTGAAAGCTTTCTTACTAAAAACTTATTCTTTGTGTAGGAAAAGTTAGTCCTCTGTGGCAAGCCACAGCATAAGTTTTTCAGTTCTTTATCTTCCACTTCCATCCTATGTCAGCAGAAACCTTTTGTTTCTGCCACGGTACAAAGCAGACAGTGCTCACCTTTGGTCTCAGTAACAGGCTGGATAAAGCTGTCTGTCTATATTATCATTTCCTCTCTTTCTACTTTAACAGCTGGCTTTTTTTGTTTTTAGTGAACACTGTCGTACATACAAGCCAGATATAATCCTGCAGTAGAAAAAAAAAGGCAGATATTTTTACCATGAAAGTACAAAGCTCAGTTCTGTACATTTTATTAATCTTGTCTCGTTGAATGAATAATTAACTGTCAAAAGCATATACAATTCTAAAAATGGAAGCTTTCCATAAGGAAAATCCTTCCTGTATGATGAAACACACAAGTTATCAAAACAGGATGCTGAACAGGGAGCACACGTGCATCCTTACTTCAATTGTTATGGTGTTAGCCCTTCCTAGTTGAATTTATCTTTGGAGTGATGTTGTATTTGTTTTTCTTAAAGCAAGTATGCTCTCTGCTCATAACTCTATGAAGCATGCAGAGACAACTGGGCACAAAAGTAAGTACAACTCAGGAAACAGTCACCTATCAAAGAACACGGTAAACTCCTAAGCCTATTACATAAAGATTACTGTCTATGTGAAAGGGATTAAAGTCAGGGTGGCCCGAAAAGCCCTAAGATACAAATTAACAGTCTTCTATGCACCCGAGGGCTGGATTATTCCAAAATCTGGAGAACAAGGTTGAAGACAACTTATCTCCCATCTCATTCAATACTATATTTCGTGAGTGGATACAAGTAATTCTGGAGTCCTGAGATGCAGAAATAAACAAACCAGCAAGCCCTCCTCTTCCCTCTGTTCCACCCTACATAAAAGACAGACATGGAAAGGAAACATTCACATTATAATGGCAGTGTTTATTTACAAGAGGGAAGGTTTACACAAGTTGAAAAGTTGTTTCAACAGGAATCCAACAATTAGTGCTCTTGCCCATCTTCAAAAAAAGGGACGACTTTAAGATTTGATGATGCACCTTCAGAAGACTTTGACGATCACTTGGGACAAAAGTACCAGAAATCAACTAAAACAACAACAAAAAAAAGTACATCAAGAGTGACATGAGTTCTATACAACCAGTTGTACACAAACACTTGAAAAAGCAATATTCTGTGCTTTCAGCTACCTCCCCTCCCATAACAATCTTTTGTTAGATAGAGCTGGGGATAGAGCTTTTGTGAGCTCTGTCCCCAGCCTGTGCAAAGAAGGGCCCCAAACTTTAACAGTTAGTTTGGCTGAAACAATCCTGCAACAAGTTACAACATTGTTGTGACCATCTCTGGAAAACATCGAAGATCAGGCAGACTATGTACAGTTGTCTGTCAGAGGTCTGAGATGTAACACTTTGGTAAATAAATGTTATTTATTGGCATGCCACATAAAGGCAAATGGAATGCAACTTGTTTTCCCATGACATGGACTACACAGATGTTACTTTGCAAACAATCTGGAACTCGGCTCAATGACTAAGTTTGAGTAAGTGTTTTCATAATTCCCTCCATCTCAAAAAGAACATATGTCTTCTCTATAGTTCCTGCCAGTAGAAAAATTTTTTTAAAGTAGTTAAAAATGAAAATGTAAGATGCATTCTTATTTCCTAAGGAAAAACACATGTTCTGTTAACAAGAAAAATAGTCATAATAGTGAAAAGATAAAGTTTTGTCTTTAGAACTTACACTTGAAAAGTAGGTATGGTTATGTCAATTTTGGGAAAAGGAGCTGTTCATTTGATTAGTTAGCTACTGTGAGGTATGACAAAAACTAAGGCAAAGCAACCTAGCAACCTATCTCCTCTGCTTTAAAAAGATAAATGTCATGCATTTGCCTCACATAATCAGTGACAGAAAAATTTTGTCTTCTCATCTTTTTATGTGGACTACCATTTTCACTCAAAAGGAACCTCCCACAAACCATCCATGAATTTCTGTTATGTTCTATTTTACAGGGGACAGGCAATAAGGTATGACAGGATATAACTATTATCATTTTCATATACACAAAACCACCTTTTTCAAAAAGACAGTTATGTCAATTTTTAAAGCAAGCAGTTAGAGAAACAGTATGGCATCTGGGGAAAAAGGTACCTTCTGGGGAAACAGAATCTCCATCCGCATGCACTGGTGCCTGAAAAGAAAAACCAAACCAAACCAAGATATCAGTATTTAGTTAAGGTTTCACAGGTAGCACCCAAACTCCAAGGTGTTTTACTGCTCAAGGCAAGAGGTATTAACAAAACCCGAACTTTCTGTTGCTCCCACAGTACAATATTCCACCTTACAGATTTCTCACCCCCACTCTACAAATTTCTTTGTTGCTCATAAATGACAAAACAAGCACACAAAGAAATAGTGATAGGTTAACGCCTTACCTAATGTAAAGGGGATTTTCCTACTCTATCATCACTGATGATAAGAGGATTTGTTTTTTTACATGTGAAAGGGTAAAAATGCCTTTCCATTTATTACATTCCACTATAAGATATGCATGTATGTATGAATATACATACACACAAAATTTACATTACATATATGAAAACAATTTAAAATAAATGTGGGACGGAACTCTTTTACAACCACACTTTGACAGAGCGGGATTCAGTTCTGAGAAAAGTGACAATTTGTTTTCAAATTTAGGTCTGACATTTCAAACCTGGATATGCCACTATTCAATCACAGTATTACACAGCATGTCTTGTCCTGTAACTTAAAGGACAAAACTAAAGCCAGTTTTAACACTGTCTGGAAGCAACCTGCCTCGTGATGGAGGACTGCAACCAGCCCCAACTGCCCTTCCTTAACACAGCACAGCACTTGGACTGAGCTGCACTGGTGTGACATTCCCTGAGCAGGCACAAGGCTCTACACACTGAGGAGCAGACTGAAGCCTATGAGGAGGGAAGGGAGAAGCAGGATTCTTCTTCCCACTTTACGCAGAAAGTCACTTCACCTGCACAGGGGGATTATGTGACTGGTGTGAAAGGATGTACCAGTATGACAAACGTAACTCAGGTCTTATCACCAGACTATCCCCTCTCTTTCCAGTAAAACCCAAGCTTTATCTCATAAGGCAGGGAGAAGCAGTGGTCACCATGTATAAGCAGGTGCCCGCCACTTCTGGGACAATTGCTCAAAAGGTTTGAGATAAGGACTCGGCACATTTCCCCCAGGATCAGATCAAAACCTCATTCCACTGAACCAGGAGTCTCTTCACTACACAACACTTTCAACTGGAACACAATTTAAAAACCAAATAAATTAATAAAAACCAAACCTCAGACTAAAAAACCTGCCAATCTTTTGTTTCACAACTGAAAACTGTACTGAAAATTCTGCCACTAGTAAGTCCCAAATGGAAATGTTCTCACAGAAAGCATGTAGGGAGAAAGGCAATTAAAAGACTTTCCTGCTCAGATCTGAATTATTCAAAACACATCAGTAAATGTGCAGATTCAAATTTGGATACTTTTTTTAATTATCAGGAAAAGTTGAATATTTTCCCCTGTAAAACACTGTTCTGCATTTTATCAAAAGAGACATCATCTAGCAAAGCTTTCCTATCTCACTTTCCAGTATTATAAGGGAAGAATTATGTGATACGTCTGAGAAACACTGCTCTACTAACTATATATAGATTGTCTTGGAGATTTTCCAATTTGCAAAGTCCTCAGCAGCTTCTTCAGAGAGCAAGCAGTTCTTAGGATTAATGTTAAACAAAGGTTTGGCGGTCCTGGTCAGTTTTACAGATGGCAACACTTAAAAGCCTCAAATAAACAGTATATCTTAGCACTAACAGGTTCATCTACAAAGCTCTATTCCTCCTGGTTTTAGTTTTTAACATATACTGACAGTGAAGCAGAGAAGGAGATGAAACAACTTTCAGAGGCCAGAGAACACTAGAAATTTTCACCACATAGTGTTAAAATTCAACGAGGTTTGTCGTTGCAGGGGTCTGGTGCATTTTTGGCTGGTTCAAGTGAATAGTACATGTGCTTGTACACACAGATTATTCTCTGTTTCTCTGGGATTGACTGAACATGGCAACTTCACCTGCTGTGGAATCATTCCTAGTTTGCCACCAATACAGATGGCATCACACATGCTGGAAACTAACTCAATGGAGTGGAAATTCCCCAATGCAGACAAGCCATTCCAACCCCCATCAGTAAAATACTGAAATCAAACACTTCTGAAATCAACTGTATTAACTTGGGAATTACCCAATCAAAATCTATATGAAATTCTGATTAGTGCACAATTTGGTAAACATTTGAAAAGGATCTGAATGTTTTCCATTTGGTTTTTAGTTACAGTTCTCCTGCTTGCCATGAAAGCAGTTCCATAACAATATTGAGTGCTGCCTTTTGGGTTTTGGTGTCTTCTTTCGGGTTTTGTTTGTTTTGGAGGGTTTTTTTGAGAAAATATACCTGATTTAAGGCAATTAGCACCCACTCAAAATGCCACAATTGGAGTCTGACCCTGGAAACAGAATTGTAGAGAACCAGCTCTCACTGCACAAATAGCTCAGAAGTTTTGCAGTAGCTGAAATATGTTTCTCACTGTATTTGCATACAAAATCTCTTCCTCAACTTTCATATTTTGGTTTTATCCAGGAGTTAATAGATGGATATAAATTAAAAGAAAATGTATCCGCTTTTAGTTTATATAAAAACCCAACAAAAACCCCAAACAAACCCCCCTGCAGACAGACACAGGCAGCTTTCATTTAAAAATCACCACAGCCATTAAAATTCTGCAGCCAGCACTCACGTACTTTCACTTCAGTGTGAAAGAGATGAATGTCTGACAACTAAAGCATGCAGTGTAGTGTACTAGACAAAAAGATACCTGCTTAAAATGTGCAAGTCAACCTCCCTGCTTATATTTAGAGTTCAACTGTTCACTTATTCCTATTTCAAGGCCATTTTAATTTTTTTAGTTATCGCAGATTGGCAATTGCATGCAGCACGAGCAGTATTTAATGGAGTATTGAGTATTTTCCCAGTCTGGAAAGTACCAAGAGACAGCACCCTACAAAGACATAATTAAAGACTTAGACTGAACTGAAACAGAATCATGCAATGGAGTAGGTGGAGACAACTTCACAGAAACATTATCACTTAAAGAAAAAAATGTGATTTTGAATTTTTGAATATTTGATAAAGAAGGCAAGCTTTCATAATAAAAAAGGTAATATGTTTGATATAAGGTACCTATTTTATGAACTGGTTTTACAAACTTCCTCCCCCCAGAACAAGAAAAAATTTGATTTGTTATTAAGAGACCAAATAAGGCATGCTGATGACTTAATAATTATTTATCCTATGTGCTTCGAAATACAAAGAGCACAGAACACAAAAGAAGATATTCCTTTGCAGGTTTGTCACCATTCCAATATGTCGGAACTTGAAGTTTTAGTGGCATTTGAAGACCCACTAAAAGTTATTGTAAATGTGAAAGTACAGAGGAGGTGAATATTTGCTTATAGCTGTGACTGACATGTCTAAAAACATACTTGAATTCCAAAATGAGTTTTTCTTTCATTTAAAATGTACAGCCCCATTAATCAACATTCACAAATGCAGCGACTTTTAAAGGTACTTTTAAAGAAGTGCTGAAAGCAAGAGACCTCAATAAGAAGAAGTTTGGTTTGATACTTCTTTATGACTTAAACCAACTTTTCTTTACAACTAAGAGTCTTATTTGCTGGTGACAAAACAGCACCCGGGACAACACATTCTTACTAGAAATGCTGTTGGAATGTTAACTGCACAGACAGTGGGTGGCGTGTCCTTTGACACCTGAACTTGCATAATTACTGTGACTGTTGAGGCAAAACACTCGGTGCCCTGGCAGCCCTGCACATGTGCATAATACCGGCTGCACTCACGAGGTGATGCGCACAGGCTCAGTCAAAGTACATGTTAAAAAAGGAAAAGTAATACTTGGGGGCACTTTTCTCCATGTAATTTCTGGTAACTTTGCTTAATTTCTGGCATCCAAACTAGCATATTTTGAAATTGAAAAAATTCTCCTCTGCTAACATTTGCACATGAAAGCATCAGACCTGCAGGACATTTTTCTTGCCTGAACAGGAAACCTGCATGTTTTAATTTTATGTTATTTTTTAGAATATGACGGGCAATCTTTAAGAAACATTCAAAAAAGCATCCCCCCCTCTTACAGCACTGCATTTAATTATACCAGTAGACAAACAAAGGGTCTGTTTAGTGATTAGGGACTGCAGTCAGCTAGTCAATGAGTTCTAACACTGGGTGGTAACTCATGGCAACAGGGAGACAGAGAAGACAGCAGACTAGATACAAATAGCAGTCCATCTTGCTATTCAGGATCAGAAGAAACAGCACTGCAGAGGGAGGAAAAAAAATAAAAAAACAAAACCAAAAAAAACCCCACCAGACCAGTAATGAACCTGCCAGAAAGCACAACTGGATCACTGCAATGAAAGTTTTATATCACACAGCTTACTCTTCCCCCACAACCTTCGTGCTCTTCCTTTTACTTTATGCCTTAAATTTTTGCTTAAGGACCATTTCAGTTTAGCTACTTTACTTCAGTTTTGGAGCTGTGAATCTTCTTTTCCTATGAATCATTAAAAAAAAAAAAAAAGGGGGGGAGGATGGGGGGGAGTAAATATCCTTACCGACTGAACAATTGACCGGGCATCCTCCTCACTGCAACAAAATGGGCTGCCACTCACCAGAACATTTGTGCTGAAACATGAAATTAAAAACATGCTTTATCAATCAGTGGAAAAGAGCCACACATAATTAAGTATCTATGGAAAAAAAAAACCACCTTCACATAGAGAGCTCAGAAATGTGTATCTGCAAGAAATGGGGAAGTCAAAAACACAAAGTAACCAGTAATGCTCAAAGGAACAGGCATGTGCAAGTTCATCTGAGGGGGGTTTAGGCTCTGTGTTCTACATTAGTGCCAGCAGTGCTCACACTCAGTGCTTCTGGCTGCTAACCTGGGTGTAGTTCAGAGGACCACAGTTAAGGACCTAAATCCTCCAAAAAAATCAGCAGACATAAGTTGGCAGTTCCTAAGGGAGTTGAAGAACACCTAGAGGGCCAGCACAGATGGCGTAAACGTCCCCCATCTCTTATGCCTTGCAAGATGGACAGATTCTGTGGCAGGTCACAGAAGTACCAGCAGGTTACTTCAGTAACCTATCCACAGTATCTAACAGGCAGGAAAAGCAGGCCAAAATTCTGTTCCTACACAAAGCAGCAGACACCTGTAGTACTTCCCAACAGCAGACTGTCCCAGGCCAAATCCTTTGAAGAAATGTTTCCTTATGAATCGGTGTCCTTTCACACAGAAAGTGAGTTTGGTCATAAGTTTTTAATGTCCTACAGAGTAAACTGCAAGAACTTCAATTCCTCAAAGCAAGACTGCAACTTTATTTCTTTTTTTTAATTTTATCAACATGAAGCTCAAAGTGCCTCTTAAATGATAAAGACCAAAATCTGAATATTATCCTACAATATTCTTGCCATGTAAAAGTAAAATTACCAACCTGTCCAACTGCTAAGGTGTTGGGCAATTGCTGGACAATCAGCTCCAAGAAGGAGAGAGAAAGTCACATTTTCCCAAAGCAGAAGACAACAATAACTACCTGAGAACAACTTTTCCCAAAGCCTTTGCCCTCTGGCTCAGCTAATGACAATCTACAGTCCTTGGAAAGCATCAGCTATGCTATTCAGGGCCTCTAGTCCCAGAACTGCCAATGCAAATGAGTCCAGAGAGCTTAATAAAGTCTATTTTAATTCAGACCAGGCCAAAGGCTAGTAAAGAGCAATAGTTTGGTTCTCTCACTCCAGAAAAAAACCTAAAAAATATGGAATGCTAAGCTGCCAAAGAATTTTGCAACACAGCAGTGCAGCAGTGAAGGACATAATAAACAGTGACAAGAGGACTGGTACAGGATACCAAAATTCTCCCAAAATGATCCCAAACAAACACTCTAGGGCAATTCCTTGAAAGCTGAAGTAACCTATGCCATTTCTATGTAATGCCACTTACATCATCATCATACAAGGTGCAATTAATCAATCATGCTCTATTATCAATTAATTATCAATCAAACCCATGAGTATTCCTGTTATCTCAAACAAAAAAAAAATGTAAGCAGTTCATGGACAGCTGCAACATGTTGAATAGCACCAGTACCGGCACAATACAAAGAGCAAGAGACATGACTGGATACTTACCAGTTAATAGAACCTCCATCAGTTTTTTTATGAAGCAAAGCTTTCCAGTGTTCATGGGTGGATTTAATAATTTCAGCAGCAAAATCCTAGTTTACATGAAGGAAAGTTTTGTGAATTAAAGTGTCATTAAACAGAAAAAAAGGCCACAGAACTAGTTTATTGAAACATACTATTTCATGTGTTATTTTAAGGGGCGTCCTTTGAGGCCTCATTAAATTTCTGGAGAATACAACACCATTTTTATGAAAAGAAACAAACTTCACTATCTTTCAAATATACTGACTACACATTCAGGACTTCCCTCAGTCCTCAGCCAGGAAATATGAATGCTGCATTAAAGAAATTAAATCAGTACTAGATGCTAAGCAGACCCCCTACTGCTGCAGAAAACTGTACCAGGTCCTAAATGGGACAAAGTGTGCGAGCTACGACTCTGCCGGTACATGTATGCGTCAGGGTCAGAATTGGGGTGTCCCCTCCAGTGGCAAAATTTGCATTTACTTCATTAATTGCCCAATCATATACTTAAGCATTTGCAAGAACATAACACGTCAGCTGCTTAACAATTTCTGTTTGTCTGAAACAAAAGAAAGCTTAAAAAAAATAAAGTAAACTAAGCCCTCAGTACCCAGATGATGATAGCTAGACTGGCTTGCAAAAAAGCTGCCAACAGAACATTCACATTTCCTAACAAGGAGTGACTTGGAAAAGTGCCACTGGAACACTGTGAACTTCACCAGAGCTGCTGGAGCACAGCCACGGCTGCCTGGCCACATCCTGGGTCTCTAGAAATGCTTAAGAATTATTCAAGTGCTCCAAATCAGCTATCTCAGGGCATTTAGTGCCTCCAGGCTGAACTCAATGGCCTGACACGGGATATGCCATTCACCTGCGGCTACAGAGCCACACTCTTCTTTACAGAGCAGGAAAATCTCTAAGAGCTGTTCCTGGGAGAACAGAGGAGAGATCAGGTTATCAAACCTTACAACTTCATACTTGATTGATTTCAAAGACAGTTTTAGTGCAGAAGATGAGTCAGGACATCTCTTTAACATGTAAAGTTGCCTGTGCTGGTTAGAAGGCATTATATAACTTAGATAGCACCCTGCAAGGTGAACCAGCTGACACATGGACATCATTCATTAGCAACCTGTGATTCTTTGCCAAGAATAATCTACAGAGAGTGTGCAATATACAAGGTGCAAAGCCATTTTACTGAAATCACATCCAATTTCCTCTGGAAAAATCCAAGTGTTTTCTTCAACAAGATCTACCCCTGGGTCTACTCCCCTTTCAAACACCGGACATTTTAACTGTAGGTAGTTTTAAAAGCCATTCATTTTTTCTAAAAAAAAAAGAGGGTAAATATCTTTTCAGCCTTCAAGCCAAACAGTTTAAATGTTTTTTACACAGAATTACCAGGAAAAAGTATACCTTGAGCAAATACCTAATTTGAGAAAATCTGCAACCCATTGTCTGCATAGCCTTAATAGAATTCAGAAATATTATCAAACAGGACTGACATAACACCTGAAAAGACAATCTGTTCATTACTCTGACAGGAAGAATGAAAAATGCCTTGAAAAATGCCTACAAACACACAGATGCGTGTATAAGTCTCATCAGCATTAGGACTGAATGTTTCTTGAAGACTTCCTTTAATGACTTATGCATTTTCCCTGAATAAAATGGACAGCAGCAAATATTATTTAATCCCAGCCTAATAAATTGTATTCAGAAGTCCCTCACATCAAAATTCTTTTCATTAAACCTCCTCCTTCACAATTCCAAAAATTCTAGGAGGTATTATAGAGGCCACATGACAGAACGATGCATCTCTAATTTTGCATTATCTTCACCTTGTCTTTAAATTCTCCATTAAAAGCAAAATGATTTTCCGGTTTATCATCAGGGACTTTATATAATCGGAACCACTCAGCTGTAGCCTCAAGGTAACCCGGTTTGTGCTTCCTGACATCATCAATATCTGTAGGTTAAAAAGAAAAAAAAAAAAAAAAAGACTGGATCATTTTTAATCACAGGTTTTGTAACATTCATTTTTTTAAATTTCCTAGAGGATCTGCAAGCAGTTTGATTGTACTGAGCACTTTCAAAGTCATTGGGGAACTTCACTTTATTATATTTGCTGCCCAGAGTTGAATATCTTTATGATTTCACAACCACACTAAGCAGGTAAACCAGTTGCCTCCTGACATTTGTTAATTAAGACCCAAAGGGACAATGAATAAAAGGACCATATTTGTGACAGAAGAAGAAAATTCCATATTTATAGACTTTCATCTCAGTAGGTATCTCTTGTAATACTTAGATTATTCACTGAGGTAATTTTTTTCCCCAGCAACTGCAGGGGCTACAAGCATTTTTTGGTAATGAAAGAATAGCTAGTAAAAACAATTTCAACACATGGATTTTTAAACTAGTACCTCAAAACAAAATACAGGCATGACTTCTTGAAGTTGTATTAAAGGCATCCCTTTGCTCATGTGACTTCCAAATTCAGCCCCTTCAATAAAAGATAGATACATGCCACTAAACACTAACTTAACTGATAACACCGTGGTATCTGCATATGATAAGCGTACCACAATGAGAAGCAACTCTACCTCTACCTCTATAATCCCAGTGTGCAAAGATGTTAACAGGACACAAAGGGGAACGTATGCCATTTGTGGGACACCCTTGTGAGGCAGAGATGAACACTGCCACAGTGTGTACACAGAGATTAAACAGTCACATAGTAATTCTGCTTGAAGACTACAGTGCTGTATCAAAGATGCAGCTCATGATCTTAAACGCTTACCTGCTGTGCAAATCAAATTTTACCAGCTTATCCTTTGAAACTACCATCACTTCTGTCACTTGCAGTGGGGTGGTCCTATCAACCCACTGGCAAATTAACTCTCTGGCAATATGTTTATGGGGAAAAGCCTTCAATACTTTTCTAATTGATTTTGATACAATAAAGGATTTTGTCCGTTCCAGAAACCAAGTCCTTTGTTGCTGGTGTAATCTTCCTATTTCCCTTTTACAGTCACTTTTGAGAGAAATGGGAGCTGACTTTTTATTTCTGTAGTCTTCCAGCTATTTCATAAACTCACCCTGCTCAGGCCACCTACCATGGTGATACTCTCCTTCTCTACTGTTTTGCAAGTCACTCGCTTATGTGTCCCTTCTTTATTCCCTCTTGCTCTCTCTCAATACTGCTTGGCTACTTCATTCTCTTCTCCCATAGATACGTCTCATTTAATGGTATCTGCTGATTGGCAGTGATTCCTGATAAGATACTCTTCTGTCTACCCAGTCCTAAAAACCAGATTTTCAGAGTTGTTTAGTCCATGGAATTGACACCTATTCACATGCTTTCCATCCTGAAGTGCCTAAATGTCTTTTCAAAATTTTCATCATGAACCTGAACAAAGACATTAAAGTATTTCTAAAGAGAATAGTAAGAGAAGAGGAAAGGTCTTGTGCTACAGACTATTCAATTCTCAGTAGACTGCCATGAGAGATGACATGTGGACTGAACTGCCAGGCCAAACCTCTGTGAGAAGATATGCTGAGTATTCATAAGCATCTGATCGATGCCACTCCCAAATTCCACTGCATTACACACTACCCAAAGAATAAAGCATAAAACCTTGAAGAACTCCATGTAAATTTTTGCTTTTGCACACACTTAATAGGGCTACGTGTTTATGGACTCAGAGTAAAACACATTTTGAACTTGGCTGCTGGCCATCTGTCTGTAGGAGATTAGGGAGTTGCATTGGCAGAATCCCAGGAAAAAAGCAAGGGCGCATAAGGCTGTGCTAGAGGCAGGTTGTCTAGCTGGAATACGTGTTTAAGAGCACAAGAGGCACTTCATTAGGATGGGTGGGCAAGACCAACCAGAAGGAATGATTTAGAAAAGGATGGGATCTTAGTTGGAGCCAGAATGCTTCATTTGGGCACTAATAAAACTGCAGCTCTAAATCGGTTTCAGGGCTCCAGTATATCTTCCTATTCTCTCCAAGCAAAAGAATATCCCTCCTCCAACTTGAACCCTTGTCATCTCCTCCTCTTTTGAGGTCTGAATTCACAATTTATAGCATTTGCTGAAGAGACAGTATCTCCTCAAGTCTGCAAAGCAAACCTGGCTGCTGTGGCAATGTCCTTGGCTCCCAGCAGTGGACAAACTCCAGATCTCCATCTCCAGACACTACTTAAATTCGAGCACACTTTCTCACACTGCTGCTCCTTTTCTTCTGGTTCCTGTTCCATCAAATGTCTCTTCTAACTCTGCTTCTCCATTCCCCCTACTTGGTTATTTGCTTCCTATTCCCATAAAAACTGTTCATCAAAAATGCTTTACTGTCTACTAACTGACACATGGTCCCTCTCATCTGTTGTCCCTTATTTGTAAGTTTTATTTAAATTTCTTTAAAGGACTCAAGGATTAGGATAGGCTTTGGGACAGGCTTTACTTCCTTACGATAGGGATGACCATCTTCGTGGACAGAATTATCTCCCTGAATTTCACACTCTCTTACCAGAAAATACCTTGTCTAGGTAAAATGACTAAACGGAATCAGGCTACAGCATTATATGGCTGCTGAATATTCTGTTTTTGAGGACTTAAGAAGACAAGCATTGGCTGCTTTTATTTCCTTGGTTCCTGGCAAGTAATTCTCCTTCATCCCTGTGCTTTACTTCACTACTCTTTACTATAAAGGACAGCTACTGAGCATCAAATGAAGCTTAAATGCTTGAAGGAAGAAAAAAAAGAGACCCAAAACATCTGTATTATAGTGGGAGTTGGTGGCAAGCAGCAGAAAAAAGTGCAACAATGCAACAAAACAAACAAACAAAAAAATTGATCCTGTTGCTGTGGAATAAACACATAGTACAAAATACAAGGAAATCAGCAGCTCTTGCATCACTCAACAGCCACCCGATCAGTTCACGACAAGTCACCACAGAAAAACTTGAAAGACAGCTCATCTTCCACTCTGAAATCCAAACAGCCTCTTTGGGACATCAGGGGGAAAAGGAGAAACACATACTCAGAAAACAGAATAGTAAGCAAAGAAAGGTAAAATAAAAGATCACAATAAGCAGTACCATAATTTACCGCACTGATATCTACAGAAAACAGCTGCAAATTATTTTAATTGAAAAAAAAAAACAAAAAAACAAACCCAAAAACAACTTAGACGTCGTTTCTGCAGCGAACACTGTTAAGATACCTTTTTCTGACCCTGACTGCTTACCTTCCCTCAGAGCTATACACTTACACTGATGTCAAAAGGGGCTAGGCAGGTTTGGAAGTAGCAAGCATGTACATGGCCCATGAAACTATGGCAGTTCATCTGTGCAAGATAGCCCTGCTCAAAATGATGGAGTAGAAACGCCAGGCTGCCACAGGTACCAGCCAGCATGGACCCACTGGGCTCCAGGTGGTTATTTCTTTGTACTGCCTACATAAAACCACAGGTCTCACTTTTCTGGGCACCGAAGTTAAACACCAAGGGTTAAAAAGAGATAGCTAATCACATTAAGGGTTGCAGTTTAGTTTCAATAAGGAAAATCTCTAGAGGCTGGCTCAAAGAACTGCTGCTAGCTCTCTGACAAGGGAGTGAGCAAACGTGAACGCAGATCCCACTTCTATCTGGCTTTACAAAAGAGAGCAACAAAAGCATTTGCACAGAACTACCATTTTTAGTACAACAGATGCTGCTTCTTGCATGCAAAGCTAAAGCAACATGCTTGCAAGCAAGCTTTCTAAACAAGGTCTGTGGGAAGAGAGGACATATGTTTTTAATAACATCTTATAAACATTTACAGGAAGCAGCAGCTACATTCCATATAAAGGCATTTGGTGTATTTTGAGCAGGGGGCAGGAGGGGAGCCTTGGTACAGATAATTAATTTCTTTATACTGAGTGCTTACACAAATCCACAACAAAGGTTTTATGGGCCTCTGCTGCTTCTCTGCATATAAATACACTCACATGCAAGGAAGAGTCTGTAACAATACATACAATATACTTTGGTTTTGCCATTTAGGGTTTGATCACTTAACCCTATCTTGAGATGCACTTTGTAAAAGCAGCACAGCAACACAGCACAGTCAACTACACCAGGGCCAGCAAAAGGTAGAGCAACAAAGCCAGCAGACATCACCAACTGCTGCTGAATACATCCAGGCACCCTTCCAGTGAGCAATAGCAAAAAATGGCTGCTAAGATTCCAGACCAGTAAGACACCTCCCAAATGCCACCCAGCAAACATGACTAGTCCAATGTGCTGAAGGAAGGTGAGATGACCTTCTGAAAGTCTGACTCTTCATAAGCTGCTCCAAACACAATTCCTGCTTCAGTTGCCACTGACTTTTAAAACCTCTTGGGCAACACGAAGAGGCACATACATTTAAACCAAGTCACAGCATGAAAATATCACTCCTCCTTTACGGCCTCAACCTAGTAAAGCACATCAGATATGCATGTAAACCCCAATATATTAAGTTCAATCCAAATTATGAGGTAAGCAGACCAGCAGCCTGTCTACTCCTGGCTACTATTTCACAGAAAAAAAAACAAAACAAACCAACCAAAATGTAACAACAACAACAACAACAATAATAATAAAATCAACCAGGCCTATTATATCACCAAGATTCAGTGTTCCAGTCTGCAAGGAACTTTAGGTCCTTTTCTCAGAGTTGCTTGGTCTAAAGTTACTTTGCTGGTCCACTAATGGCCATCTGCCTAGCAACTGCCTAAGCAGAAAGACAATAGCCAGTAAATAAATCTGAAAATGTCTAGTTTTAGTCTAAAAGAAACTTTCTCACACAGTTATCTCCATCTGACATACAGTTTGTATTTGGTGTGAGATTCTCCCCACACCCACCAGAATTAAGTGCTATTATTTCAAACAGATTGCCTTCCAAAACCTGTCCAAAACGACACTAAACCCCTGCCATTCCCACTGATGACACAGTTCCCACTTGAATAGGTGCTAAGCATTGCTAATCATTCCTGGGTATTGTCACTGTAAATTAGAGTTTCTCATTGCTCTGTGTGA
Organism: Lophotriccus pileatus; assembly: GCA_035583135.1. Classification (NCBI taxonomy): domain Eukaryota; kingdom Metazoa; phylum Chordata; class Aves; order Passeriformes; family Tyrannidae; genus Lophotriccus; species Lophotriccus pileatus. Next base: position 24,362,858 of record JAWWES010000133.1, read on the forward strand.
AAGAGAGAGTTCTAGGCGGGGTTTCCAATTTAAACCAGTATTTATCAATAAATGCCTGCAGGACACAGTACAGTGGAGTGCTACGAATGAACAATGTGAACCACTCAGAAGTTGGGACTGCTCAGTTTTAAGTTCTGTGAAATCTCAGAAAAATCAGTGGCACTTATGAGAACGCTCACGATCCCGGAAGGAGAATATACAGAGTACCTGGGGTGTGCTTAAAGCAGCAAGAGGTGTTAACACACTGCGCGGGCTCAGGATGGGGCTTGCGAGTAATCACCACTCTGGTGTCTCGGAATTATCTTTTCCAAATGTTCACTGGGGTCTGTGCACATACTGAGCTGAAAGCAAATGTGATGATTCTCAGTCCAATTGTAAATGTTTAACAAATGATACAAAAATCTACCGGACAGGATTAGAAGGCAACACTCAGCGTCATCTTCCCCAGGAGGCCACCTCCGTAACACAGCAGCATGTCAATTACCGAGGAGAGACCAGTTTTATCTGTAGCTGCCATCCCTTTACACTGAAATAATTAACAACTTTGGGCAGGGGGAAAAACAAGTATAAAAGGACATATTGTACCGTCGGCTCCAACAGATTTGTTTGTTTTCAGACAGAAGAATGATTGCTGTTAAACTCTGCAAGCCAGTCCTGTTTTGTGAAAGCAGATGGGGGCTTTTTCCCCCCTTTTCTTTCTTTCGTAAATCCTAGGCTGCAATTCCGATCCCAAAGGGAAATCATATTAAATTGGATAAATATTTCTGCACTTCTCTGTATCTCAGCACACATATTTGCACATATTCTCTGATAAGAAAAGTAGGCACTCTAGAACCAACTACAGGCAATGGCTTGCCCATTCTCACCCCCTTTTTTTCTTTTAAATAAGACTAAAGCTCCTACTCCCCCACTCCCAAAAAAACTAAAGCTGTAACAGAACTGACATAAATCATTACCTGGGGGGACACCAAAGATAAACCAACCAACCAACCAACTAACCGAAAAACCAGTAGAGGATGTTCAAATCCAAAATAATAAATAATACTGGAATAAACTGACACAGTTTTGCCCCGACTTAGTAGACTCCTTCTAAATTCTTTCATCCATTTTTCAGACTACATTCTCGCAGAAATTGTTAAGCAAAAAAGGTAAGACTTTAAACAGAACACTATCTAGAAATGAACGGCTAATTACTTGTGGTTTAACTACTGGCACTTATGCATTTCACTGCACATTAGAGTGGTTTAAATTGATACTAACTGTAACAGCAAACTATTACTTACTATTTCCTTAAGCTGAACTTCTTAATCTCTAACTATCAAAGTAGTTAAAGAGTCATGAACACTTTGTAGTAATTCATCTGCCCAATGATTTTTAATCATCATCAACCCAAGAGTTTCCTTTTCCTCATCTCCTCTTCTCCCCTTCCTTCCCCACAAGTCAAGTATTCTCCAATACTCAGTTGCAAGAAAACTGAGAATGAAGTGCCAGTCCAGTGACATACTTACTTTACATTCAGAAACCCAGAAAAAGCCTCAATGGCTGAGAAACATAATTGCTTAAAAAAAACCCTACTGGATAGCCCTACTCCTACAGAAAGGCCACTCTGTGCCTTGGTGTTCCCAACCAAGACCAGGCTCTGATTGTACACACCTGATGGGTATTGATTGCATATATATATATATACACACACACACACATACATATACACACATATACATGGGGCTTGGTCTCATAACAATCACTTTCAGACAAACCTCCTCACTTAATTCTCATGATTCCCAAACATTGCATTTGAAGAAGTGAACCTCCATTTATCCAGAGAAAAGCTGCACTTTACCTGTGCTGTTAAAACCTACTTCCCTGCAGCTTTAACAAATCTTCAGGCAAAATTAGATCTCACGTGCTAGTCACATAGACACATTTCAGTATTTGAATTTCATTTGGATACCAGAAGAATGGTAACAGGGAAGATAAGTGTGAACAGAATATTTCCCCCTGCACAGCTAGGGGGATATTAGGGTGATATTAGGGTGAGCTGCATTAGCAGTTTACTTTGCAAATTTTCAAGCTAAAAGGTGAAACACACTAAGCAACAAACCCTGGAAGTAACACAATTACAAGTGACAAAGTACTGGAAATATACAGCCTTTTCAGAATGCAACAAAATGCCTGCAAATATAAAAGGAACAAACACTTTCAACAAGGGAAATAGCAGTGTGCTACATAATGCAAGTGGGTAAATATTCACTATTACACAGGAGATAAACGTGTAATTTTAGGAGGTCACTTTCTAAGGCAGTTGTGTTTCAGAAGTCAAAAGACTTTCTGTATGACAGGTCCTCTTGAAAATCCAAGTGAACCATTTCAAAAAAGTTTACTGTGAAAGCACATATGTCCTCCTTGAAGGAAGCACCTGACTTGAACAGAAAGATAAAAGAAAAGTCTTGCCTTTCCACTGTGTGCCTCTTCTTGTCCTGAGCGGCCTAAATTCAGGTGCCATTCTACTGCGCAAATTGCTGACAAACTGGCATTAAAAAAGATAAAAATACTTGCCATGGATTTTATGAGCTTCTGGGTCATCCACACTGATAGCAATTATCTTCCAATCTGTCTCCCCTTCATCAACAAGAGCTAAAACACCCAAAACCTTCACCTGAACAATCTCACCAGAAGAACGAACCTGAAAACAGAACACGTCACAAAGATTTGGAAAACACCACAAAGAATTTCTCCTTTACCTTACAAAAAAAATAGTTTTACTACGTTTTTGACCGGCAGCTATAGCAGTATTTCAGGATAGATCTGCAAACCCAGCACACACATATTTAACATTTCTAGCCTTTTTCCTACCATTACTATTCTTCAACCCTCAATCCTCTAGTCAGCATTTAAGGACACAAGAAGCTAAAAAATATTTCCTTCCTTTTCACCCTACTTACCCCCCCACTTTCTTGACTGTCACTCCAAACTGCAAGTCAAAAGTAGCTCATATTCATTTCGTAATTTATTTCTGTCTCCTGACTCTACTTTTCTCAACTTAAGGTCCTAATTTATCTCTTGCAATTTCTTCCTCTAGACTATAATATACACACATAAACACACAGCCCTTCCCCAGAAATACCAGCACGACTATTTTTCCATCACCTTAGGAACCTTCTCCCTACCAGATGATACTCCCTTTGTAACACTTTCTGGATCCCTTGCAATTCATCTTTAGGCTCCTCACCTCAAATAATCAGTGACCACCTTCACTGAGGTCACCAATTAAATTTCCCCTTACCTAAAATATCCCAAGAAATCCCTCTTCCAAACTCATCCATTTCATAACCTCATTTGTGATACCACAGAATATTGCTCCATTCTTCTCTGCCTCTAGATATGTACATTTTTCTTTCAGAGAGATAAACTTTTTCTTTCTACCTACTAAAGGTGTTTTCTGCACCTCTTTTTCATCCATCCACTCCATGACTCATAAATCTGCAACGCAGCAACAGGTTCCTCTCTTCTCTAGAAGAGGATCTGCTTCTGTTTGCACCTATGAATAAACTCAAACCTACCTCCTTTGTGGGTCTGACCTTGTAATTTTAATGTGCTAAGGCTGTCATACTTCATCTTTCAACAGCCTGTCCATAGCTCCAATACTGCTAATAGGGGGAAAAGAAATAAATCTTTTCCTTCCCCAGAAATCTTAACTCCCTCCTACCTCACACAAAACTCAATGTCCAGGCACAGAACTTCAGGATGGTGTTTTCTTATTTTCCCTTTTATCAATTACAAAGACTTTACCAATTCCTTCTTTTTAAAAATCCACAATTTCCTTACCTATTCCTTCCTTAGGTCCTATTTATACTTTCATCAGCCCCGAACACTATTACCATTTTTTTGGTTTTCCATCTGGCCTTCTCTTCCAGAAGTTGTTACCAAATTATTAAGTTAACCCTGATAGATTAAATTAATCCCAATAAAGACAAACCTTTGAACCTATTTCACAAACGTCAATAGGATCGTTATCCCCACAACATCCTGTAATGTTATCCTTATGGTTTGGATCTTCCCAGGTCTGCCAAAGGAAACAGAACTATCAGTTATCAACTAAACTGCAATCATAACTTGTCTTACCACTAAGTTACTAAGATTAATAAAAACACCAATAAAAACATCAGCTTTCTGAGAACAGGCTTGCTCAATGGGAGAAGAAAAAACAAACAAACAAACAGCCAGTCGACTGATGTTGAGTAACTCACACTCAGAACAAGTAACATGAGGATTACTGAGGACACAGAAACAAAAATATTAACTGCATCCATGACTCAACAGATACACTTTACCCAATTGCAGTGATTAAGGCATCAGAGGACCCTGAATACAGATTTGTCTAGTTACTAGTGATTATGGGATCAAGCTAGGACATCTTACAATTACGTTTTCATTATACTCTTCAAATATCATGACACTAACAGATATCGTTTTCAAAAACATGGAGGCTTTGAGCTAACCACCCTCCTAGGCGTGGATTTGTCAGAACCCAATAAGCTTTTTAAAGTTTTCAGATTTGGGTATGAAGTATTTCTTAATATTTTGAGATGCGTACATTCCCAAGAACAGCAAACCATTTAAGACCAAAGAAGCTTCTCCAAGGGCAAGTTTAAACCCCTGCTCTGAGCACTGTACAAGCAAGGAATCCTAGCCAAGTTATACTAATTTAATTACTAGACTAGTACTTGTTCTTACTTTTACTGGCAAGTAATGAGTAACTCATTCTACACTTGAAAAGCTTTTCTGTTAACAATTTTAAGTCCAATGAAGTTTTGTTGAAAAGATTTTAGAAAGCCTTTTTTTTATTTTTCCAAGGAGCTATGCCGTTAGCTCCTGCTGTCCATGATCATAACTCCACCTCAAAATTGTTTATTTTTCCTATACTCTTCCAAAGGGCTTTTTATTTAAGGCTACATTATATCAGCATTACTTTTCTGCCCAATTTCATCTCTTCACCTCTAGGTTAAAAGGAAAGCTCACTAGCTGTTCTCTGGACAGCAGAGCAGCTTCTGCTATGATAGCAAATATTCTAAGATATTAAAAAATAAAAATTACAATTATTTCCAGCCCTCTCCGTTTTCAGGGCTCAATGTTCAGTGCTTATACAGTTAAGTGTAAAGAAAATAAACTGCTCTTTTCAAGCTCCATCATGTTCTTCAGTAATAATTTAAGTCCAATGGGTTATTCACAGAAGTGAAAAAGTTTAAAACTTTTCATTATGCTCAAAATTTCATCCATTAATTGGGCTTTTCAAGGCTTGAAGTTTTGAATGTGTCCTGATCAGTAAAGTCTTACAGTTCAGAGACAAGCTAAGTGAGGCAGTTGAGGTTTAATCTAAAAGAGAACAGTCCTTGTGTTCTTCTTTGTTGAAGATATTAAGAAATCCCAATTAAAATTTATGCTGCCACACATGAAAATCCTAAATGAGTTTTTTTAAAAAATGCCTTGTTTAAGCTGGAAAGAGCTACGACGAAGTATCCTTGAATGGCAGACCATGACAGTTTAAGTCTGTCACTACAGCACAGAGACAGACTAAAGATTTGAGATTTCTTGACCATTTAACTTCTTCCTGAAACACAGCTCAGATTTACTTCCACACCCAAATTCTGATCAAAATTTATGGACACAATAAAGTTCAACATAAAAAAAAAAATCCTAATTTACAAATGTATTCAAGAGAAGCATCCCTCTTGCAGCTGATTTGCATTCAGGCAGTATCCAAGATTTACAAGGCAATTTACACAGAAGACAGAAAACTTTCACCATTATAACAAAAATGTTACCTGTGGGAGGGCACCATAATTCCATATATAACCCTTGTGAGGAAAGATATTTGCCACATATCGAAGCTTCCCTTTCTTTATATCTTGTTTAATGGGATTCAACGGCTCCTCAGTGGCAATCTAAGCAGATCATGAAAAAGGGTGGAGGTGGAGAGGGGGAGAGAGAGAGAAGGCGAATGATAAAATGGAAAGCAATTCATTCCATACCCAACCAGTTAGAAAAATCCATCTGGCAGGCACATGCTTCTGGTTTGAGAATTATTAAAAGTACAATAGCCTCAGTCTGAATCTCAAGGGTCATATTCAAAAAGTAGCTTATTAAGGTTTTAAATAATGCTGTAAAGTGTGCAAGAAAAAATGAAATCTAGAAGAGGAAGTAATAAATTTATAAGGAGACTGTCATGGTCAAACATAAATACTGAAAGGAACTTAAGTCAGAAGCTCTTGCACTTTTATAGTACAAGTTCAACAGACATGCAAATGGTGGCACAAGTTCTTCTGACAACAGGGACTTTGACGCTCACAGAGGAAATGTCTCATGTTCTTCTTGTCCTCTGTTCCTTGCTCTCCTATTGCACACATCCCTCATTTCCAACACCTTTCAGCATACAAATGCCTATTAGCGAGCACAAATTCTCTATAGTCACCAAATGCCAACTTAATGCAGATTTGGAACAAGTTACGCTGGCATTAGAAGAGGGCATTCTTAATCCCAAAGAAGCACTCTCAGAAGGACAGAAGCTGAACAGTATCATCCTCCCCAGAACCTCAACTACAAACCCACTGCCATATGAATTACCTACTACAGCTAATTCCCTGTAACCATCCGTTTGACACTACACACCACAGTCCAATCCATGTTACCTTGGTTCTTGCTTATGAACACTGATCTAAATGGCAAAACATTGGTTACTGGCTGAAGTGGTTACACTGGCTCAGGTGGTGCTTCCATGCATAAGCACACAGCCCTTAGTCCATATCCATTTTACATCCCTGTCGTTTACCTAAAGCACCTCTCTCACTTTGGTTACAAAGCCATTCCCAAGGAATTCCACCTTTTTGAACCACAGTAACCTGTCAATAAATAGCACATAATTATTCTGCAAGTAAACTCTCCCCAACAGCCGAGATGATGGTTCACACATTTCTGCTTTCACACTGGATTCTACTTGCTTCTGGACACAACTTAACAGTGAAGACCATAAATGTGCCACCTGGGACACTGACAGAAGTGGAGCTCAGCAACGGACACTGGGACAAAGAAGAGTGACTGCCAGCAGCAGACAAAAGTTTCATGAAAAGCCTCTTCAGTAAAATGAAGGGAGGAACAACAGAAACAAAACAGGATGATGAGCAGAAGATCTGTCACTGAGGATGTAACAGTGGGTAACATTCACTACAAGGAAAGGTTTAATTTCTTACAATCTCCATTCCAAGAGAGGCAATCTCAGCACAGAGATGCAGAGAAGGTATTAATTAGCAGGTATTAGCAGCTTATGAGTCTGGACTGCAGGAGTGCCAGGACACAACAGCATGGCAAGACAATTGCCTTAATGATTGCAGAATAACAACTGTGATGGTAAACACAGCTCAAAATAATTTTCTATCATCAGGGAAAGGAGAAAACAAAATTCTAAAATAACAGGCTGGGAAGGCTCTTTGGTATTATTTTCAATAATTAAAATAGTTAACAACTCAATCACAAACTTCCTTTAAAGCAGCTGGGAAGCCTCCCTAAGATTAATACAAGTATTCACAAAGATTGGACATATCCTGGTGAGATGTGCTGTTTCACAAACACTACAGATGAAGCTCTATTTGTAAAATATCTCCCTGCAGGAGATACTTTCAATCAGTGAGGTCTCCAAGTAATTTTTTTATTTTTTGTCACAAGGAAATGCTCTTTTATTTACAACTCTATTTGTCGGGATTTGGCCTAGCACACTATACAGTGGAAATGATGAATTAAATCCTCTGAGTGGAATGCTCCATAAGCAAGAAAAAGTAAGACTAAAATGCTGGACAACATCCTGAAAGTCAGTACTTCAGGACTCTGCTGTGGGTATGCTGCACCCTCCAGTCAGAGGGTTGTAAAGAAGACACTTTATATAAATGCAAGGAGAGTGTCTGTATGCACCACTTCAAATCAATTTTTTAACAGGGAAGATTTTATGTGTCAAGAGCAATACACACTGTGATTAAACTCAGACTATTGGAAGCCACTGCATTGTCATAACTTCCATAAATACCTATATAATCAAGGTATTTTTCTTAATTACCTCCATTTTTGCATTAGTCCAACGAGGCACTTCTACAATCATATTATATAGGACCTAAAACAAAAAACAATGTCAGAACTGAAAATAAATTCCTCTTGGCAATTAGTATTTTACAGTAACACATTCTCTCCTCTGCATTCAGCAGCAACATGCATCACATTTCTCTTTCCAGCTGCTTTTACTTCTATAATTCATTTACTTCCATGCAATGATATTCAACCTTCTTGGTTCATCCTTTCCCTCCCCCACCCCTTTAAGAACACAAGCAACAAAAAGTAATGGAAATACACATGATGTTTTTTATTCCCATATCAATATTACTCTTCACAAAATGTTCAGAATGTCCACGGAATGGTTTGCCACACGGCAGTGGCTCAGTCTACTAGTCAAAGATGTTTCTATAGGACAGAGTTAGCTTCCCTTAAGCAATGGAAAGAACAATGCTTCAGGTTTTTTCCCCCCACCAAGGATTTATTTCTTCAAGAGGAGGCTCTTTTGCCTCATTAATTTTTTTAAAAAACCCATGCAAATGCAACAACCGCTGACATTCCTGATTCTCAGTCAAATCTAGTTGAAGTGAGGTGATTCTAATCCAAAAGTGATGGCTGAGGAAAGACACGGACACAGATACCTCAAATTAGTGTTAGCCTTCTTCCTAATAGAAATAAAGTGAAAGATGTTCTGAGAAGGGGGTGTGGGAGGAATAAACCCAAAACATGTAAACTTTCATGCTTTTAGAAGAAAAATAAGTAGTCTATACCTTTCTTACTGAGGAACTTAAAGCAGTATTTTCCAAAGATAAAAACTCTGTGTAACTGCTGTAACATTTCTTCTTCTGAAGCTGTCAGATGTAAGCACTACCAAGGAGTGGAGTGTTAATTCAATTAGATAACTAGACCAAACCATCAAGCAATGTCTACAACCTATTTTAGATTACTAAAATAACCCCAAAAATATCACATTGCCTGGGACATCTCTTCATAGCCAAAGAAAACTTACGTTGGTATTAACAACTGCAACAGTTTAAAAAGGACGAAGTATGTTTTTGCAGAAATTTGTAGGAAAAAAGTATAAAGTTACACCAACTGAAGACTTCCATTGACTCTTTAACAACATTGCAATTAAGACTCCAGTGGACCCTTAAATATTTGTATTTTTGCTCCTGGCACCTTGCAGCTGCAACAAACAAATACCATTACCAGGGTCAATGTCATAGTCTGATTAAAGTAATTCCAATGGTTCTATGATCATCTCCTCCCAAACAAATCCGGAATGTGGAAAGGAGGAAAGCAAAGGAAAATCCCAACTGTCACTCAGCATTTCTATCATGAGATCACATGCTATGCACAAATTTAAATTATATTTGCCACCCATAAGTACTGTGCCCATACTGCAATCTGTGGCACATCAGATGGAATCACTTTTCCCAATCAGTTTAAAAAAAAAATACCAAGAAGAAAGGTGCTTCAGATAAGTTTCAGTTACATAAAGAACACCTTATGTATATAAGAATAGTTGAAACAAAAGTAATCAGAACAAGGGCTCAAAAATGTCAACACTGAGGAAGGAGAAAGAACAAAGCAACACATGCGCACCAGCAGGTAAGAGAAGGGTTGGAAGAGAGCCAGATAATGTCTGCACATCCATCTGGGAAACACGTGGAAAACAGAAATGCTCAGCAGGAGAGCCAGTGCTGACAAGAAACTCTTACGGAACTGCCAAGCAGGTCGAAGAACTGTTCTGACTGGTAGCTACAGGCAGAAAACTTACAAACTACTCCTGGAATTATACATGATGTCTTCTCCTCCACCACAGTTCTGTATTTTTCTTGTTTAGATGCTGCTATATGCTCTCCTGACCATGTCAAATACAATAGCTTCAGCAACCTCTAAACTTGGTTTTGAGCTTTAATTAGTCAACAGTTAGTCCAGGTCTTCACCAAATCAACCCTCAGGGCTAGACTACAACTGGACTGAAATGAACCCAATGTTGCTCTCACAAACAAACAAAAAAAACCCACTTGGACTTAACTCAGCTCAAAGACCAGGCCCTCATAATTTGTGGTAGCAGTCAAATGTGAATTGTCAAGAGTCTTAAATGTGACAGCCTGACAGATTCATTTGTATGCAAAAAAATCCCTGAAAGTACTCTCTCTAATTCTAAGATGCCACAAGCATTTACAAGAGATTAATGACTTCATGCAGTATTTACATTTAAAAATAAAAAGTTTTATTTATAGGGTAATCAAATTTTCACAGTGGTGAGACTAGATCCATTGGTGTGGAAAGAAGAGCACAGATTTTGACAGACAGAGAGAAGTAGACTCCTGTGGTTTTTTAGGGTTTTTTCCTCCTCTTCCTATCTTGATTCCTTCCTTGCCTAAGTATCACCCAGGAATATTTCCATCACTCTTATTTTCCCAGACCAAGCACCTATTCCTTCTAACCACTTGAATGTTGTCCCCCATCCCTTGCTGAAAACTGTTCCCGCCTCAACTGAAAACAGAAATGCAAGTGTCAGACACCACCTGTCTTCACAGATTACCATCTGCATATGTCATTCAGTGGTTAGTTTTGGCTGGTGAATGCATCTGGTAATTGATATTTTTATCTTTATTTTAAATCAGTAACACAAAAAATTCCACCCCACAAAACCCCAAGTGAGCACTTCTACTCCCTCAAGCAATGGTGAGACTTCTTCAACAGCCCATTTGACACACCTTCGAACAACAGAAAAAAGATCTCTCATTAAGCAAAAACTATTGCTTGCAAAGTTTACCATTTAACTGCCTTAGTACAACAGCAGTCCCCTGGCCTGCCTGAGATCATTGCTAGCTGCAGTCCAGATTTAATTCCACTCTGCAAGTGCCTAATGTAGAAGGGACTCCACTTCAGGAGAGCCGACTGTACAACAGGCCAGAGGGAGCAGCCTCAGGCCAACTCTGCTGGCTGACGGTCTCCTCAGGACAGTATTCCTGGAGCATGCAAGAAAAAAAGGAGGAAACAGTTTCCTAGATTCAGAGAAAGGGACAGAACTCATCTGCTAGGGAAAGAGTTGACAGAGCCCAGAGGGACTTTCAATCCAGGGTATTACGTAGCTTGTTTGACTTTGGGTCAATGTGAACACGAGACAGACATTTGTACTTATGTTCTATTATACCTTGAAGAGGTGATGGGGGCCTGGGGGGGTGTGTGGAATCTATTTGCTCAACACTGAGAAGTCAAAAGTGCATTTCCTAATTCCTAAAACTGAATAAGAAAATCAGCAGAAAATTACATAAGTAGGAACACCCAGTATGTGTAAATGATACCCTTTATTTCCTAAGAACTACACACTAAGTACATTATATGGGAACTCACGTAGGTTGTAACTGTTTGCTTTATCGGGGTGTTGTCTTTAACACTGCTTGGCAACTTACTGCATTCCATTTCATCCGAACATCATTTTTAATATATCACGATACAGTTTTTGCTGAGACAAGCAAAAATGTCTCTCTTTCACACAGACAACAGAAACGTTTTTTGTTTTTTGAAATAAGAAAGCCACAGAAAGATAAAAAAGATACACAAGAATACTTTGGTGCATTTGTACAGCAAGTATCGAGAAAAACAAGGAAAATACAGACTGTTGTACCCAGGTAAACTATTAGTCATCATTCTCTCCTCAAAGACTGATGGCCAAAAATAACTGCTATTTCTGGCAGTACAGATTCCTATAGAAGATAACTCATTTTGATCAGGGTTTGTCATTAAAAATCTGAATATCAGAAGAGAAAAAATCCCCAACCTTCTGACACTGTTTTTATAATCTGCCTTTCTGGAATGCCCTATACCCGTCTCAAAAACAATTCTTCCTTACCTAACTTTCCCTTTGTTGTTCAACTATTTCCTTTCCCAGTCATTCCAAGTTCCTTAGCTCGTGCACTTGAGGAAAGGGTTTTGAATAAGCACTATTTTGCTTGAGGGTTGCAGCTCTTAATGCTCAACTTTGAAGGTTCAGCTAATTTGAAGCAGAAGTGGAGCAACCTCTGTAGAGTGAGGAAAGTGACGAGGTAAAGAGGAACAGAAACTCAGTACAATTTCATAAAATGACAAACATCACCACTTTTTAAGGCCTGATCGTGATTCACCATCACTTTGTATGACAAGGAGAAAAGATATGCTAAAGCTTACAATTATTTTACTAATTTTTATAGAAGAGCACTTAAAAAAATCCAAAAGCACTAGAGGCAGCTGGTCTCTCTTCATCATAGTGAAGTTCTGAGCTCAGAAGAAAGAGAAAACAAAAAGCAGCTATCATTTGCTTTTATTTTCTGCCTGCTAATTTGCAGTCTTGCAGGGATTCTCGTCAAGCATCAACTGAGCATGGCAGCATGCACCTGAGGACTGACATGAATGAAAGTGATGAGCTGCAGTCCAGCAGCAGTGTGAACAAAGAATGATGTTTAAAAGAAAGGAAAAAAAAAGGAAAACAAGGAAGAAAATATGGACTGTCATGAAATATACCCGGAAATAAATGGAGTGGGGCTTCCTTATAAAATGAGTACCCATGTTATAAGCATTCCCAACGTAACACTTCCTGTAAGTTATTCGCCAATGAAAACAACAAGCCAGATGCCAGCAACATCTGGACACTAAATAGATGGTATCTTAATGAGAAGTCAGTGGAACTCTCCCAACATAAATTAAAATGGCACATAGCAAAAAAAGGAATGCAGTGCCCAGCACAAATGCAAAGTGCCTGCAGTCTCTTCATAGTGTACTTCCCTCATGATACACCCAAAAGGGAATCACGAACAGTACATTTAGGTTTTTACACACAGGTATCTCACTGGTGTCAGGCATATTCTCTGATCAACCAATTATGGGACACATTCATGTGCAAAACTACAGTGTACATCCATGACATGAATAAAAACGAAACACTGGCTTTCTCAAGTTTAAGGAACCATTTATTTGAAGTTAAGTTTGATCAAATCGCTGATGTAACTTTCTCAGTAAACCAACGCTACTCTGGGTAGATTTCAGCTGGACTGCTGAGTGAAGACTACTTCTACTCTCAGTATTTGTTCCTCTACAAGAACACAAAGCAAAGCTGCAGCTAATGGACACATCCTTAGAAAACAGCTCGGCAAGTTCAAGCATCAGGGTGAAAGATTCGCTAATAAACTAAAATTTGGAATGCAAATCCCTGACCACATAATGGATGCATTGTAGTCCAAGTTACATATATTAAAAAAGGTCTAACATAGCAATGACTGTAACAGAGGCTGTAGTTAAGGCAGAATACAAAGTCAGTACAAAGTGTGCGCCTGTTCTGCACAGAAAATGATGACAGCTTTTCCCTTAAGAAACATACTGACTTTATCATAAGACAACTCTGACACCAGCTTTGAACACTGTTTGAAGCATAAAGTCCTCTATCAGATCACCTATTCAGACTGCATGACCACTGATAACCCTTTGTATCTCACCTGACTAGTTAATTTATCATAAGTTTCTGCCTCACAGAAGCAACTCAGCTGAAGTTCACAAGGGCACTCCAGCACTGTGCAACTCACAGGATGCAACAAAACAAAAGCTGTCTCATTTCTCTCTTTCTACTTTTTTTCAGATGCTCTTCTGAGTGTCTGCAAGTTAGAGGACTATAATCTCTACAGGCTTGGACAGATTCTTTACCAGGATCCATATCTGAAATAAAACTTTGTATTCAGCAACACCTGGGTCCTCTGAATGATGTGACATGTGAATACTTTACCAAAGATATACAATGACAAGTAGATTAGAAACCCTTTCACTACAGCAGGGAAGCAACATGTCACATTTGTCTTGAAAAGACAACCATGACCTCTTCAAACCTTCTTCCTGTCAGACATGGAAGACCATATTCAACAATCAGGCTCTGACAGTTTTGACTGTAACCACAGCGAAACATCCGCTCTTCCAGACAGAGATGTGAAATTTTTGAAACCTTTCACAGAGGTTTACTTGGACAGGAATGGATTCCAAGTGCTTGCAATGCTTAAGGCAATGCAGCAGTTCAGATTGCAAACTGCTAATAATTTTGAGTCTGGAGCTGAATATTTCTTTCAGCACAGTTTCTCCCTCAAAATAACTTCTCTCTAGTCTTCAATCGGTCAAAAATCATCTGTGAAAGCAAAAAGTCAGTTGTCAGCAGTGTCTGCAAAGCTAAATTTAACTGAGATGTGGGAAGGTCTAAAATGTTACAAGAAATAGTTGCATCAGTGAAAACAGTTCATACAGGAACACCACCATGTTTCCCTTAGAACTACAAACAGGCTGCAAAACAGCAACTTGCAGGATGTGCCTTCCCCTACCCCATGACTGCTGAAAGTTGAAACTCCTCTATTTTCAGACTTTCTTTTCTGGCAGTTTAAAGTAGATTAGACAGACTTAAGAGACTCTTGCAGAACTATCTTCAGTTTCCATAGCTAGACTGCCATCTGACAAACACCAGCTCAGCATAATTTAAGACATACTCTTAAGAGGGCTTGCCCTTGTCCACAGTAACAAGTAACTGCCACCCTAAAAGCACAAGTTTTAAAGATGTCAGTGTGTTTCCAGGTTAAGAACAACTATCACCTTTGAATTCTCGTCAAATTCAGTGCAAGGATCAACTGAACACCAGGTATCAATAGCAGCCTTTGCATCCCTAGACAAGAGGAAGGAGTACAGTGCTTCAAAGTTCTTCTAAAATCAGTACATGCAAATCAGTTCCTCATTTTCATGTTATGCCCTGATTAAGTTATGCTTTCCCTGCATACAAGCACACGGGGATGCATTTCTCACAGGGTCAAGGCAAGGAGAGCTGCTGAAGAGCCCAGTGTAAGAAGAAACTGCTTTTCTGAACACAAAGATTCCTCTGTTTTCTCTCTCCTCCCCAACTCCCAAATATCATGATGAAAAAGGGTTTTCTAAACGATTTGTGTTCTCACATCTCACTATCTAAGTAAAGACCAAGCATGCTTGGGAAGCCTGTAGTCTGTGCATTTGTTTGCTTATTTGCATCAGAAACCCACTAAGATTGAAATGTACATTTGCCTTTGCTCATTTTCTGTAGCTCTGTCAAACCACAGTCCAGAGCTTTCTCACAGGAGGAATTATGTGAAGCAGCTCTGGAGGCTACACTGGCCCAGAAAGCAAGAGCTGCTCAGCCTCACTGGCATTTTTCACCACCCTCTCCCCAGACTACTAGAAACGTGGTTTTCAACAAGCTAACACTCTTCTCACTGCACAGACAAACGTAGTTTTGAACATTTTTAGACGCCGCATAAAACATATTTGCACCTGGCAGGTATTGTCACAGTATTTATAAGCAGGTAAGAAACAGAATACTTGACTTCCAGCAAGAGCGGTAAATAAGAACTGATATTGCAAGACAGTGATTTTTCAGAAAAGTGAACTGACACATACACTTTCTCCTGAATAATTCCTCTTTCAGACATGACTCTACACCTACCAGACTGTACCTAAATGGGCACCAAGCTACAGGAAATCTAAAAAGCATTACTTAGGTGTTGTAGCTTGAATGAATCACAGAGCAAAGGGAGAGGAAATACGCAGGGCAGGATTGTGTGGGGACTGTTGCACAGCAGAAGAACCAGTGTACCACACACCAGTTGCAAAACTGTGAGAACCCAGACAGTTAGAGCAGTTCTTTCACATCCGATGGGTAGTTACAGTTTTGCAATATGACTGGCCAAACAGATACGAGGAGATAAAGCTTGGGACACACACCTACCCACACACATACATATATCATGGCCTTAAAACATAGTTCGGCTCGGTTTTTTTTCTTTCACTTTCTTCTAGTAACTTTTAGATGAGCCTATGCCAGCCGAAGCAGAGCAAAAAATGTTACATTTTGGAAAAGACACTTGCATAAACAAATCTTGTTTCCCAGAAAAAGTCTGAGCAGATCTTCCATGCTTTTTGGGCTTCTGTTAGGCTTAAATTCAGTGCTGGATAATGCTGAACTATTAGCAGATGTCATTTTTTTTCCCCTTTGGACTTCCTAGATGAGTACAGAAAACAATATATCCTCAGTTCTGAAAAGCAGATACTTAGTATAATTTCTGCCCTAACATACTCAGGACTTTTGGAGTTCTGTATATATAACAAAGATTATCCAGAGTATCATGAATATTCATTAATGGAGGTTTTATTGCAAAATTATTATGTTTCTGAATGCAATAGTAAAAAAGATCTACACATTTACACTGCACTAGTCACAACAAACCTTTGAAAGAGTGGTGTAAGTGTTTGCCTTTGAGAACATCTTGACAAATAAAAGAATTCTGACATTTCTGGTCCATTCAAAGAGAAGAATATTAAATCCCTTTAAGCCTTCTCCTCCTAAAAGACTTGCATTTGAAGACATGTCAGCTTTATTCACTGAGAGCAAGTTCACTTTGCAGAATAGTGAACTGATGTGGGAAAGGAAATAGACGAAATAGTTTAAAAAAAAACCAAAACAAACCCAAAACTTAGAAGTACCTGAGATCCAGTAGTCTTTGCCCTCTTTGCAGGAATTTCTTTATCCTATAGGGAAAGAGTGAAGTAAAAAAGTGTATCAAGAACATCAGAGAGGAATACCGTATTCATGTAACTATAGACAACAGTAGTTTGCAATGCAATTGAAATATCCCTTTTTGAGCATAAAGGCCTAAACTATAACTTTAGTAAGTACTCGGTTCTGTTTCACTGTGAAATATTAACCTTCAAGATGTTAACAGAAGAAAACAAAAAATGTACAAGGATACATCCACTGTCTCCCAACTACTAAGAAATTTAAGCAGCAATCTTGGCCTGTCCTCAACTGATTAAAAACACAGTCATCCTTCTGTACAGCTGAAGAAGACAAAAAAATATCCAAAATAAACAAGATGTGTATGGAAAATAAGGCTGGAGTTATCCATCATAAAGTCCACACAGCTTAGACCACAGCGTGGAAAGCCTGTAACACACAACTCTTTAAGTCCTCCTCTTATAAAGAAGGCAAAATTAAGGGAGACTTCACAATGACTCCCCTTCTTGACCCCCCACCCCGGATGGGGGGTGGAATAGTGGAATGCTATTTTCCTGCTCACGTACCAAAATGAAAGTCTCTCCACATTGATCAGACATTGCTGTACTCTAATTTAACCTACTGAACAATTACAGACTATAGCCACTCCTACAAACTCTAAACTCTACACACAGGGACAGCAAGGCCAACAGGGAATGTGTGATGAAAATGCCCACTGGTTTTCCAGCACTAGCACCCACTGAACAGGGCATCTTATAATGACACACTGAATGACTTACCTCTTCCATTGACTAGCACTTGGTTCTGCTGATCAAAAAGGTTTCATTCATATTTTTAATCTCTCGGTTTTAATAATTCGCAAGATTGGTTCATCAGTTCAGAAGTCTCCATCTGAACACGTTAAAACTACTGACCTTTCACAGCATTCATATCACCCACAGAGACTCAGCAACAGATCAAGAGAACGGCAAAAACCCTCCCAACGTGTTTGTGTAACAAGCACACCATGATAAGCAAACCTAAACCTAAGCTGAAGACTGGCAGTTCTCCCACCAGTGACAGAGAAAACAGGCGTTTCATTATTGCCATAACGAAGCCCCAGGGAGGGTGGCTAACAAGACGTGAAAGTGCTCAGCTGCACCTCACGCACTGCCATTCTCCAAAGGTGTCGTTACCACTTCTCTCTTGGGCATTAGTGTTGCCTTCCAATTATAATGCTCCTTCTGGGAATTAAAGATGTACACCGTAAGTTGCGCAAGCAACTGGGCTGTACATCTACTACAAAGAAATGTACACTTTTAATTGCAGATGTAGGAAACTGCCAATTTAAAAAGAGTAACAATAGAAAATTAATTCAAGCACACATAAACATAAAGCTTAAACACAGAGAATAATCACAAGGTACAGTGAGGGTTCCTCCTGCCCTCCGTCACTTGAGGACTTAACGAGACACCTAGGTTTGCCTACACAGCAATCACTATGCTTCACTGCAAGTTACTGAATTCAGCAGAGAAAATCTGGTGGAGTTACTGTGCCTTTACTACAAAAGGAATCAGTCTGTGTTAGACTGGTTCTTTCTGGCCCAACGTGTTTCTCCATTGATTATCCAAAAATCGTGACATTAATCATGTTTCAAGGCATAAATACATACCTCTTTAGATGCAGCAAACAGTGGAATGTCATGAAATGGGGAAATATATTTACCATCTGCATTCTCTGAAAGACAGAAGAAGTAGCATTGCAGACCTAAAGATGTGCCATACGATGTTGGTGTTGCCAAATATCATGCAATAAAAAAATGTATATATGCTACGATTGTGCATCAGTTAAACTTTTTCCAAAAGTTTAATTTCAAGTACTAAAAATTAACCTACATGCAGGACAAGCAACTTGACTGTTTTGATAAGGACTCATTAGAATCAAATTTATTGCTTTAGTATTCAACACTATGCTCCTCTTCTGACTACCTGGCAACACAAGGTATATAAAGACGAAAAGATCCTTTCATTCTCTTTCCTCCTCACTGGCCATACACAACCATTAACAGAGCAAAAAAAAAAAAAAAA
Source organism: Lophotriccus pileatus (assembly GCA_035583135.1). Lineage (NCBI taxonomy): Eukaryota > Metazoa > Chordata > Aves > Passeriformes > Tyrannidae > Lophotriccus > Lophotriccus pileatus. The sequence goes on from JAWWES010000133.1 coordinate 24,381,572, forward strand.
AAAAAAAAAAAAAAAGAAAACCAAAAACAAAGGAACCTCATGTCCACCAGCAATACATGAATTTATCTGGGTTTCTAGCAAGGTTGCTACAACCGTGTGATTTCACTGTCTTTCTAATAAACTGAGTTTCAGGGCCGCAAAGAGAAAATCCCCCAACATAGTAGGCCAACGTCTGATCAAAAGAGTGAGGGATAGGACAATTGCTCAGGCCCTAGGTATGAAATACCACACCTTGAAACCAGCAGAAATTGATATTAACTTAAAGGGAGCCCAATTTGTGCCTCAGCCTTGGTCCCACTCCAGAAGGAAACAAAATTCATTGGCGAGGATGCTTAAGTTTTTCAAACTATTCCACTGAATTTTTTCGACATACTAAATGCCCAAGTATCACATCAAAACAGTGCAAACACTAACTCAAAGGTCAAGGAATTTCTCCTCTGCTAGCACCTTTATTCACAGTAAAGGAAAAAGCAGACAAGGAACGTCACTTAGCTTTGGACTTTACTTTGACCAGCTCAGCAAAGAGGAGTGAATGGAGTCGATTTGCAACTCCTGGAAGCCTCCCAGATGCTCTCACCAAACAAAACAGAGTGTAGTGGTAGGCTGTTTATTCCCACTAAAGAAAGTGACTTTCCCTAGATGAGCTCGTGCGCTGGCGGCCCCAGGGACCGAGCACAAGGGAGCTCTGCCGGGACGCTGCCAACCGGGGACGCGAAGCCTCCGCTCCTCCCACACCAGCGGACGTCAGAATTGACTGCTTGTGGGTCAATGGACCGAAAAACGCACAAAACCGCTGCTGGAGATTTGGCACCCAGATAAGACAACACTGTTTCAAAAAACCACTGCCGGAGAACTGGCACGGAAGCACACAACATTGTTACGAAAACGGGCAATACTGAACGCGGCACACCCTCAGCTCTCCGTGGGCCTTGAGAAGCCTCCTGGATCACCTCCCGTGTCTCCGCCGTGCCACTGGCTGCCCCACCCCCGCCCCTCGGGGCCGGAGCCCCACGTTTTGCATGCCAGCCTCCCGTCTGGGTGACGTGTCTGGAGGGAGGGAGGGAAGCCTGCCGTGGTCACAAGGGACAGGCTGGGCTGTCACACCGTAGAGGCTCCCACGGCTGCCGCCAGGGTGCCCACAGCCCCCCGTGCCCAGGCTGCCACAACACGGCACCGCGGCGGCGCTTCACCGCCGGCGCCCTTCATCCTCCGGGGCCGGGGAAGGGCACGGCGGAGCCCGGGCTGAGCAGGCCCACCATCCCCTCCAAAAGCCGGGATCTCCACAGGATCCGCCCCCACGCTCTAGAAAACACTGCTCCCTCCCTGCAGCGAGGGGGGAGGCTCAGGGCCGACACCTCAGCGAGCCCGATGAGCCTCCGCGGGAGCGGGGACCCGCCGCCGCCGCCTCTCCCCCTCCGTGCGCCCCGCGGGACGGGGAAGGAAGGGGTTTTCGGAGCCCGGGGTGCTGCTACTTACTAAAGTAGAGGCGGTAATCGGGCGAGTTGGGCCGGCCCCGCTGCTCCGTGCCGTAGCGGGCCATGGCGCCCAGGCGCCCCCACCCCTTCGCCGCCAGCAGCAGCCGCGACAGCCCCCGCGGCGCCCGCATGATGGCGGCGGCCGCCCTCCCCTCCCCTTCCTGCGGCCGCCGGCGCTGCGCCGGCCCCTGCCCCTGCCCCGCCTGCCCCGCCGGCTCGGCGGCCGCGGTGCTGTGGAGTGCCCGGCCTCAAGGGAGAGCTCCGCCGAGTTGAAAGTAATAGTAATTAAAAAAACCCGAAAGGAAACAAGCCCTACTTGAGGTTGCCGGTGACCCCCCCGGCGGGAGCCAGGCAAGCCCGGGCAGGGTCGTACCCCAGCCGTGCCCGGGCTGAGGTGTTCTCAGGCCATCAGCACTGCTGCGCCGGAGGGGTTGCCAAGAAGATGGAGCCAGGCTCTTCTCGGTGGTGCCAAGCAATGGGACACGAGGAAACGGGCAGGAAGTTCTACCTGAATATGAGGAAGAATTTACTTCTGTACTGTGCAGGTGACCGAACCCTGGAACGGGCTGCCCAGAGAGGTTGTGGAGTCTTTCTCACTGGAGATATTCAAGAACTGTCTGGATGCAATTCTGTGCCATGTGCAGGGAGGTTGGAGCAGATGACCCACTTCCAAACTGACCGATTCTGTGATTCTGTGAAAAGTGTGGATGCAAAACTAGGGATGACGGTAGTAGGGTTGCTATCCCTACCTGAGGCCCATGGCAGTGTGAGGATGCTACCATGCTGCTCCCTAGTTTGCTTGTTCCTTCTTGGCACACGGTTTTATGTCACCCAAGCCAGTCTGTGTCTGCACTGCTATTTACATGGGTTGCCAATGGCAGGTGAACTTTTAAATTGAACCCTGCTGATACTTAAATTAGATTCTCATCTGTATTTATGTTGTGCTGGTTTTAATACCTCTACATATGATCTGATTCCTTTGAATTCTCTTTTCATTGATCCTTGAGGACAATTTCAAATTAATTTCCTCTGTCAATAAGGGTGATAGTTGTTGAAGTACTGCTTCTTATTTGTGGATCTTTCAAAAATTCCTGAAAAGGGGCAGATACCACTGTTTGCATTTCATCGATGGGGAAAATGAGACAACAACTTTTATTGTATTATCACTTAAATCCCAAGCCAATTATCTTGCCCATTCACCATTGAAAGTGGTCAATATTAGCTTTGAATTTTAACTGTGATTTGAATTATCCTGAAAGATTTCTGCAGGATAGCTCCATGTTACCCCTGTTATTTTATACAATATTTTAAATGTCATTGGGAATTATTTATTTGCAGCAGAAAGGCTTAGTCTCTTCAGTCAGATTTAAACAACATATAACTACTTCTTCCCGTTATTTCTTCACTCTACTACTTTGGTAGATCAGGAAAGAGTTAGGATTGTATATTCAGTGTGTGCAGAAAGGACAAATAATTATTTTACAGTGGAGCAGGAGATTTTCATGATGGCCTCAGTCACTGTTACCCCATGTACTAAGTTGAAATAAGTTAGTTGCTGCCCTGGATCTTTAAGGAAGCTATATTTTAGTATGTAGATTTTCCATTACAAGAAAGTTCTGGGGAAAACAAAAAAAAAAGCTGTATTCTCCTCTGATTTGTGCCAGTGATTGCTGTATTTGTGACAACAGTCTTATCTCCATGCTATTTTCCAGGCCCATTGCCCACTTCCGCAGAAGCTGCAAAATAGTAGTTCATGTTCCACTAGAGGAGTTGGCATTTTTCTTCACTGAGTTCATCAAATGCAAGGTTATCAGGCTAATCCTCTCCATTGGACATGTAAGGATGAAATTCTTCATAGAATCGTAGAATGGCCTGGGTGAAAGCGACCTCAAAGACCATCTAGTTCCACTCCCCCTGTCATGGACAGGAACACCTTTCACCAGACCAGGTTGCTTAGAATTCTATCCAGCCTGGCCTTGAACACTTCCAGGGATGGAGCATCCACAGCTTTTCAATTCCAGTGCCTCACAACCACCACAGTGAAGAATTTTTTCCTAATATCTAATCTAAACCTACACTTTTTCAGTTTGAAACCATTCCCCATTGTCCTGTCACTACATGGACTTATAAAAAGTCCCTTTCCCTTTTTCTTGTAGACTCCCTTCAGGTATTGGAAGGCCTCTGAAGATAGTGATATTTTAATTTTGTCAAGAGGGCATATAATCTGCTTTTCATATGGAACAGCTAAAAAAGGGAAAACCTAGATTTTTTTTCTGTTATATTAAAATCTGTTATTACATGCTTTCTTTGAGTTGGTCTGCTGCTGAAATGGGCAAGTTTAAAAGGAAACACGTGTCATACGCCCAGCCTTCTGCCCCTGCTTAGTTCAGAGGAATCTGGATTTCATTTATGGAAGGTCAGAACCTTTGGAAATCACTTAGTGAGCACGCACACAGTACTTTTACACTTGCAAAACCAACAGTTTGGTGCAAGGTTATTCTAGTAGGAGTCTGATACATATTTATTTCCCTATACAGGCTTGAAAGTAAAATATGTTGCAGTGGCCAGGAGTCGCTGTAAGATGCGCAAAGTCTCAGAGCAGAGTTCTTCATTGCCTTGTGTTGTGAACATGGTCTTACCTAAAGCTCTCTTGTCTGTAATGGGAAATCAGCTATGAAGCACTTAAAATTTATGAAAAATAAACAAGTTCCTATGCAGACCCTGTTTAGATGCATAGATTGATGCCATCATGTTACCTAGCAAGGGTAGATGATACAGCAGAAAACCACACAGAAACTGTTAATGCTGCCACAGCAGAGAACATGGCATTTTAGGACTCTAAGGTATCCAAAATTACCCTACTACTGAAGAAATAAAAATGCTTTGAATACATTTTACTGTATTTTTCAGTATTGTGCATTAAATTACACAGAGTATAGTAGATGTACCCACACAACTCCTCAAGTCATATTTGGGTGAGACCAGCTTCCTGATTAGAATAAGTCTACCTAACATCCTTGAATCTTTGAAACAAATTCATGTTTTTGTTCCAGTATGTACCTTAAGCAAATTGTCCAGAATTACCAAGTCTTTTACTACCAAGGGATTTTTTCACATTCATTCCCCAGCGTTTTACATCCAGCTCCTTGTAGTATCATTCCAATTGGGCCAGCAAGAGGCATTTATAGAACTGATCCTGTTTGCCGACCTTGAAACAGCTCCCACTGAAAAACAATGAAAATATTGCTATTTATTTCAATGGAATTAGAACAAGGTCCTTAAGACTTAAGTAGGACTTACATGGTACTTAGGTTTTATGCTTGCCCTCTGCACAGGGGTGAATCTCATTTCAGCAAAATGCCACTGGAGTATAGCAAAAACTCAGCAACAATATAATCATCTAAGCCTGAAGGACATCCTTTCTTTAAAAGTTTGTACTCTGCAGTGTACGTTTTACATTTATTTTAGATACATTTTTATATACACATATATGTATTTTAAAATTAAGGTTTTTGCCCATGAAAATGCTGTGCAAATTAAATACAGAAAATGTTATATTATAATTTAAAGACACCCATCCTCCTGAATGAAAATAATTTTCATCTTTTCAGCTAATAAGGCTTTGAAGAATTTCATTAGTACCACTATGTGCTATTTCAGTGCATTTGCTCTTGACTGGTGATCACATCATTATCGTTAAATTTTGCTGTAATAGAACTTCTATCTCCATGGCTTGTAAGACCATTAATCTGAAGGAATCAATTCCTGCCAGCCTTCTGTTTTGCTGCTGTGTGTATGCAAGAGGCCAGCAGTCATGGATAGCCATCCTCCCTATCCAGCCGCCTCAGTGGAACAGGTTGCTGCTTTCACTTGCTTGCCAGTGTTTCCTTGTTCAGCCATCACCGTCTCACCAGGGTGCCAATGGATCAGCTCCTACCAGCTCTCCCTAGATCAGACCAAGACAAGCAAGGCCAGCTGAGGTAGCTTAGAGACATTGGGGTAAGTTAATCAGGCTGCTTCTCAGCCAAAGCAAACTAAGGAGCATGAACAACTCCTCCTGCATATCTGTGCACTGACAGTCTGCAGCAAGAGGAGGGTGACGAGCTGTGGGAGTCAGTAACCTCTTTCATTGGCACAGCTGGATCTGGGAGAGGACATCTAGAGAGGATGTCTACATGCAGCCTACTCGCACACGTATTTGCATTTTGCTCATGGATGAATGCCTGATGGCAACAAAACACTACATCATCTTGATAAGAGGAATAATCTTCTATTTCGGTAACTAGAATTAGGTTTGTCAAGGTATGTTACTTTCCCTCTCAATGTGAATAAAAACACAGGCTCCTGTCCCAAAGAAACTAAATACCCTGGGCCAGACTGCGAACCCTTTTTTTTGGGGTGAATTTGGGTGAATTCACTTCAGTAACCTGATTGCTTTAGAGAGACTGATTCTCTGTATTTATGCAAAATTTGGATTTACATTACCATGTGCAGGAAGATGTCAAGTTTACATCCTGTTTTTTTCCTGAATAAATTGTTTGTCTGAGGTGTTTTTTTCTTTTTTAACCATGCTTTTTGTTTAGGCTCCCCGTAATGTGTGTTAGGATTCGCTTGCCAGACTTAGCTTCTCTGGACCTCTGCCTAGAAAGTGATTTGGCTATCGAGGCCAAGACACCATGGCTGAGTCACATTTTGTAGGATATGGCCATTTCTTTCCTCTTAGGCATCTGCACTGAGTTCATTTTAAGCTCTGTGAACCAAAGGTTTTCAGATTACCCCAACTTGTTTGTATGAACTAAAACTTAATTTTTTTCAAGACTCTTACCTTCGTTATCCAAGGCAACTTCCCCATCACAAAACAGAAATCACTGAATAGTATTCTTTCCTATTCATTCTTTCATTGATCCTTTCACATATGTACACAAACACAAATAAAGAGAGAGGGAAAAAAGGCTCCAATTCATGATATAAAAATACTGTCTGGAAATATGAAGTTTTAGTGTGAAGCTGCAAATCTATAATCATTCAAAATAGGCACCTAAAAGGAAAATCTTGCCTGTTGTTCGTGATAGTTTTTAGGCTCCATTCCCATCTTGATTTGTGAATTGCCAGACATAAGGTTCCCAAAATTCCCAGAGAAAATATTTCCCCTTTGGTAATTTCTACATCCCCCATTTTACATTGAAACATAATAATAAGGATTCATCTTCCTGTTCTTTTACCTCTGCCTCGCTTGCTTGCTTGTCTTTCCTCATTAGCTTTGATATCACAGTGCCATCTACTTGATAACAGAGTCAGGTTATTTTCCTTAGAAAATAACTACACAGCTATAATTCTGAAGAAATCAAAGGGCTGCTCAGTTTCCTAGCAAGTTACTTCTCCTTCTCACCTCCTAGCCCTTTCAAAGCAGCACTGCCCTTAGATGTCCGCCTTTGGGAGCTGGCCCAGCTCCGAGACTGTTTCACAGACCTACACAAAGCCCAGCTGGATAGTGACAGGTCCACAGGCACTGCAAGGACAATTCAAGCCCTGCCGACCCTTCTCTCAGCATCCCTTCTCCTCTCTGGCAGGTGTTTTGATTTGAGAGACGGGTCCCCCTCTGTAGGCAGAAAACGTGTCAGCCTTTTGTATGTGTAAACTGGAGCAGAGGCTTTGTTTGGAGTAAAAAAGCATCACAGCAGTTGGAGAAGATGGATTGCATAGCTTGAAAGGTTGAGCCATGCCTTCTTAGAAATATCAGCAGCCTAGCCTGAGCCCCGGCAGGCATGTACTTTATGAATTTTTCCTACAAATATTTGGACAAGAAATACTGTAGACAGGGCTAAAAGAAATTATCGCTGTGCACTTAGTTCTGAAGACCTGTTTCTCTACAGGAATCACCAGTCTGACAGGATCAACAGTACAAGTGAAGGTGAGATTGCCACACACCTACAAGACAAGCTTTTTTCTCTTTTTGTAATATTGAAAGGTGCTTGAAGTTTTTTTTATTATGTATATTTCAAAGTAATTTTGATTCATTCATTGTGAAAAATCAGTGTGTAGACTCCAGTTTTACCTGTCCTTAAGCCTTCTCTTTTTATTGCTTTTATCCCCAACTGTCACTCTCTTATCTTACCAATATGGTTGCAAACACATGGGGAGTACGTACCAGCAACTTTCCAGTGCTCAAAGTCCTCAGTGGGCCTTACACATGATCGTTCTTATCAAAGCCTCAACGTTTTGTCCCTCAGAACACATCTTTGCTATGACTCATGCACAGTGACAAGAGGTACAGGCTTGCTTTTATAGGCACTTTGGCTTCTCTGTATGGAGGCAGGCAGCTGTACAGACATCTGCGCTCTTTGCTCTGTTGCTCCACCTGTGAGGAGGATGGGACAGCTTTCTGCAACAGTACCATGATACCTTTCTGCTTCTCCACTGCCTGTTAAATGTTATCTCTTTACATGGGCAATACTGGTGCTGGCTGGTGAAGCCGCCCTGCAGCTGCAGATTGAGACTGTCTTTTTGTTTGGTGGCTGTGCTGGCCATTGCAGCGAACAAACTTGAAAATGCCAGTCCTGTCCCATTGCCGCGGGACTCCAGCAGTGGTCTGTGCCTCCCCTCTAAGGGAACAGGTACAGTAGTCAACCCTCCCCAGCGTTTTTCATGTATCCTCTGGGATACTCAGTTATAAAAAAATCTTCCATAACAGCTATGAGGCATTACAAGAAAACAAATAACTGTTTGCTAACTTAATGGCCATCAGTCTTGATGGAGGTCCTGGTTCATTTATAGCTCAGGACCGAGATAAAGGTTAGCACTGACTGTGCAGCAATAAGTTCTTATATGTGCCTAACACAGTTGCTTGGGAACACAATCCCAGTATTTTCTGTATTGACACCAGCACCTGTTCTGTCTTTTAAGCAGGGTGGCTTCCGTGCAAATAACTCCTATGTGAGTACTCACATTGACTGGATTCCAGTTTGCTTTGTAGAATTAAACGAGCACAACACGGAGTGGTTAAAGAGATTTTCAAATTAATTGTAAAATGAGCATTTTGTCCACTTAGATGTCAAATATTCCTTCTTGTCTTATGCATTACTGACTTTGATACTGCTTGCCCATCAGTTGTCCCTGGGGCAAGAGGAGAGTAGGAATAATTTGAAATTAAAAGAGCGTTGTTCATACTATTGTGCATGGCAGGTGAAGTCAAGTACTTCACATACAGTTCTGACTGTGCTTTCTGTGGCATTTTGTTATAGCCCAAGTAAACACTAATAAGAGTTTGTAGGGGTATCTTGCTCAAATGCATATCTGATTGTTTTTTACATATTTCTACTGCTGACTGCACAGGCACAGCCCGCTAGTGTAAAACAATGATGAGATTTAATGTGACGATGGATAAGTCATGTCTCAAACCTCCCTCCGTCCAGAGGGGATAGGAAAGCCACGGGTCCTGAATGTGTCTCCTTCATTTGGAGTATTACAGAAGCCATGCTGAATGGCACAGAGGAGGTATTTTGAATTTTGCAGAAAGGACTGATATACATTTCTAAACTGTTTTGTGAGCCTGCTCTGGGCTCCTGGCTGCCTCCAAAATAATGCTGCTCTCTGAAGCCAGGTAAACCATTGCAAGTACAACAGCAGCAGGAAACTACAACTGGCTTTCCATGTAACAATTGCCCTGCTGAATGAACACATACTTTTTCACACCTTGTGACTGAGTTGAGGAGGAAGAGGAAGACTGCTTTTGCATGTGGGTAAGTTGCTGTCGTAATAAACACCTGAGCAAACTGTACTATATCCTATCTTGGCTGTAACACTGCATATTGTGGCAGAGCCTACAAAGCCAAGAATTTAATAAAGTTTGTTCTTCCATGTCCACCCAGCCAAAATGCATTCCTCAGTTCTCCCCCAAACCATCTTAATTTAAATAAATATAATGAAATCTCATGTAAATGCTGGGATCTGTGTCTTCCGAAAAACATGACACTATAAAATCCTGGGGGAAGGTACATTCTCTGGGTAACTCTGGTTTAAGCCACCATTAGTCCTACCCACAGCTGCTCAGATCCCTGTGTCATCCCCTGCCTCAAGCTGCCACAGCTGCTTTCGTAGCTGGGTGATGAACTAATCAGGAGCACAGATCCAGATGGAAAATAGCCCAGGGAAAAGGGGCGAGGGAGGGAGTTTTCTGCCAGATCAGTTCTCCATCTCATCTCAAATTCGTGTGTTTACACCCTGCAGCAAGAATGGAAACAAAATCATCTGGAGAAGGGGGGCAGTCAGGGTGGTGACTGTTTAAACCAGTTTTACCACCCGCAATGAATGCCAAGCCATTGCTTCAAAAAAAAGCTCCTCCCAAAGTCCCCAGTGTAAGGAAATGGGGTGGTTGGTTTTCCTCAACTCCCATCTTAATCTGTGTACTACTTGTTGCTGGGGCTTTGGTGCTTGTCACAAGTGTGTCACCACTCTGTCCCTGCCTACGCCTCTCCCCACTGTCACCACTGCTCTGCCTGTCAATGAACTTTTGTGGTCTGACTTGCAGAATAAAGAGTTTCTTAGGAAATATCAGAGGAAGCAAGACGTAACACATGAATTGCCTATGTAATATGTGACTTCTCTGTGTAAGCACAAAGTCTTCCCAGTATTTCCCTCACATTTTACTCCTCTGCCAGACTGCATTTGGGCTGGACACTTTGTGCAGCACTGGCTGGTGCTGCAATTTGACGTAGTAAATTGCTTAACAGTTTCATAACCTTTTCCTTTCACTGCTGGGTAGAAATGAAGGTCTTTGATCAGGAGGTTGCATCACAGGACCAGCTTTGTAAAGAAAAATAAAAAGTTGGAAACGAGGTTACACTACTACGTTTCATCGCCACTTGTTTTTTACTAGACAGTCCTTTGAGGACACAGCGTGGCAGTGCTAAAGCTGTAAGTTCTGCCAGCGTCTGTCAGAGGGACATTAGTTTGTCCCCTGGCAGATGCTGCGGCAATGACTGTGTGTGAGACTGACACCGATTAGGCTGCACCACGGGGCTCCCACCAGGCGTTTCCTGTGGCAGCGAGGGCCACAGGGTTGGGTATCACAGCAGCAGCAGTGATTGCTACTGATGGCTGTTGGGGCTCTTCCCAGGATAAGTCCGATCCAAGCCTAGATGCCAGCAACTCCTGCTGTTTTGACATGAGCTTGATTAGACCGGCGCTACGGAGGATCACTAGACGGTACATGTGTGCCAGAGGCCATTGCTAACAGACAGGATAATAAGATCTCTTCCAGGGGCTGATCCAGAAGTATGACAAGCAGGTGTTTTGGTGTCCAGTTCCTCAGCCATCAGAGCACGGTGGTTTGTTATGGCAACCTTTACAGGTCTTTGGCAAGCTTTGCCTTGGCTCTGGCCTCTCTGTGCATAGTGTAAAGCAGGACAGAGCCTGGTTTGAAAAAAACATCAGCTTCACACTGCTTCCCACCTTCCCAAGGGGCATTTGTCTCCCTCTCAACCCTTTTCTTCACTGGCCCGGGGGATTGGTCTCCTTTCAAACCTGCAGATCCGGAGTTTCCAGCCCAAAAGCTACACCTCTCAGTGGGATCGGGGGGACTGGCAGATGCAACTCGATTTGTTGTCCTGACCGGGCTGCCAGTTGGGCATTAGCCCAGGGGAAGGAGAAGGAGTGAGGGTCAAGGGTGTGTCTGGCCTCCCCTTCCCTTTGCCCTGCCTCTGCTTCCCGCTGTCCCTGCAGTGCACAGCGGGAAGGGGGCCGGTGAAAGCATGGCAGTGCCCTGCCGCCCCTGGGCATCTCTCTGCTAAAAAGTCAGGAGTATGCAATTCCCGCTTCGGGGTGCCGACACTCACGGCCCTGCGGCGGGACGAGGAGCGTGTCCTGAAGCAAAGAAAGGGGCCGTGAACTGCCGCGGTTTGGGGCTGGCCCTGAAAGGGCCCCGCCAGGCGTGCTTGCACACAAGGCAGGTGAATGCAAACGCTGCCTGGGGCGTCACCTTCCCGGGGGTGGAGCTGCTCCTGCACAGGTGGCAGGGCTGAGCCCGGGGCCCTGCGGCGCCTGGGGAGCCCTGCTCCAAAATCAAGCCCAAAGCAACCAGCCTTCACCAGGGCGGTCAGTTCACCTCCCTAAAAATCAAGCTATTGCCCCCACCCCCCCCCGCCACCACCACCACCAAGCAAAGCGAGCATGGACTGTCCGGGAAAGGAAGGCGTGGGGGGAAGGAAGAGGAATTTGGCCCTGCTGAGGAGCAAGCTGTACATGGGGGAGAGAAGGAGGACAGAGCCCGTGGTGGAGAGCACGACCACCGCCGGGGACCACGGCACCTTGAGGAGGAGTCAGTCCGACAGGACAGAGTACAGCCAGAAATTACAAGGTACTGGGGAAGCCTGCTTGGTGCTCTGCTGCTAGGGATGCTCTGAGCTGGGGTGGTATCTCGATGCCCTCCAGGCTGCAGCCTTGAGATATAGAAGAAAATGGTCATCTCTGCCCCCATGCACTCACAGTCGGAATGAGCAATAGTCCCTCTTACCTTTGCCCCTCACCTCCAGGGTGTGAAATGTTTCCCCTAATTTTTCTAAATAGCGTTGTGTAGACAGGACACAAAATATAATCTAAGGTTTTGCTGAGTTCTGCAAAACTCACATGCAACCAAGATCTTTCTCGTTCATCACCAGAATGCATTTGCAGCACAAACTGTTATGTGAAAATAGGATGGCTCTGTCCTATCTGTCTTTGGCTGTTGTATTAAGTGGGTTAGATGCATCAAGGGCATTTTTTTTCCTCGGTTAAAATATCAGAATTTATGATGTGTTTATCTGTTGCATAGTTGGTACAAGCCTGAACTAAGTATGTCCAAATACATGTTTGGATGGATATATCAATTCAAATTATACCATTATGGACAGGGTCTCTTTTCAGATAACCAAATTTCATCTGGACCACAAATTGCAGTAAAGTTGGCCAGTATTAGGCTTGTCAATCAAAAATTAAATGCAATTAATTAAATTCCTCAACAAATTGAGGAAAAGCATGAAGAATGTGCATGGCTATTTCTGAGAGTGCTCTGGAACACCGACTGATGAATTCCTGTGGGTTTCCAGGGTCTTTTAACAACAGGGTCCCATCAAAAATGCAGGGTTTGAGTATTATTATACTGTAAGTGTGTATTACTAATACTCATATAGCTACCTAGTGACAGTTACTCTTGCTACCATAATCCTTTATGGGGAAATAAAATGGAAAAATACTTGTATTGTGGTTTTGATGCACTTAATTAGGAAGTAACGTTGCTTCGGAGAGACAGTAAAAGCAGAAAATAAAGTAATAAGCCTGAAAATAATAGGTTTTCTATGGGGACTGCATATGCTGAGAACAACAGAGCAGTTCATCAGTTATGCTGTTCCCTGCTCGTGATAGCTAATCAATGAGGAGATGAAAAATATTCAGTTAAGCCAGGCCTGTGCTTCAGGGATCTGGCGAGGGTGTTACAGGGCACGGGCACGGATTGCTATGGCTGAGCAGGTAAGCTTCTGGCACACGTCCTGCCAAAACAGTTTGTAACTCGTGACTGGGGTTGTCCAGGTGAGCTCAAGGTCACCAGAGCAGTATCCAGCAAAAAGCGTGAGATCTTTCTGTCTCCTGGTGGCCGTATTCATGCCAAAGGAGGTGGGGAAGCCTAGGAAGTCATGGCAGAATGTGAGGTTATGTTTATGGCAGCAGTCCAAGGAGACGGTAAATCCGGGTTTATAGCTCCTGCCACCAGCTGAGGCTGCCGCGGCCACATATTGCAAAGCACTGGTCCGGGATCAGCTCACTCCACTTGCTTCCTTTTGTTCAAGAAAAACGGTGATGGGTTAACAAGGTACCTGCAGGCTTTTAATTGGATTAGAGGTTGCCTGTCCTCAGAGTGAAAACACAAAGGCAGTAGAAATTCCCATGAAGTTTATTTACAGTTGCCATAGAAAAAAAAAATGCAGCTGTGTGCCAAGGCCTGACCAGGATCAAATTTTCCTGAGCTAGATGTGCCAGAATCTGATAACGATCACGGATCCCGGACCTAATGTGGTGCCTGCCAGTGCTGAAAATGTGCTATCGTCCTACACCTTTATTTTCTTTGTTTTTCTTTCTAGCACTTGGATACAAAGCTCACTTCAGGGTGAGGGAAGTGTTTTTGTTGGCATAAAGCTTTTGAGTTTTCCGTTTTCGTTAAGAAAACACAGGCCCTGTTGGTGACAGGTAGTCTGTTGCGTATCACCAGATTGGGACTTTCTGATCACCCATGAACGGTAAATGCTTTGCAAAAAAACCCCAAAAAACCGCCCACAAATAATAATTTGCACTTGCTTCCCATACAGATTGCCGGAAAAACTCAGTGCTGAGTTGCCCCTCCCTCCTGTAGTCTCCTGTTAATATGTTCTCTAAGACATAGTCTGCAGAGCTGGGGTTGGTATTTGCACAGACAAGGATGTGTAAGAGAGAGATATGCAACAGCAGCAAACTCTGCAGAAGGGAATCTTTTCTGAGTGGGGTAGGTTTCCACAGCTAAAAGTCAGGGGCTTCAGGACCCCCACCTCTGCTAGTGGCAAGAAACCTGGGCAGAGCAGGAGAACCAAGGTATCTTTACACATCCCAGTGCCTACTTCAGCACTGAAGTACATTTGTGCAAGGTGAAGCGTGGGCGAGACATCTCTCAAGGGTCCTTCCAGCCCTTTGTATGCTTTAAATGATTCCCTGAGTAAGAACCAGGCTGTTGCCCCCTACAAGCGTTTCCAGCAGCTCTGAAGTATGTGTTCAAAGTGCTGCTTAGTGTGTTGGAAACATGGGTCCCCAAATAGAAGCCTTTAAACCAAACCAAACCCAAACAAAAAACAACAGCATAAGAAGTCAAGCACAAAAACTCCTGAGAATTCAGTTTCTGCCCTTGGATTTCACTGAAGTTTTGCTGTTTTATGGAGAATCCAAAATGTTTTCTATAAAGACTGAGAAAAAGAGCCTATCACCCAGATCTCCAGGGTAATCCAGGTGGTTTGCTCTGTCAGTCTACAAACATAAGCACAAAGGCATTGCTAAAGGTGAAAACTTCTGCAAGTGTTTTTCACTTTAAAATTAAGGAATCATTAGAACACAAGAAAGCATTTTCGTGGTTAATTACTATACTGCATACATCTATTCAATGCCTTATCTGGTGTGAATGGCCATGCAACACCTCCTAACTTTACTCTTAAAAAAGGAAATAAGATGCAAAGTAACTATTATATTCTCAAGGAGCTTGGCAAGCGTTAGTGCCTCTACTTCAGCTCATCCTGTGAGATAACCAAATGCCTGCAGCTGCATTTTAGATAGAGGAAAATAAGGTGATTGCTATCAAATGTCAGGTTCATGATATAACCATGCAGTCATTTAGAACCCAGGCTGTAGTTGCATTCTTAGGTGAGTCCAGGAATGCCGTGATCGAGCCATATACATTTGTTTTCCTTCTATCATCTGGACAGAAGCATCAGTTTTCTGAAGAGGAAAGAATGGGGTTAAAGAAGATATATTCACTAGCATTTGTGGTGGATACAGAAATAATATTATAAGAAGTAAAACAGAGTTCCTGTGACATTTCTCTGCATTTCTCTGCTCTGAATTCACTAGGAAATTCTGCACA
This sequence comes from Lophotriccus pileatus, assembly GCA_035583135.1. Lineage (NCBI taxonomy): Eukaryota > Metazoa > Chordata > Aves > Passeriformes > Tyrannidae > Lophotriccus > Lophotriccus pileatus. The sequence continues at coordinate 24,396,677 of JAWWES010000133.1, forward strand.
TTTGTATTTTCCAGAGGAATGAAGAACTAGCTGGTCTTCATAAGCAGTGGCACAAAGTGCTATTTAGCACCTCTATATTCAAATGAATTATCTATAGCAGCTGGTAGGAGTTGTTCTCTTTTCTGCAGAGAAAATCCGTCAGCAGCAGTTTTAAAAGTAGCTATATTAATATTTATGTATTGTATTAATGTTGGGATCAGTCTCTGAATTAATCTAAAGCTTCCAGTCTGTGAGTACCTAGGTACTTTTGTAAAAGGGGTTTGCTTGATATAGTTATTGGCATATAAATATTTGCAAGATCAGGGCAGATTAACATACAATGTGTCATGGGGATAGATGCTATTAACCAAAAAGGGCAGACCACGAAAAGGAATTTAAAGCATAGTTCACTGTCTGTTAGGTTTTGGACAGACTGCTGTTTTTTGCTAATAACTGTATGCCAAACTTGTGCTTGCTGTGAAAAATGAACGGTAGAAAATGGTGGGTTTCCTGAAGGAATCAAAGACCACATCTGCAGTGTTCAGCAAGACAATGCATGCCTTGAAAATACTCCTTGTCATACAAATTATTACATATTAACTCCTTTATAACTTCAGCTGTGAATGGGTCAACTGCCCTGGTAAATGATTTACACACGTTTCAATTTAAAATGCATCAGTGACATACCTGTAATAGACAGTGATTTAAATCACACAGCTATCATAGTATACTGCCTCAGAGCTTGTATCTGAATCCAGAATGACGCGTGTTTTCTGTGTCTAATGTAGTTATAAGAAATAACCAACACCAGAAATGACACAGAAACCTGTGAAATTATACAAATTCCTGGAAAGGTGCTATCCATTGGTATAAAAAAGCCCAGTCAGAGGCAACCCTGTTGCTGCATCTCAAGGAGGGCAACTTTCTCTATCCCATCCTTCTCCCTGCCTGCAGAACTCACCACTCCTCCCTGCATGGGCTGCTCATGCACTCAGCTTCTTGTACCTGCCACTAGGAGTAAAGATCCTCTGCGGCTCTTTTCAGTTCCTCATTTGCTTTGTGCTGTACTTACTGATTAACTTTCTATGGGCTACAATGTAGATAATGTCCTATTTCACTGCAAAATGTATTGCATCCAATGATCTTTGGAACAGCTGGTTTGCTAAAGTACAGTAAGGAGTAAAAGCCCAGATCATTTCCTGAAGTGCATGAGATGGCTCAATGAAAATATCCCCTTGTGCCCTGTGGTGAGAAGTCACGATCTAACAAATACTATTATTTTCTCCCATGCAAATTTGAGCTCAGAGGATCTTACTCTGCTAACTTGCTTTGCAATAAAGCTGGTGTTATTCCTTGAACTTATTGCAGTGGCAATCAGGCTGGGAAACGAGCTCATCTTTTCAGAGCAGAATCCATTTTGTGTCGCTGTGTTTGCACAGCACTTAGCACAACCAAGCCCTTCTGTGTGGCTCAGGGCTCCTAGGAGCTACGACAGCATAACTAGTAACAGCAACCAGGGTAAAGGAGTGAAGACTAGGACCCAAGGAGGTTTATGGATCCTCCTCGGAGCGTATCGGCAAACATTTTATTAATTGGGATACTTTGCATTGTGGGCCACACAGCTCACAGTTTGTATGGCTAATCCACCCCAAATCTTGAGGTACGTGTGTCCCAGGGGAAGAGGTTCAGGTACAGCCCTTCCTCAGTTCTAACTTTATTAACATACTAGCTCAGTGCCACAAGAGTGGTATATTTATGCCGGTATATGACACACTGGAAAGGTTTATTTGTAAGTATTGGCACTAACAATGGGGGCATTCTTCTGTCACCTGATGATAAGCTTTCTTCTCTTCCACAGTGGTCACATGGGAGCTCTCTGTAGTCCTGTCAGCACACATATAATTAAAGCAGTCTGCTGTCAAGGAATTGAAGAAAGAACCTGTGCATTGAATGCAAATATTTTCTGTGCTTTATGGAACAGAAAAATGATCAAAGATCGAATGACCTAATTGCAAGGAAGTCTCTGATGCAGATTTTATAAGCAAACCTATTGCCCAGGAAAACAGGTGCAAGGTCATTCTGGTCCTGCAGTACTTTCCTACTGGGTTCAGAAAAGGGGCTTTTTGCATGTGTAGCTCACAGCCTGTACACAACAAACCTGTTTCTGAACAATGCTGCTGTTATGCGCCTCTCTGAGTCAAAAAGAAGAAAGAGGTTTTCCACAAACCTCTCCCTACCCTTTCCTATTTTAATGCCCAACTTGGAGTTCAGCAGTCAAATTCACACCATGTTTGCACTGTAACAACTCCAGTGCAAAACTGTAAGGACACCCCTTATGAAGCAGTCCCTCACAAAGGGAGGGGCATCTGGAATAAAACTCCTTGTGTGTTGGCTCATGTGATGCACTTTTTTTGCACACAGTGGGACACTTCATCCTTCCCCACTGCTTTTCCTATTTCAGGCTCCCTCACTTCCAAGGACCCCAGTGTCCTCGTGGCCCGCAGCCTTCCCAGCACCTACAGCAGAAGCAGCAGTGTGGAGGGCAGAGCCAGAGAGACGGTGTGAGGAGGTAGAGGAAAGCTGCCAGAGCAGCAGTCTCTGAACTTGGCTGCCTGCATTTCATTCCCAATTCCAGCTGATAAAAGCTGGTGTACATTCCTGTGTGTAATAGCTAGGTTATCTGAGGGTACAGGCTATCTGAGGACTTGCTCTCACAGAAGAATAACTTTATCCAGGGTGATACGAGCCCCATGTTTTACACGTGAAAGCACAGTAATGCTGTAATTTGTTTGTTATACCTTGATAACTTATGCCTTCACCACTCCCTTGTGCCAGGTAAAATCCCCATATCTATATAGTGGCATCCTCTGAATGCTGCCTAAGCAACAGAAAGACCTGTTGGTCACTCCATGCACCGACATCACTGTACTCATTCCTGTATTTTGTGCCAGTACCATCAGTTCCATGTGGGAAGCATTTGATGGGTTCCCTCCCTGGGGGTGGATGTAATACCCAACCGGACCATCTTACCTGGAAGGATGGGTAGGGGAGACCTCTTGGAGCTTCTCACTCTCTAGGAGTGAAAACCAGGGAAATGTGCAAGCATAGGTCTTGCAGAGCTGCTATGGCTGCTCCTCCACTCACTTGCTGTGGGTCTCCCAATACCTCCCCTGGGCCTAGAGGAGAGCTGCTGCATTTGCACATTGCAATGCTCTCGCTGCATTGTGGCATGTCTCCATCTGGGGGATATCTTTAGACTTCACACTTGCAAGAAAGTGCTTTTGTAAGACATGTGGCTGCTTTGTCCATGTCATCACATAGTGAACCTCTTGTTGCGTGCAACTAAAGCCATGTACTTCAATACACATCTGGAAAACCAAAGTCATCACCTTCCTCTCCAAAGCAAAGTCCTCCAGAAAGGTGGCTCCTGCAGATAGCTGACATCACAAAGCAACAATTCAAACATTGCATTTGACTTTTTATCTTTATGCCTACTAAAAGAACCACTTAGTTTTTTGTAAACTGGGCTTAGGTTGTGACTGTTTAATATGCCATTCAACTGACTATTTTTTCATTTTTCTAAACCTGGCATCTCTAAGGACGAATGAGTCAAATTCTTAATGTAACAGTTAATCCTCAGCAATGTCTCTTCCTGCTAATCCTCTCTCTTCAGCTGTTCCAGGGCTGGTACACATTACCAGGTAGAAATGAGTGTGCTTATATTCCAGATATGCACTAGCTGTTTGTGCATTCATTAAACTTTCACTTACTCCACAAGGATTTCAGCAAGCCACTAATGTTCTCAAACTGATCAAAAGCAATCAGCTGAACACAAAATCATACGTTTCGGCTGTAATCATCACTTCAGGATCTTGCTGTTGCATTCTATAGAGACAGATATGCCCGAAATGAAAAACTGAACATATTGAGTGAAAATGGAAAATTATATTACATTTAACAAAAGGAAACATTTATTAAAAAACATGTTTTCTATAAGGAAACAGCATCTAACTGATATTTCTCATGATTATTTCTTCCTGTCGAGAATAGCTTTTCTTTCCTAGCATTATTATCTATCATGCAATAAAGATAATAGATGAGCCCTGACATAATTCAAGAATCAAATTTGATCAGGGTGATCTAATGGCATAAACTGAAAGAACAGCCTCTCAAGGGATTGTGACTTCCAGACTGAAGTGGGATACAGTGGCTTTATTTTGCTCATATAATGCCCTCCCCTGCCACCAGAATAAGAGATTAGAAAGTTCTTCTGCACAGCATCTCATGCTTACCTTAAAATTCCATCTGATACCATAACAGTTCTGTATCAGAGAGAAAACAACACTTCTGAGATCTTTCAGTATGTCTGATTCTCTCTGTGCTTTCTCAGGAGCTGCCCTGAACTCTCACATACAGCTACATGCATGCAAACATTTTCACACCCAGTCTCAAGAAAAGTCCTGATTTTGGTGCGGAACTGGAATAGAAATGTATTGTGCACATGGTTCCTTGTGAATTTATAAGTGTGGTTACATACTATAAGTTTTTGGAGGAAAAAAACTGCTGGTTTGGCATGTCAGCTGCAGGCAAGATGGTCTCATTCTGCAACCCTAGCAGAAACTTTCTTAGAGGGAGCTGTGAAGTGATACTGGTATCAGTTTTGCTCTCCTGACTAATGTAAGGGCAGAGTTTGTTTTATCCAGCACACAACATCTCTGGTGTATGAGCTCTGCAGCAGCACAAGCTCCTGTGCAGTTCATGCACTCACACCAGCACAGACTCACCGGGGCAAAATTCAACTTAAAATTCTTTTGATAGACCTTGTGGAGGGGAGACATCCTCTTCATGTTTCCATTTTATTGTCCGAGGACAAACTGTTTGTGCCTGTTATATACAGATTTCAAGGCTAAAAACTCAGAGCTGAAAAGTACATCTAAATACAAAAGAAGTTCTAAAAAAATCAGTCCACCCTTGCCCCAGTTTCTTTGGGTTCTTTGTCCTCACTGTTTAAAACTAGTGGGGTAGAGACAGAGGTGCAGTCCCAGAGCAGCTGTTTGAAAAGACATGTGGTCATATTAGTCTCATTAGAAAACATGGTGGGAGAAGCATTAATAAAAACCCTGTCTTTTCTGAATATCAGTGGTCAGCATAATTGTAGAAGGGGTTGGGGAAGATGATACACTGGATGTGTTATGTTTTACACCTGTCAGAAGATGGCTCAGGGCTCTCTGTCCTGAAAGCTGATTGGCTTTCCCACAAGTCCAACTCCAGGTTACCATCTACAGCCTTGGTGGGTGTTGTACTGGTGAGCTCATGCTGTTCAATGCTCACGGCCTCGCCCTTGACCATCAGTTCAAATGACTGCAATATTGGCTGCCAGTGAGCAAAGCACCTGATACTGCTTGCTACTGCCTCGTTATTTGTTACACTCCCTACAAGAAGTTGACACAAAGGTGTAGCAGTCTGATCCTCAGCGGAGATTCCCATCCTTTGCCGCTGAGCGATAAAAGCCCATGTTGTCAAAGCTCGACCTGGGTAATGCAGACTTGAGCATCTAGTGATGTGTGCATCTTTGTTGGTACTCTGCACCATCTTGTGGCTAGCAGAAAAACACCAGAACAGCCTATGAAATATTTCACTTGTTTTTTTTTACTATTTTGTTCTTGGTTTTGTGTGTGTGTGTGTGTGTGTGTGTGTGTGTGTGTGTGTGTGTGTGTTTCCTCATGAAAAATACAGATTAGTTTGTCAGTGTAGACAGATAAAACTCAGTGCCCTTTTTACAGCTGACATGGATCTCGGCAGGTTGGCTTACACACCAGCAAATGGAAAAACCATCATTACAAATAAATATGTTGTATGCAGGTCTCGTAGCGTACATAAATTACCCATCCGTAGAAGACTCACTTGCATTTTTATGTATTTGAAACAAATCAGATGTTCTAGGTGCTAAGTATTGAAAAACAGTTAAGAATGTACTGGTTCCAGTGATCTCTGTTGTTCCAAGAAATGTTTGTAATTGATCATTAAAGGTTTTCCCATATTGTCCTTTAATTCCTTTGCCTCTTTCAAAAGATTTTTTTTTAAACAGAATTAGAGAATTCATCATTATCGTTACTAACATTGCCTTCATTTGAAAGTTTGTCTTCCAGTACTTGCTGCCCTCAATTTCCCATGAATAGACTCAATGTTACATTGTACAAAACAAAGGTTATTATTGTGAAGCTTTTTTATGGTAAACAGCATTTTTCTTTCACAGAACATATTTTTTCCCATCCTCCAAATCATAACAGATGTCAGACCAAGACTGTTTTCAAAGGAGAAGGGCATCAGCTATCCTTGAATTTCAGTGTAACAAAGATCAGACCTTCCCAGGCTCCACAGAAAATTTCTGCCCAATACATAACATCTAAGCTGGGGGAGCTGGTGATGGGTTATCCTCTTAATGCCAAAGGGATAGTTTCCTTCGCCAAACCCATGTCCACTTTTAGAGGAAGGAGATGGAATAACACTCAGTCTGATTTGGGTTTGCCATTTCTTATTCTTCTTTTCCTGCTCTGAATGGTGATTTGGGAATTTCCAGCAGGCACCAGATATGTTTTCCCACCCATGGTTGTGCAGGGCAAGCTTTGTGCACTCCTCACAAATCTCTCTCTCTTTTAAACAGAAAAGATGGCCCCGCAGGTGGGGTCCTCCACCCCTGCCACCTTGCCACAGGAGGATGAAGAGCAAGTCATTAGAAGCATGATGGCCAAGAGGGTGAAAATCATCGCAGAACTCATGCAGACGGAGAAAGAATATATCAGCAACCTGGATCTTTGCATCAAGGAAGTGATTCAGCCCCTGAGAAACAAGCAGGTGAGTGCTGGGGGTGGAGGACCAGGCAATGATGTCAAAGTCTCAACTCACCCACATTCTGCTTTCGGACAATCTTAATGCAAGCACAAGCACGAGAGTGATGTGGTGCTGGAGCTAGCACTCCAGAAAGTGGTATGTCAGGGCTCTGGTGAGGAGAGAGGAAGGTCAGATATGCTCCTGACACTTGTGCTGCCCTTGCATAAAGCCTGCATTGAGGTACTCGCCCAGAGGCCAGCTTGGATGCTGTATACGTCCCTGTGGGCCGCAAGAGCGGCTTCCAGCTCTCCGTACCGCTCTGTAGTTATAACTCTTCTTACGTGGCTTGGCAGACCTTTACTGGTACCTCCAAAAGCAGTAACAACTAATAAAACCAAGTTTTTTTCTACAGTAGAGACTGGAACGGAATGAACCTCTGCATCAAGTTTAAATTCAGTTGTTAGGATAACTTTATCCATCCTTTCAGACAGCTGTGGTGGATAAACACCATGCTTGACAGGCCAGTGAGCACTTGGGAAATTTGCACTCTACACAGAAAAGGTACATTTAAGAAGGAAGGCTCATAAACTATCTTTCAGGCAAAAGATCTCATTAGGCCAATGATACGCATTTTCTTCTTCAGCTGAGACTTCAAAGAGCACCTTTTCTTCAACAGTATTTCGATTTGTAGAAAAATGGTGCTGCTGGAAGCTGGGAATAGAAGAGATTGTTCAGAGAAAGATTTGTATTTTTGGGGCCTGAAGCATAGCATCCAGAGAGCCTACACAGATGATATCTGCTGCAAATACGGAATAAAAATACTTTTAAATAGACCTTAACCCAGGTACTCTTTATGTAGGGTTTCTTATGAAACTGGTGACAAAATACAGATGCAGAGGCCAAAGTGTCTTCAGATTACATTGACAATGCCTCTTTGAGAAACGCTGTGGTCAGCTGAACTCTGCACTGTTTAAACTCCTGCAGGACCTTTTTTCGTTCCTAAAACTCTGTCAGAATTTGTTCCAACCCGTTTTTGGAGGAATAACCCATTTTCAGAAGAGCTGGCGTCTGATGACGTAACTTCAAGGAGTTCTTGACTTCTTCCTCCTCACTTGTTCATCCACTTAGTAGTCTCCACTTGACTCCCTCCACAGCCTGGCCAGCACTGAGCAAGAGTATTGCCTGGCTGAACTTGAGATATCTGACAAGTGTGCTGTATTCCTTTGCTCATTTTCAGTCAACTGAAAACACTCAGTCTGTGTTAACCTGTGTAAGTGTATGTGCACAGCGCAGTTTGGATATATGTAGACATTGTCCTGGGGAGGAAGCCAGAAGTCCTGTGCTAGACGCATACAGGAAAAGTAATTTAGAGATTATAACTGTCTTAATTTAATAACCTCTGCGTTTTTGAAAGGTTTTTAAGAATATTATATGGTTTTAAGGCTAGTTCTCAGATAAACTACCATATTGAAAGTTTGTAATGTGTTTAGAGAAGGATAGCATTTAGAAAATTGGCCTAATAATGAATTTGTTTCATATTTCCAAATGGATAAAGCATATTTTAGCCCCTATAATATTTCTAAAGAAATTAACTGCATTAGTACTGAAAGTATTTTTCTGATTCTGCTACAATAACATGCAATTTGATCCTCCTGGCATCTGGTAAGCTGCTAGGTAAATCAACAATTCTGTTCCGAATGGAGAGGTAGGGTCAGACGGTATTAATATGGATGATGAAATTGGTCTTGTCTTTGTTCTCAATATGAGCAAATTACCACTGGCTATCTCCAGTTGTCCCCAGATAGTAACTATTGCCCTGCTGTTGAATGAAAAATATGTGTCCTGGAAATTTTTTACTTCCTCTAAAATGAGTAGGGACACAGAACCAAATATTCTGTTGGTGTAAATTGATACAATTCATTGAAATCCATGTTGTGTCCCTAGGATCTGTAGGAAGCTCATTAGGTTATATTAATATCCAAAATGGTAAATGTGTTTGTTTTAGTGGAAATTATATGATTTGATTGTATTTTTGGATTTATAGGACAACTAACTAACTTAAAATGATATCAGCTTTCTAGAGGACTTTTTACCTGCTGGCTGGCACCAAAGTGCCAAAGTCTCAGTTTATGTAATGGCCTCTGTTAGTGAGTGTTAATCAGGGAATAAAACCCATTGTCAACTATTGTTTTCCTCAGTGGGAAAGTAAACAAACATTTCAAAGCCAGCTAAGGATCTTTTCTTTATTCAGATGATAATATTTATTTCCTTCCTAGGTAAACACCTTCAGATCAGGGATAGTTCAAAATAAGGTTAAAAGCACTTGATAACATACCCTTTGTTAACTGCATCTGAAAACCGTATATGTATCCTTGAAATCACAAGCAGGATGTTTATATGAGGTTTTGCAGAAGTGGTGCTTCCTGGAGTGTTGAACAGACAGGGCATAGCAAGAGAAGGTCTGTCATACACAATGTCCTTCTTTATCCTTTGTCAGTAGCTGCTTAATATTTGTATTCCATTAGATTGCTCGCTTGGACGTGGATGGCTTGTTTAGCAACATTGAATTGGTCCATCAAGTATCAGCCAAACTGCTGTCATTGTTGGAAGAAGCCACGACAGATGTGGAACCACCCATGCAAATAATCGGTATGTTTACCGTCCTCTTGAGTTCTACAAAGCTACGTGAAAGAATAAACATAACTCTCTCCTGTCCTCCACTCTCATCAGACTTGACTTCCTCCCCAGTACCTCTCCCAGAAGCTGGCATACTAGAAGCTGTCCGTAATGACACAGGAAAAATGACATGTGAAACCTGTCCAGTTGTTCTACTGTACTTGTAGGAATATGATGCTCTTTTTTTCCATCCATCTGGATGTTGAAGGGAAGAAAGGAAGGAGAAAATGAGTTTAGAATGAGTAAAACCTGCAGTGCTGAGTTATACAACTTACTGATAAGATCCTTTTCATCGAGTTTGATATTGCCTTCCTAAATCCACTCATGTTTATACCAACTCTTATATTACATACTCATAGTTGTGTCATTTAGGAAAAGCATTAAAAATTATTGGAATAACAAGCATGTCACAACCCCACTGGTGACACAGTTCATGTAAGAGGTGTTTAAGTGTGTTTAACAGGGATTTGGACAGTAAAGAAACCTGTAACAAATGTGAAGTTTGAGGGATTCTGTGCAGGAATGTCTGTAGAAATTATGGGTATTTTTCAGGAAACAGGTTGGCCCTGGATATGTCTCAAAAGCCACAAGGTCTGCAGGTCAGGCCATGAATGATAAGGCTATGATTCACTTGATATTCTGGTACAGCTGGAGAGATTTAAGAAGTTACCACTCATCAGGTCTCCTGTAACTGCTTCTTCAGCACAGAGGCTGTAGGTGAGCCATCCTAAGGGATCAGGTGAGCATATTTAATTTAGTTTAGTGCAAAGTCGAACAGTTTAGTTTAAAAAACTTTCAGCTGTAATTCTGAGGTCAGAGAGGTTCTTTCTTCCCTAAACTGACAACATACCACAGGTAATACATCATAGAAAGTACCCCTCTTCTAACAGATAGGGGGCTAAGAGATATTGTTTGCCATTTGACTAAGAAACATGATATATTAAAGCCTATGAGGCTTGGGAAAAGTATTAATCCTAGCACGTCTCAGTCAGGTTTGCCAAGGCAACAGCTTAACGTAGTTTGACACGTCTGTTGTTTGGCAGTATTTCAGTGAAAGTGCATCATGATGAGTCATACTCTTAATAAGCAATGTTCTATTCTAGCAGGAAGTGCCTTTCTCACAGCCAAGAGAATCATTCTATTAGTTCCCTGCCACATCCAGAAGTAAAGACAAACAATTTCATCCATCTACTGGGTGTATTTCTCCAGAATCAGACAAAGAACCTTGAAAATTTATGGGATTGTGTATCACGGATTTGGCTAACCTAGGGCAGGGAAAAAGCTGTCAAGGTGTGAGACGTTCTTCCAAAGGCTGAGACAAAAGCAGGAGAATAACTGCATCACTATAAGCAGTAAGTTAGTAGGTTTATTGTCCTGTAAGATTATATCAAGGTAATATTTTTTTTTCAGGATCTTCATATTCAGTGTAAAGTTGTTGAAGCCAGCCTACAGAAAAACCAGGCCAAGAATGTTTAACACATCCATCATATTCCCTCATGTTTAATGTTTTTAAATATCTTGCATTGAAGTATCATACTTTGGAAGGCAACCCAATCATGGTGAGGTTGAGGAGAACTGCTAATTCACTGCTTTGAAACGAAAACAATGCGATTGCTCATATTCATGTCTTATTTTAGTCTGTGTTCTCCACACTTTGGCTATGTCCACACTGACAAGTAGTAATGTCCAATAGGAGCAGACTTGCAGAGTTAAATAGTTTCTGTCCATACTGTTTCTGTGGATTGAGAGACGCCCTTTGTGGTTGGACTGCATAAGATGTGCCCTTGGGGTGTGTCTTGTGGTAATTACCATCCCCAAAGACATCCAGTTTGTGTCTCTTATGACAGCTCCACCACACACACAAAGCATGGGAGATGAGGACTAATGAGTGACAGACCTTTTGTGGTCTTCTGGTGCTAAATGCCTCTGAGGTTAAATGCTCTTTATAGTTCTCCCCTGAATTTTTTCTCCTCTCTGTTCTGGATGCTGTATATAGAGGAATATGAAGACTTAGTAACCTTAACTCAGCTGTAGCTATTAAACCCCCTCTTCCTCCCTCTCCCACTGCTGTCCACACAGGAATCACCAGTGAAAGCCGTGGGAAGAAACTGTTTCTGTTACTCAAGCCTTCCTCCTAGGATTTTCTCTTTGAACTGATGACCACCATACTCCAGAAAAGGCATCAGGCAGATTTGGATCTGTCAGAGTATTTTTAAATTTGTGGCCAAATACAGTGTGGTTTTGGTCCATAAAACAAGCTCCCACAGTGATATGCCCAAAACTCATCTGATTCGGTCCATATGGCTCGGAACTGAGAAGGGCTTTAGGTTTAAGAAATCCATCTGCTTTTAAAAGGCCTTATCCATGAAATCAGCACATAATTTTTCTCATCACTGAGCATCAATGAAAGTATCTGTCACTGTGGCACAATACTTCAGTGAACAGAACTTGCTCATCTCTTTTATCTCGGAGAAGATAATTTCCAGCCTCTAGTATATACTGAAAGGACCTGTAAGTCTGCAGCTTGCATTTTCCCCACTGAAAATGGAACCTCACTTGAGGGCTTAGGATAGTGCAGGCTGTGCTAAGCACTGTGAGAGCTCATCATCTCTGAGAATCGGGCACCAAGTGCTCAGGATCAAGAGAAAGCTCGTTAAGGTTTCCTGTTACATTGTTAGCTAATAAAGACATGGAGAGTTCATGGGAAAGTCAGGATGCAATGTGCACTGGTAGCATTCAACATTAGCAGTAAGCACAAGACGGAGAAGACAGCTAAAGAGCATTAACTATAGGATGCTGGTGCTTTCTGACTGTGCCCTTACAGTAACTGAAATGAACTCTGGTGGTCTTAGCTCTTCATTGTTTTTCGCTTACTTGCACCTTGAAACCAACATGCATTAGGCAGCCCAGTTAACCTTCGCTGCTAGGGGGAAAAACCCAGAGCTGTGTTACTGTGGTAACTGAATTATTTTTCACTTTAAGACGGAGCAGTTCAATGCAATGTATTATGAAACAGCACACTCTGGTCAGGATGGAACATGCAGGATGCCTGACAGCTCAGCGCTTGCTCTGTGGATGAATAGAGGGCTCCCAATTAATGTGGTGTTCAGCTTTTAACTTTAATAATCATTGCTATAACTCAGAAGGAATGGTTATAAAACGTTGGGCTTGTTGTTACATAGATGTAATTTTCAGTAAATGCCCGAGACAGGAGTTTTTAGCATTACTGGTTTTTATTACATGCATTTCCAAGGACTCTGATCAGGGCACTGCCACAGGAGGGTGTAAGGACGGACACAATATCTCGGCAGAAGAGCCGAAGCACGCCTCCTCTCCGCTTGGATAGTATTTCTTACTCACATGGAAACTGACACAGGAGTTTTAGGCTGAGAGAATTAGTCTCCAGAATTAAATGGGAAATGAGTGTAAGACTACTTTAGTGCCTCTAAAATTCCCAACTGTTCTTTGGGGGGAAAGGGTGGTGTGAGGACTTGAAATGGAAGTGTTTTCCCTCTTCAGTTGTATATAAGCCTAGATACTATATAAAAATGGCTGTAATCCATTGTGGGTTTACTTAATCAGGGGAGAGGTGGAGACTCTTCCTCTGTCATGAGAAGAAAATTCTCAATTCTAGGCCATAACAATTGCCATTTCAGGATTTTGCAAAACAGATAAAACTGAAATGGCTAATGTAAGATAGAGTCATCATTCCTGTTATAACTCAATTAAGCACATATTCAGATGAAAAAAAAGTCAAAAGGAAAACTAACAGGCTTACATTCATCCCTCCTGCCGGCCCATGACACAAAAATTGTCTCCCTTTATCATTTAAGCTCTCCTGTGTGTTTTCCAGTGCAAGGGCATTAAGCTGGGGCAGTGAATTAGGAGACCGTGTTTGAAGGGGTGCGAGGTATAGAGATTTCATGCTTTTTCCCGAGGGGAATTTTTGTGCATTAACACTGATATAATGGTGCCTGGCAATGACAAAGATGAGCAGCTGAGAAATACATGTAATAAATAATGCACATAAACACGCAAGATAGTTTCTAAGGGAAGTAAAGTGGAAGCCAGCCTTTTTAGCTCACGGCTAATGTGGTGGAATAATAAAACTCCTTCTGAGATGCTGTTGTCTGACTTGACATGCTTTGTTTTTCTCCTTAACAGGGGAAGTGTTCTTGCAGATTAAAGGCCCACTAGAAGACACATATAAAATCTATTGCTATCACCACGATGATGCACACACCATGCTGGAATCCTATGAAAAGGATGAAGAACTGAAACAGCATTTAAGAGACTGTGTACAGTCCTTAAAGTAAGATCTTTTCAAATGATGATTTCCGTCCATAGTCAGTTTGCCTGGCAGGGAACATTTTAAATGGATGTAGATGAAAGGTCCCCTGTAAATCTGGAGTTCTATAAGGCTTGCTGGGAGCTCTAGCTTATGCTGCTTTCATGAAAAGATGACAAGCCAGGGGCCATGATTAGATTTCTTTCTCTCTAAGATGGCCAAAAATAGCACAAGAAAGGTTGCTCTTCCCTTAGTTTCAGTGCCCCATACTGGCAAATAAAAAAAGTGCTGCATCATATCATGGGCTATTGGAAACACCTTGCCCATCTCCCAGAAAACTTGCTGTCCCCCTGTCTTCAGCAATTCTATTGCTTGAATTTAAACAGCCTGTAATGGAGTTACTCAAATGCACTGGTGTTTCCTGGGCCCTTGTTGCAAGGCCCCAGGGGTCTGGAGCTGCTGTGGTGGTGCTGAGCCCCTCATGAGAGCGAGCAGTGATGGAGCAAGCTGCCAGGTCCCACCAGTGGGAGGTGCTTTATGCCATCGGCTTCAGCACCAGCCCCTTGGGGAAATGTGTCAAGAATTGGGGATGCCTCAGAATAAAGAATCTGTCTTGCATTCACCAGAGCTTCTGCCTGCAGCCAGTCACAGGAGCCTGCTGATCCACTCCATGAAGAGTGCTTCTCTTTCCACCCATAAATTCTCTTGCTCCCCTCAGTTTCCCAAAAGCATCACACAGAGCTGGCAGGAGGGAACATGCCCACAATTTCAGAGTAGAGATGTGTTAATACTTCGGAGATGGGAAGTATGTTCAAGTGAAATCTGGAAAGAGTGGTGAAGGAAATTATCATCAACAACGCTGAAAGAGAAATGTTTACTTTGAAAACAGGTTATGTTTAAAATGAGGCTTATTTTGTACAGTATGTCCAGTTACTAAATATATAACAAAGTATATGTGCAGGGTGCTCAGGTTTTAGCTACCCTGGAAGTTGAAAGAAATAGATTTTCATATAAACTCAGGCTTTCAAGCTAATGGATGACCAGGTATCTCCCCTAAGGGGATGTTTTAGTTGCTGATGCCTACAATATTCTTTCCTGGCTAATCAAGAGAAGCCGCTACTGTCATTCTTCCCTGCTGCTGAAGCAAGGGTGCATGGAAGAAAATAAAGATAAAAAATAGCATCCATGTACATGGTAGGGTGGATGCTGCCACTTGAATTCCAGAGCCAGCAAGAGGTGCTCCTGTTCCAGCATCACAGCTGAGCTTTCTGAAGAGAAAGGATATTTTGTGTTGAGAGACTGTAGCTTTGCTAGCAGGAAGTGACAAAGACTTTCTTACAATGAAGCCTTGTTTTGGCTTGTTCTTTCCTGATTAGCCTTTAAACAGGAACCAACGATAAAAGCACTGGTGTCTGTATACTGTGTTGTGCTTTTTCCCAGTGCTTAAAGATTGCAGTCAATTAGGACCCAAAAGTGCACGCTCAAATGCTCCAGTGCAGAACTGTGGTCATTTAAACCTGTTACTACCCATTGGAAAATATTTGCCCTAGGAAGAAAGCTATGTAGGATTGTTACCAAATAAGTTATAGGCTGTTTTCCATTGTGAGAGGTAACAAATGCGGGCGGGGAGGGGGTGGTGGTGGGTGGTGGGGTCGGGGTGTGTGGGTGTGGGCTGGTGACAACTATTCTTGCAAAATGTTTACTTATTAAATATTTTTTTTCCCCTTGGAAAGTATACTGTTCCATTTTAAAAAATCTTAAATTAGCTGACATTACTAGGGGCTTCTGTTCCTCAGCTGAGTAATATCTGACATGTGAAAAACAAGTTCTATATCAGGAGCAATTTGAGAGTGGCACTCTGCACATCTGTACAGACAAATCAGATTTAATTAACTATGCTGAGATCCCTATTCCTGTTGACTGAAGAGGAAAAAAATCAATCCCAAAATGTAGGTGTCTGCATTGGAGACATGTGCAAGTCCAAATTCTGTAGAGTCTCGTGTTTCAGCTGTGATTATTCAAACTGAGGATGTTGTTTGCTAGTTTAGCCAAAGAAATGCAGATGGTTAAAATGAAAGGATGCTGGCAACTACCTGCTCAGCTTTCAGCCTGAAGTAGCTCAGTCACATATTACAGGGACAGAGGGACTTCCTAAGCACACAAAATGCTGACAGTGCAGAAGCAATGAAAGCACCAGCTTCCAGATGCTCAGCTAGACACTGGTGGGTAAGGAGATGAGAGTGCAGGCAGTCAAAAAGAAGTGGCTGAGGATGTGATGTCAGGAAAGCTTAATGCAGAGATGGGGGGACATTTGGTTCTCTTGCATTTGAGCGAATTCATACCACAAGGAAAACATTCCATGCACATGCTTGCGTGTTTGCAAGCTACAATTGTTAGTCCCTGCTGCTTTCAGTATATGTATCAACTCTATCCTACTCTGGAGAGGTTTCAGTTGATCTGTAGTCTACAAAAAGCTTAACAACTTCATTGATTCTATATCCTAAAAAACTGAAAGGTATTGTTTCTCATTTAAAAATACATTTTCTTTTTAACAAGAGAAGACAGGAATGTATGTAAAGTATAAGAATGACATATTTAATTTTACTTTTTAAATTAATGACTTGATATTACAATTGTTAGCAGAGTGATCCAAACTCCCTTCTCTTAACGGGGCGAGGGCAAGGCTGGCTCTCGTAGCCAAAGCCAGGTTTCTGACAATCCTTTCTCATTTGGGGCTGTCCTTTCAAAAAGTTATAGGGCCAGATTAACTGATACTCTCTGACTGTTTTGTACAGCTCTGCTGACACATAGCAGCCATAAACCTAAGTTAACTGGCCAGTTACAGCTGCTCTGTGTCACTGAAATATATCTGAGAATCTGACTCCTGATCTGTATAAATCCTTTTAGGAGGAATCTAATATTTGTTTTGTTTTCTTCTCTTTTGCAGAAAGATATATGAAGAAGAGTAAGTACTCTGCCTTTCTTACATGTAAAATAATCTTTAAAATACCTTTAATTTATCTTTAGTATGTTTAGAACTGTACAGGTGAAAATTTTAAGATGACAAGCTTTTTATGTCAGTATAAGCCCAAGATTTTTCCAGGACATATGTAGAGGGCTCTGAAGACTGCAAGACTATTTGTCAACAACATAGTGTCAGTTTTTGAAATTCAGACATTCTGATATCATTTTGCATAGGCTGCTGTAGATCTGCTACAATACAGACAGATTCTCAGGTAAAGGTGTTTTTAACCTGATGACCCCTTCAGTAGCCTTATATGAGAAGCCCACCTTAGGATTTTCCTTCTGACAGTGACAGTGATGAGCTCATTTCAATGCTTAGCCAGAAAATTCCTCCAACTGCTGGTGAGTTGTGGTTAAGAGACTTCTGTGCAACATGTGACATCTTTGAAAAGCTATAAAGGAGAATTTATCACAGCTGCAGTTTCTGGTCAACCAGCAGGTTGGGATCATTGAAATGCAGCAATGCCTGTAGTTACCTGTGGTGAGAGGTCAGAGTAGGGGGTGGCTGAACTGAAGGAAAAAATTACAACTTCAGATGAAATGTTAAGAGAAGAGAGGAGCAAATGTGGTCTATATTGGTAGGAGAGGAACAGACCTACCTATAAAATCAGAGAATTTATTAATCAGTCAGTCATTCACATGCCATAATTATGATCTGTGTAAAATAGGTTTCAAAGGATTTGAATGTTGAAAGTCTAAAGTTGGGGGTTCCAAGCTTTACCCTATGACATGAAATAGTTTTTCTGCATTTTGTTTTGATAAAGGACATTCTTGTATACTCCTGTCCCTGAGCTTGGCTACCTCACATGGTGTGGTAGTGTTTGCCTTCCCTGCTGACTGGCAGGGCACTCAGAAATCCCATCACCTGCAACTCAGATTAGAGGTTGCAGAGTTGCAGCAGGACTGCACCCAAAAATCCAGTTGATGTTGAATTGAAAAATAGAGCCTAACTCACTCCAAATGATCTGTGATGTTGCTGCTTCTAGATTGCTTTTCATTCAAGCATGATCAAGAAAACAATTACACAAATACCAGACAGTGCTGCCTTTTGCTAGCAGCTCGATAGGTTAAAAACTCTGCTTGGCTTAACAAGTGTGTGGCCTCAGTGAATTGCCTGGGTTTGCATGAGAGGCTTACGGCATGGTGAATTATTTGTCCTACATGCCTTGTACTAAAATGAAGCTGCACAGCAAACCATGAAGCCCGAGACTTTAAGTTGGCTCTGCAGTTTGATGCCTGCACACTATTTCAAAACTGGCAAGCTGCATATCCCACCAGCCTCAGCCCGGCTGTACCACACTGGCTGTTGTGTTTGCTGCTGGAACAAGCTGGTGGGTAATAAGAGCAAATGAAACTACATCCTGCATCACCTGCCTTTGTGTACCTCTCCATCATGGGTTTTTTAAGCAGGTGGGAATCTTTCTGTGTGTGTGACTTTGGGAGGCAGGAGGAAGGGTGTGCTGTGAAGCTCACTGCAGTTACACCAGCTGCATTTACTGCGGAGCTACGGTAATAATTTGTGATGAGGTTAGTACAGCTATGTATGACCTAGAATACTTGCTAAATTCACAATAACACGGGGAGAGGGAAGGCTGAAGTAGCATCACAAATGAATTATCAACTTAATTTTCTGCACAATAGATGTCACAAGCCATTACTGTCGGTTGTGTGGCAAGGCCATGTCCTACCCAGTGGCCGGGTGTGTCCCAGTGGGATGCACTGCAAATGGGACTTGTCCAGGAAGAGTGGCTATCTCAGCTAATCGTGCTGGGGAGAATGAGATGAGTTGAACTTTGTGGCATTTGGTGCCCCAGGGAGTCATTATCTTATAACAAACCTGCTATCTCTCACACCATACTGCAAGACTGTGTCATGCAGATACGAAACAGAGGACTGTTTATCACTTGGGCAGCTGTCCAAAGTGCAACTATATAAAGACAAGACACTTGAAGATTTTTCCATTCATGAGGCAGCTTTTATAGATTTGCATTCATGGGGCTTTTCAGAGAAAACAATAACAATTTAAGAATTTTTTTTTTTTCATTATTGCTGCCAGAAGCTGGAAGAAGGGAAAATAGCTCTCCATTTAATGTAGGGTACAGGGGAAATGAGGGGGATTGAAATGATGAGAAGGTTTCGGGATATCAAGAAGCCTTAAAAGGCATCTACTGTTAATTTTTTTTCATGCAGAACTTTTTTACAGATAATGTCTGTTTGAGAGAGATGGTTTAAATATGCAGATGTCTCTTCTCAAAGACATTCAAATTTTTAGTTAATTAGTCAGCAGTAAGGATTGGCTCTTGTACTTTTTACACACATAAAAATGGGAATGAAGGCTTTTTTTTATTTTTACTCTTTCTGCTGCACAAAACAATAGATGTCAGCATGCAAAACCAAGTGGCTGTTCCCTGTTCTTTGTACTTTCCCACATTGTGTTATTTCATCTTTCCGTATGCAGAAATCCTTCTTTGCCTACCCTTAATTCCTGCATAGTTAACGTTAAACAACTTTTTCTGCTCCAAAGCAGCCTTTTGGCCATGCAAATGGAAAGCTTGCTCTGCTTTATTGCTCTCCACACTGTTACCAGCAGCTCATGCTCAGTTTTGGCAGGGACGTCCCAGGTAGCTCATGCTGGAGCTTTGCCTGGTTTGCTGAGGAGCACTGTAGCAAGGAGAGGTCAAGGACATGTCTGTCCTGCTGCTGGTGGTTCAGCAGTGGCTGGGCCTGGTCTTAGGACTTGACCACCTGGTGTTACCTGTTCTGGGTAACTCATGTTTCTACCAACCACATAGAAGGTAATGAAGGCACGTATGGCTCGGTCTTGCCCTTCCCTGTTTTCTTCCAGGCTGTTGTGACAGCCTGCACACTGCACAGCCTTTTCCATTCAACCATGGAGAGTGTAAGCAAAGGCTTTTGTCCAGAGCTGGAGCATGAGTTCAGCTGGCTTGGGGCCCAAGAGCTCGGGTGGCCTTCATGGCCTGAGGCACTTGGATGCCTGGGGAAGCTGCTCTGCTGCCCTTGCCCAGCCAGTGGGGATTGAGCCCAGATCCACAGAGCACCCCTGTTGCCTGTGCTGGAAGCTGTGACTCTCCTACTCTCATCCTTCTGACACCCTGACCAGCTGCCTGCTTTGCCTTTGTGTAAGGAGTCTTCTGGCAGGTTGGATCAAGCCTGGGTGAATATCTTGTGTGTTCAGCATTTCCCCAGACCCAATGTGGTACCCTTTGGAAGCTCAGGCATCATTAGAAATAGCTAACTGGTAGCCAGCAAAGAAAAACCACAAGTAAAAGACAGTAAAGCTTAAGGGTCAGGTCACTGCAGCAATTTTGTGAGAAGGGATGCAGTGTGAGCAGGCTCCCTAGTTACTCATAGCATGTAGATGTTGAAATTTTAAGCCTGGGGCGCCAGAGCAGGATGTAACACCCCTGCTCACATGCCTTTCTCAAACTTCCTGTTATTTGTTCTTCCACCTACTTCTCCCTTCCTGGGTGTTGTGATGTGTAAGTTATGCCACACGCACCCTCAGACTGAGTGGGACAATTTCAGAAGTAATATCTAAGCAATAGTCTGGTAGGTTGCTGAAAATACAGAAAATTCTGGGTGTGTTTCACATTGAGGGGGCAACAGGAGAGTTTAATTTACAACAGGCTCCATTCCCTGACAGATGTGTCTTATTTTTTGACTTAAATGGTAATTGCACTTAAGTGCAATTACTCAGTGCAAAGCACTCCTCTGGTTTTGATATTTTCTGTAGGTGAAAGCTCAGCTGAAGGATATAAAAGGCAGCAGCTTCAATCACTAGACAGAAATAATAACAAGGTTTTGCCTTCAAGGAATTTCTTATTTTGTGACAATTTTTTTGGTATAAATTACAGAGGAAAGCCAAATCTAATGGACATGGGATCCCTGATGATTAAACCAGTGCAACGGTTGATGAAATATCCCTTGTTACTCCATGAGCTCTTGAATTCAACTCCTGCTTCTCACCCTGACCACAGGGCACTACAAGATGCCCTTTTTGCCATGAAAAACATTAATGTGAACATCAATGAACTTAAAAGAAGGAAAGATTTAGGTAAGCAAAAAGCACAGCAAGTCTTTGTAGGTTTGCACTGTTCATGACAAGAGAGGTTTCAACTCTAGGTATTTTACTACAACAGTTTTGGCTGGTGCCACCCATGCTGTGTTTCACTGAGTTTCAAGAAGGTAACAGATGCCTTAATATCACTTATCCTCAGCCAGCTATGTTATCTGCTTGGTAACTCCAGTATCAAAACTATGAAAGAATTCATGTTATATTGTCTGTAATGCAGTTGCAAACACTGATAATAATTAAGATGCAGTAATAGTAATATTTCTTATAGACTTGCCACATTGAAGCCCGAACTTCACTCTTCCCAAGGTTAGTGTTGATAACAGGGTTTTCATCCTCTCAACCATTTTCACACAAGATTACAGCAAGTGACATCAAAGTGTCTGCTCTCAAGTGATTTCATATTTGTGTGCCTGTCCCTGTGAAAAGTCCTGCGAATACAGGTTATTAATGTAATGAAATTCTCTGTCTGCAGTGCTGAAGTACAGGAAGAATGATGATGATGAAACCCTTAAAGAAAAGTTTTCCCGACTGAACATTCACTCCATTAGCAAGAAATCCAAGAGGGTCACCAGCCACCTGAAAATTCTGACAGGGGGAGAACCTCAGGTACTTACTCATCCTACTGCAGATTTGCATCGACAGCTTCAGTTCTGCTTTTGCTCTGGATGTTTTTCAAAATATGTTGGAAATGGAGTTTGTGGTGTTGCTTTTTTTTTTCTGCATAATTTATAAAGTCATTTTCTGACTGTCACAGAAGACAGGAAAGATCTTTGTGATTGAAATAGAAAATAGTGTAATGTGTTCTCCACCTTTTCCTTTTTTGCACAAGAGTTTCTCAAACTTCTGATCTTCAGTAGAGAGGAAGTGAGTGGTAGTTTTGGGAAACTAAGCCTGAGGTCAGCATTTGGCAGATAAACTGGCAGTAGTTATTATTGGTGCTGAGAAACGTGTTCAGTCCGTCTTGCTCCATGTTGTAGCATTCCAGTTCAGAACCCATCAAAGAAGATGAGCAATAACTCTAATTAGAAAAGGCCATGGGCTTTGCCTCTACATGTGTAAAGACCTGGAACCATCAAAACTACCAGAAACAAAGAACTCTGTGATGAGCCTGATGGGTGTTGGGCAGCCAAAAATAAAATCCTCCTTCATAATTTCAGAGTTGTAATTCAAAACCTAGCAGGATAAACATTTTCAGGAAAGCTTAAATCTAAATCTAAAAGAAAATCAATTGCAACTGACCTTGAAAAATGATATCCAGTGCACCTCACTGCATGAGATGGCTGATCATACAAGGTCACTTGCCTTTCTAGATGTGACTTTACAAGGCACATGCCATTTTTTCCTGTTTTGTTTTTTATCAGTGGTTTCCCCCTTTCTCTGGTGCAAACTACCCACATTTTTTTTTCTGTTCATTTATTTGTACAGTGGAAATTTTTGTATTCAGAATGTGACAGGCACCAGCAAGGCTATAAAATGAGGAAAAAAAAAAAATTAAATTTGATTAAGAGGATATGTGATTTTTTTTTTTCCTTTAGAAGCTGCTGGTTTATGTTTTTTGGTTTTATTTCTCATTAAGCTTGAAACATTTGAGAATCATTTTAGAATCAGAACACATCTGTTAAAGATTTAGCCGGCTCTGCTGTTTAATTAGACTAAGAAAGTTTCTAGTACGCATCCTGAAACACGCTGTGACCCTTGCAGCGAGACCCTTAAGACCAGCCCTCAGATTTCTCAAGCTCCCCAAGAGAGAGGTGGGCAGAAATAAACGTGTTTTCGGGGTGTTTCCAGCTGGCGCACAGAAGCAGCACAAGCCCATTCCCGACTGCCGGCGTTTCCAGGGAAGGGCTGGCACGGCTCTTAGGGGGAACAGCGCCACCTACAGCCCCCCGCGGGGAAAGCGC
Source organism: Lophotriccus pileatus (assembly GCA_035583135.1). NCBI lineage: Eukaryota > Metazoa > Chordata > Aves > Passeriformes > Tyrannidae > Lophotriccus > Lophotriccus pileatus. The sequence continues at coordinate 24,419,472 of JAWWES010000133.1, forward strand.
CCCGTCACCCACGGACCGGCACCCGGGCGAGGGGATGCCACGACGCCAAAACATCTCACCATCTTCCCCGTCCTCTCCTCAAACGGAGCAACAATTAGGGCTTTTGTCGGCACGCGCTGGTGTGCTCGTTACAAAGCAACTCCACGAGGATTTAAAAATGGAATTCTCTGTCGTGCTGCCTTGCGGTTTTCACTTCTCTTGAATTAAGAATGGAGTTTGGGAGAATTAAGGGTTGATGTGTTTTCCAAGGGAGGAGTTCAGGGTAGGTTTGGGATTTTTTTAGCAGCACTCCGGATGTCTCTTTCATTAGCCAGGCTCCTTTGGGCTGCCAAAATAACAGTGGAAATGTCTATTTTAGGTGAAAGATCAAACCTTTAATAAGGAAGAAAAGTTGTTTCGAAGCTTAGAGAAGACTGTGAAATTGTGTGTGAAGAACATTTCGCTCTCTTCGCAACATCTACAGGTGGGTACGAGCCTTTTTGAAATCTATGGCCACAAACCCTGTCCATAACCAGTCTGACACAAATTTCTGCCATTGGTTAGGCAACACCAAATTATTTATAAGCAGGCCTGTCTACATCAAAGTATTAAATAAATGAGCTGTGCTGCTGCTGCATTGCTGAGCCCATGGCAAAGAAGTTTTGAAGCTATCTCTTTTGCATTTTTCCCCTGACAGAAGCAGGCTCTGTGGAGACCCACAGGTGCAGTGCAGAGAAGAAGGTGCTGTCTGGTGGCACAGTTAGGACTTTCAATCGCTGTGTGAAGCTGTCGCGCCCATCTGCTGCAGTCGAGCACAAACAGCTTCTCATTAAAAATGGAAGAACTGAGTTGCAGCCATATGAATTACAATGTCCTAAAATATGTATTTTGGATGTGAGGGCTCCTTCCTTTATCCTGTTGCTAGGTTGTGCTGAGGCCTGGCATTAGATGTACAGAGTGCTCAAGTTCTGCAAAAGTCTTTGCTTCAACCCTCCTCTCCAAAGTTGAAAGTTGGCTTGTGACTTATCAACCTCCCCCTCTCAAGGACTACTTGCCAGCTTTGGCATGAGGCCAAAGTGTAAGTGTGCCCTAACCAAACTTGAAAGTTGTTTGAGAGGTAGGTAAGATCAAAAGCTGGCTGGCTGGGGCTTATTACAAATGCACCTTGTTTGGTTCAGCAAACAGGGTGAGGCCAGTGAGCTCAGCCCTCAAGGGTTGATGCCTGGAATGGTGCTGACAGTTCCTTATCCAAATGGATCCATATTTCATTAAGACTAAAATTCTGAGTGAAATACACCACTTTAGTTCTACTTAGTTCCCCAAAAGAGGCTTTTGAGGGTGCATGGGTCTTGAGCTGGCTTCTTGCCGAGGAGTAGCTGATTTCCAGTGGGACATTCATTAGTTTAGGGCATAGTTTTTCCAGGTGAACATTTACAACTTGATTCTTAGGTAGTTTACACTGAAAATAGACAAACCACAGGAAAATATTATCTGAGTAAACAACCCCACAATGGCTGGAAACTGCACAGCAGCTGCACGGGTGTCAGAGATGGAAAATTCCATCAGCAGTATCTGCCCGAGCAAACACAGTATATTAAAACAGATTGTAATACTGTTTCATCTTCCTGCCATCTTCTCTTTCAGGATTCTATACATCTGGCTGCCCAGAATATAATTGGGCTTCAGGAAATCTTGCAAGACAAAGCCAATGACTGTTTGAAAAAAGGGAACAACACAGCAAATCTCTGTGAAGACCTTGTAAGTTTATGCAATGTCCAGTGTTACACAGCTATCTGGATGTGTGAGAGAACAGGTGTATGTGAGGAAGACTAGGACAGAAAGGAACTAAAACCCCCCACCTTTGGAATCCATTGCGAAAGATGAGTGGGGTTTTTGGTTGAGTTTATGTAAGAAATAAGATAAAATTCAGTGTAAATGCACTGCATTTTCCCTAGAAGAACTAAAGAAAACCTCTCAAGCTAAATTCCTGGGTTTAAACTAAAATCTTTGTGCTAAATTTGTGTGTCTTCAGACAAGAGCAGCAGATCTTTGCATTTCTACTTTTGTTACCAGCACTTGCAGTTTAAGAGTGACTTTTGTGATCTATATTGGGCTCATGTACTGTTAGTTCCTGGAATCACAGATGGGTGAAAATCTCAGATTTATTGACTTTTCAAGTAAGTTATTACCTTTAGAGTCATAGAATCATAGAACTGTTTGGGTTGGAAAAGGCCTCTAAGATCTGTCCAGATATTAACACAGCACTGCCAAGTCCTCTACATAGGGAAACCATGAAAAATCTGAGTATACCCCATAGTAATTAATAAAGCAATTAAAAAAAAAAAGCTAAGGGTTTTTCAACTAGTCTTTTGCTTTCAGAATTCAAATAAACTCTAATTTCTGGGTCTAATAAGACAGCTGAAATGTCTCTTCAAAATGGGACAGGCTGCTTCTTCAAAGAGCTGCTCAATCTGGAAAAATGCAGTGGTGGAGGTTTTCTTACACTTTCCTAGCTCTGTGCTGACTAAAATGTAGCCATTCAATCCTTTCCAAAACACTCAGTCTGCAAGAAAAAGAACGCTCTTTGGCAGACCACAACTTTCAGGACAGTGACAGGGAAGTAAGATATGTATATCTTTTCCTATGAAATTTGCCTATTCGAAAATTATCTCAAAAATCGGAGAGATATTTTTCATGTCTTTACAATGAAAGAGTGCATTAAAGTGCAAAAGAGTACCCGTCTGTCATTGCAGTGGTGAGCATGTCCATTATGGAAGCTGCCCTCATATTCAGAAACAACAAAGAGAAATAAAAGTAATTCCACAAGAGCTGAAACAAAATACTTCTTTTAGAAAAAAAATGTTAACACCTATCAGCTCATGACCAAGTTATTCTGAAGGTCTGTGTAATTAAAAAAAACCCAAACAACTTAATATTATTTGTTTAAACTGAGGACATTGCTATTAACCATGTTAAATTGTCTGTTTATTTCTCTGTCTTGGATTTACAAGATTACAAGAATTCTCTATCCTATGTATAAGGTTTTTTTAAAACCAAACTTTTGTCCTGACATTGCACAATGGGTAAATGTTCTCACTGAACAACCTATAGGGTTCTTCCTGTGTTTTCCTAAAGGGTTTTTATCAAGGGAGGTCTCAGCACTGGGCTTGGGTTAATTTTTTTCCCCCTTTGTGCATTTGTCAATAATTAATACCTTCTTATCTTGTTAGATTTTTGGGAAAATTTTCAGTGGAAATAAAATAGGAGGTATCTAGCCAGGGTATGTCATCTTGGCCTTGGATGAGCAATTCTGGGGCTAAAATGGATCTGTCCTCAACTGTGATGGTTTTGGAGGGTACAGAGACAGCTGATTGTATTCTCACATTCAACCCAACAGCTTAATTCACATAGAACATCCAAGAGCTTAATATGATGATGAGTTTCACTCACTACAAGCCTGTGCTATATCTGAACAAGTGACTTACAAAAATAAATTTTATTTCATGCAATATTAATCCCTCGAGACAATTAGAGACTAATGGAAAAGTCTGAGACTTTTTTTTTTTTTACCAGGTGTCTAATTTTGTTGATTACTAGAGATAAAACCAACAAGCATAACCTAATTTAATCAAATCAAGTGATTGTTTGTGTTTGCTTAAACAGGAATTGAGTTACAGCTGTTTCCAGAAAAAAAAAAAAAAAAAAAAAAGGCAAAAAAGACTGCCACTTCACAAGGTCTCATTGCCTTTAGGCTGTATATTGGCATGGGCCTTTCAGTTAAGGAAATCCTGGTTTTACTGGACCACTATACCAACCCTTGCTGTTTTCCCCCAGTGGTAACACCCCATGGTCAGTACCACAGGCTGCATGTCCAAGGCACCACTGCCATTACCAGACACTGCAGGCTGCAAAACTGATACCCCTCCTTTGCAGTGTCATGAAGGAGATTCTAAGTCATGCTGGACCCTGCTTGAGCCTGCCACTGAAAGCAACACTTTGTGAAGACTAATTAACAGATGGCTTGACAGGCTGCCATCGGGCTCAACCTGTTACGGGGTCTGAAGGACTGTATGAATAAAGTAATGAGTAGGTCTGTTTTATACCTTTCCAGATGGCTCAACTGGACAAGCTGATTTTGACTCCTCTCTCAGCACTGCAAGCCTTGTTTTCAGGCCCTCAGAAGCTCATCCAGAAGCGCTATGACAAGTTGTTGGACTACAACAGCTGCCTTCAGAGGTCAACCGGAGAAGAGCTGGACCTGGCAAAGAAAGACTATGAGGCTCTAAATGCACAGCTAGTGGAAGAACTTCAGGTATTCAACAGAGCAGCCAAAAAGATTGTGTTGAACTGCCTATACTGCTTCATCACCTTCCTCAGGAATATTATGTCTGCAGCACTTCAATTGAATTCTGCTGTGGTGGTGCCTGTTCCAGTAAGTACATTAGAAACAGGGATAGCTCTGACTTAATTTGTCTTTTTTCTCTTTCTGTATGCTTTGGTTAAAGTTATGTAGGACACACATATACACATGTACAAGCTACATGTGTGTTTTTTTCCTTTGCAAGCTTAGCAAAGGTTAAAAATTCATAGAATCACAGAATTGTTTGGGTTGGAAGAGACTTTAAAATTCATCTAGTTCCAACCCCACTGGCATGGGCAGGGACATCTTCACTAGACCAAGGTGCTCAGAGCCCCATCCAACCTGACCTTGAACACTTGCAGGGACAGGGAATCCACAACTTCTCTGGGCAACCTGTCCCAGTACCTCCTGACATCACCCTGACAGTAAAGAATTTCTTCTTAATATATAATCTAAATTTACGTCCTCTCAGTTTGAAGCCTTTAGGCCTCCTTTAGGCTTCCTTACTGGAAGGCCGTGATAAGGTCACCCCAGACTCCCAGAGACCTGAGCTCTGAGAAACATATGTTCTGAGCTTAAGTTTTTTCAGATCTGGACTTTTCATAGAGAATGATCGTAATGGAACTGTTCCAGCTGTTGCAATGACAGTAATGGCAAGAACATTACAGTGAGGCAAAAAGGAGGCAGCTGCTAGCATTTTAGTCTTGTTTCTTAGCATCTACCCTAAATGGCCCAGGAAACAAAGGAAAGAGAAATTCTAAGAAAGCATATGAACATTTCTGTGGCTGCTAGACCTGCAGAGTATGACTGCAAAATGACTGCAAATGACTGCAAAAGATAAACAAATTAGGAGATATGATGAAATAATTTTTATGGAAAGCAAGTTGCTTTTAAACCCAAATATGCTGTAGAAGCTCTTGCAGACATCTCTTGGCAGTAAGGAATAGCTTTGTCTATGCTGGCAGAGAAAGTCCAAATCATTTCACTTATGTACAGCCAGAAGTACCAAAGGAGCCTCTGTGGGCTACACAGGAGGGCATTAGTTCTTCCAGCCCACTCTACTCTTTCTGAGCACTATGGTCATTACCTGAAGATTGAAATTGAAAAACTGTTCTCAATTGGTGTGACAATCATACTGTGTTTCAGTTATGTCATACTTTTGCTTGGAGGACTTGAGCCCCCTGAGAAGCACAGTGCCTTCCACACATCCAAATCCACTCACCTGAACCAGAGCAAGGCTCTGTATAGGAAACACATTGTTGTAAGGCAGTTCTAGAGCATTCCTTCCCATCAAGACTTGAACACAGCACATTACAGCCAGGGGTAGTTGAAAAAATTAAGAAAGCAAGGTAAGGATCAAAACAGAGCTATGTGTTTAATGGGAAAATGAAGGCTTTTCCCACATGAAGAAATTGCATCCCTGTAATTTGACATTTTCCTATCTTGAAAGCTATTGTACGAGCATTGTTTTTGGTGCAGGTCTGGCTACAAAATCAAATTCTTTTTCTTTCTTTTCTGTTTACATCAGCAAATACATTTGGGATTAGGCATAGACCAAAAGCACAGGGACTCGGCTTACCCAACGATTTTTAACCTGTTTGCAGCACCCAGTTGCACAAACACACATCTGTGGGGTAAGCTGCTCCAAGCTGCGCAGCACATCGGCCGCTCTGAGAGCTGCTGAGATGCACATTTGCATCTGAAAGCAGGTGGCTCAGTAGCATAAGTGTAAGGCTGTTCATTTTCAGCACCGTTCAGAATATTTTTAATGGTTTAATTTCAATTGCCATGTCTTTTAAATCTAATAGCAATTACTAGAAACTTTCTTTAGGCGAGACCCTTTCTTCTCTTTATGTCCTGTATGTAGAGACTGCACTGCACTATGGGCTCTGCAGAAAATTGGCATAACTTGTCAGATTTCCTGACTCCTAGCATTCAGCCCATTAAGCCAAATCTGCTCTCTCTCAAATCTCTTTACCATTTTGTACATGAGATCTAACCCACATTTGTGTTTGCAGCTGTCCTCCTCAAGCATCTGTGAAGTGCAGAATCAATTGATAGAGGAGGTTCACAAGCTGAATTTTGTAAAAGAAAACAGCAGTGCAACATTTATTGAGAGAAAATTGAGCTTGGAAAGAAAGAAACCTGTCCCTTCTCCGGTGAGCACCATACGTCTGAATTGTGTATGAAGCATCCTCTTTTGATCACTTTTGAAACAAATCCATTTTTATGCAACCTAAAGGTTTGGGCTTGGTCTCTTAACTGTGTCTCTGAATCAGGCCATTAGAGTGAAGCTGTTTCATTGACTAGTAACTTTTGAGGATTTTTCACTTTTTTCATGTTATTATCTTGAAAATCCACTCGAAATTACCTCTGATTATCCTTAGGCCATTAAGCACATGTTAAGTCTAGGGTTGTATAAATAACTTGGGTTAGTTCTTTTGTTAAATACTCTTTTAGTGTATCTTAGTTTTGTAATTCAGATGATTGTTTTCCCCATGCTCAGCTGTGATTATGTGTACTGGTGTTTGCACACATATGCACACAGATATACCCCGACAGCAGAAGATTTGACAAATCCACCAGGAAGTCTGTGTCTCCCTGGTTCCCAATCCTATCAGATATTTCCAGAGCTTTTAGGAGTCTAGTTTACAGTAAAATAAAGACTTAACTGCAGGTTTACAGAAGAAGCTGAGCAAGCTGTAGGATTCCTTTTAGCATCAGAAAGGCAAATGTGTTCTTGCTTCTGTGATATGTTAGGATCATATTGATGTGCAGCATCTCTCTCCCTGCACTCTGAAACAAATATGCTTTCAGCATTTAGGGAGGTAATTTCATCCAAAAAGCAGACAGTTCGGGTACCACTGATTTTTTTTTTGACTAGTGCCTTATCATGCAAGTTGTCATGTGGTCTTAGCACACCTCAGCCCGTTCTTGGATTATACTGTTTTTTGGTGATATTCCATAGGAATACAAAGGTCATTGCTTTAGAAAAACAATTAAGCAAGAGACAGTTCACGTACAGAACACAATCCCTTTGAGAGCAGAGGACAGACTAGGAGGTCTTTAATCAGTGAAATTTCTGCACTTAATTAAAATCTGCCCTTTACTGCTCACCTGCTAATACAGCAGTGGGACAGCTCCTTCCTGCATATGCAAAGGCCATTTGGTCACAAATAGCTGTGTAAGTAACTCCTTGGTCTATGTGTAAAAACGCGGGGTCCGTTGGCAACATGCACAGATTATTCAGCAACTAAGTTGCTCTAGAAGTGACCTCAGCATTACTGAGTCTGAATTTTTTTATTTTTTATTTTTTTTTTTTGCTTTTCAGGCGGAGTCCCCACGTCAAACAGAAGGCCACAGGTCTAGGCTGTTGTCTACGTACAGCCCCGAGTCGCTGTACCAAGCCAAGCGCAAGTGCAATGCCACTCAGGAACTTGATATTGATTTACATGAAGGAGAACTGGTGGCTGCTGTGGAGCAAAAGGACCCCTTTGGAAGTACAAGCAGATGGCTTGTTGACACAGGAAGTAAGTTCTCTGCACAAAGGTCCCAATAACAGCTTGCCTTTGGGATATTGATTCTTTTTCATTCCGGCCCCATCTGTTTGCCTCTGTCATACTGACAGCTGCATAAAATGGCTGGTTTTGAAATTATTTTAACAATGTTTCGCTGTTTGTTTATTTTCTGTCTCTTTATTCTGGTTTCTAGTCCTTAAAGGGTATGTGTATTCCTCCTTCCTGAGGCCTTACAATCCAGCCAAAGCACAAAAGGATGTCACAGAAAACGGCTTTGGTGATGATGATTTTGATAATATCAGCCTCTTTGTCTCTTCACGGCCCTCTACTGACAGCAGCACAAGAAGTCCAGGGCACAAGAAGAGTGACAGCAGCTCTTCTCGTCAATTCTGTGAAAATCCCACAATTAATGGCACAGGGACTCATGCTCTTCAGGATACGGATGATCCACATGTAAGTATGAGACACACTGCCAGTCTTCTTGTTGCTCCTATTTCAAATCTAGAATTATACTGTTTATAATTAAATGGTTTCCTTTTACACCAGAAAAGACTGGCACTAATCTATCAGTGTGACTTGGGAATTTGTTATCCTCTGTTCTTAAGTAGCTACGAGGGAGGAAAAGATAATCAGTTAAACTGTGAATTGCAGTCCTGTGTCACAGAAAACAGACTGTTGTATTATCCCATGTACAATGCCTCATGGTTCTTCTTTGGAGCAGGAACCTGCAAAATAGCTCAGTTTGGGGCATTTTTAGATTTACCATTGACAGGAAATTTGTGGCAATGCTGATCAGCAAGGCACAGAAGTAATCCATGTGACCCAGTGACCCACATTTGAATACAAGAGCTTTGGGAAAGGTGTTTCTTTCTGAGAAAACCTTGCTGGAAAATTCTTCATGCAATCCACAGCCACTTGGTGTGAGCTGAAAACCAGTGTAGTAAGGTGATGAGATCTTGGAGTTTGGTTCGTTCCTCCTCATGCAGAAATCCCCAGAACCTTCAGTTTTACTTTTTATTTGGCCCTGTCCAGCAATCACAGGTGCTGCTTGTGCACTGGTTTGTAGACGTTATTGCGTGTTTTCTGTACACAGAATTCATACCAGTACGCAATGACAGGGTTAAGGTGCGGCTACATTTTTCAATTCCGGTTTTGGTTTACGTGGCTTTCGTTTTTCAGACCTTCTATGCTGTTTACGCATTTCAAGCAAGAAATGACCAAGAACTGAGTCTTCAGGAGTACCAGAAGGTTAGGATACTTCGGTTTTCTGACCTGAGTGGCAATAAAGAATGGTGGCTGGCCGAAGCAAAAGGTCAGAAGGGATATGTACCATCTAATTATCTCGGGAAGATGACCTACGCTTAGGAAGAGAAGGGCCCACCGAGCCAGTCTCTCTGAAGCAGACGGAATAATCAGCTGTTACATTTTGCAGCAAGCAAGGCAAACTAACAAGTGATTGACAGAAGCCATGGTATCCAGCACACAAACGATATTGGGAACCTCCATCCTCCAAAAGCTATCACCTTGTCAAGATCTGAGTGAGGAAAGATTTAACTAAAAGACTGATCCTGGTTAACATCCTGAAGAGCTTGCTTTTCTATTACTCCATAATTTTCTCTTTCGTCAAGAGTCAACGTACAAGTACAAATCACAGCTGAAATGATGTTTTTCTTCCATAATATTTAGCAAATAATATTCAAAATGAAGAGAATTAGCCTTGAAAAAGGACTAATTCAGTCATCAGGGATACTGTAGGCTGAATTGTTCCTTAACTTTTATTTCAATGAACATAGATGCATCTCAAAACTTGAGCTTTTTGACTGTCTGTTTTTATCCTCAGCCACTTTTGTAATGAACTTTTTTTCTCAGTGGAGATTATTGAATGGGGAAAAGGGGTTTCATTTTTTAGGAAACATTTCAATTTACAGTATACCAAAGTGTGGTGGTACCAGTGACTGGTCCCAGAGAAGAAGGTATGTTTAGTTAAATATGGAAATGCAGGGAGGAAAAGAGACACAAGAAACAGCTACTGTGAATATAAGGAGTTACAGTTTTCAAAAGAATTACACAGCTGCTTCATATGGTATAAACAGTTTGTAGCAATATGGAAGTACCCCAGGTTTGAAATTCCACATAAGTCTCCACACTAAGCAGCTCATGCAAGATCTGTGTAGTGAAATGAAACCTCTAGTATTACTCCTGGGAAATTTATTGATTTAAAAAAAAAAAAAAAAGAAGAAGAAGAAGAATAAGAAGAAGAGTCAAGTGGTGCCTTTGAATGAATATTTAGTGCCTATCTGATTCCTTAAGTCGGATACAGGGATCATATCGTCTAGTAAATATGCTAGGAGTTAAGATTCATCAGAATTTCTCTTCCAGAAAAAAAATGATACTCCAAGTGTCTGATGTTAGATTGAACAGTGAAGAATGTATTGATGAGCTCATTCACTTTTTGCAGACTTCAGAGTCAAAAGACATACTTTGCTAAACTATCCTCAAAACATAATATAATCCACACTGCATCCTCAATGAGCAAAGAAAACAAGACATCCCAAGGAAGGAGCTGAATGTCCACTGACTTTAGGTCCACTCTTAGGTCCACTGACTGCAGTGATCCTTAGGTCAGGCCAGTGTCCTGCACTTAAGCCAGACTGAGTAGCGATAGAAAATATCTGGTTGGGATTACCATTGATAGCTAACTTCTTGGCACAGTGTATTTCAATACAGCAATGCCAAGGTCCTCTAGTGATAAGTGAACACCTTCTTGTGATAAGCACTGCAACAAGGAAACAAAAAACTGATTACGTCTTCAGCAAATAATGTAACTGACAGTAAACTCCTGTCGGGTATTTTCTGTGTTGCATAATTTCTTATACTGACCGTTAAAACTACAACATTATTAAAATCAAGGTGAGGGTGGGGGTATTGCTGGTTGAGGGTACACAGAAACTATTGTGAAGTTTTGTGTAAATTTCTACTTCCTATAGTTGAAATGTGGGGTATGAAGATGGACTGATTCAAAATGCTTAGCAAGATGTAATAGGAAATAACCTGTCAGCAAAGAAAAGACAAGAGAAGTTAATGCAGTTGATGCAAACCATACTTTTTGCTATGCTAATGAACCTACCTTCATTTTCTTTGATGGTCTCAATTTTCAGATTCTTTTCATAAAAGGGTAAGAAAAGTTGTCAGTCTTGCTCAGAGGATGAATGCAGTGGATCACGGAGATTAGAACCCGAAATTTGTGCTGGATTAAATCATATGATAGAGAAACTTTTAGAGTTCTCCGAGGTGGATATCCAAATTCTGGTGTGCAAATCTCTGTGAATTACTGCTATCCAGTGAGCAGTAACAATAGATAAAGCATTATTTTGTCTTATTGTACATCACCTCAGGCACTGTAATCTTGCTGTTTCCATAGCAAGCAAAAAGAGTTCTCATTCATTTTATGAATGGATGTAGCTGTTTTTATGGAAAACTTCGCCTTTAGTTAAATGAAGTAAATAAAGTGGAGAGGGAGTATCAGCTTGGAAAGCATGGAATGAAAGACTCACCCCTACTAAGCTTGCACTCCTTTGGCTTTTATATTTTGAGATGATGGGGAAGATACAAGAATCTTTTCAGTTATGTCTTACAATTTAGAGTCTTTTATTTGGAGATGATCTATACTTTGCACTAGTTGACACAGTTTTAGAAATTACACAATTGTACTTAATAGGCTTAATGCAGTCATGTAAGCACAATGATGAATTTTTGTATGTCAGACAGCGAAATTAATTAAGGGAAAGAGACAGTAAAAAAAGATTTTTGAAGTCTTAGCTCTGAGAACTCAGCTTGAGTCACAGGGAGAGCTCTGATTTTGAGTGTTAATATACATTCACCATGAAAAATCAGGCTCTGTGAAGGTGTCTCAAAGCGTACTCAAATGCTGCTCTCCAAAATACTCACTAGGTATCCCGATCCTGAAGTAACAAGGAATGAAGGATGAAATATACTGGAGCTGACCACCTAAATTTCACTGAATTTCTAGGGGACTTGGGAACTCCTCAGAGGTCAAATGAAATCCCAGTGTTTTTATATCGTGGGATAATATGATTTTATTATAGCCTCACAACTTGGGATATAGAAAAAGTACTTCATTACGTACACTAGTGGATTGGCTTATGCCATTTCAGAAATTCAAAGTTTTAGCTGCTATCGTTTGATATTATGAATATATTTCAAACTTTTGTTTAAAACAGATGAATGGAAACGACAGTTGTAAAAATGTAAGAGATGCTTCTTGAATCTAAAGCTGTTTGACATTAAGGAGATTTACAATACTTCATATTAGACTTGTTCAGTCACATTTTTGTTAAAATAGTGCTTTAAATACTAGAAACTGAGCTATGTTGGGGCTCCAGAAATTCCTAAGAATATGTAATGCTTTTGCCGCTGTTTTTTTTTAATGTAGGGAAGGGTACAGTATTCTACATTAATGACAAAACTAATTTATTTTGATTGAAGCAGGGACAGGCTGCAGTTTAATGGACTGATTTTGTGTTTGTTCAAATGTGCATTTTACTTACTTGAACTGTTGTGACAATAAACTTGTACAAGAACTTCAAAGACTGGGTCCACTCAAACTGATGGGTTTCCTGATTTAGGGAGTATTTTTAAGTGATGCTGTTGATAACCTGCAATCCAGAAAATGTCCAGTGTAGTGAACAGCAGAGTCCTAGGCTCTGACCTCTGGCACCTGTGTGCTTTACCATCTTCCCTTTGTTTGGATGGTGCTTGTGAACTTTAAGTAGGGACTCACCTTTTCAATGCAAACACAGATTGAAGAATTATTCCTTCCAAATTTTCATCTTTGGAAGCTTAACTGAGTAATTACCTCATTCAAACACTAAAGTATACTTTTGCTGTCATTTTAAGATAGCTTTTAAACATGAAGAAAAATTAAGTGGACCAAATACCTGTATTAGGAAGCACAGCCATGACAATCCTTGTTCCTGCAGATCTATTACTGATAATTCCTCTTACAATATTGTTTGTTCAGAAATACTGAAAAAATCCTTCTTTAAATTATTGCAATAATAAAAATCTATTTTTGTAAAGATGTTTCTTCTTATTTATTGTTTCAAAGAAGATGTTTTCCAGAAGCAAAGAGCTTCATATGCTATCCAACATCTGCCTGCAAAATTAGCTGAGGAAACAGACAGTTGCCTCAGATAAAATGCTGCATTGCTACTATGCATCCTAGCTTATCTAGAAAAAAATTAGAACTTGTTAAACACTCAAAATACTAAGCAAGTTTAAAAATACACTTCAAAGTTCCAAATATCAGCATAGTTCTTCTCTAGCTGCTCCTGAGGTTGTGACTATTACTTACTGCTGTGTCCAGCCAGAGGTCTGTCATGAGTTGTAGAAGATAAAAGCTTGTAAATTACAGAGTTTTGGGTCAGACCTTTCCTTTTAGACCCAGATATCACCAGCAGCCCCTAGTCCAGCCAGAAGGAGCATTTATGGAACCAGAGTAACCTATCATTTCACATTATAGAGGGTATCAAATTTTGGCCATCTATGAAAAAAAATCATATTTAAGTAGAAGTAAAATACTAACACACAAATTTGTAAAATGTTTAAGGAAATGTAGCTGTTTTTATAGTAAATCACAGGGCAATTTGGACTGGGGACAGAAAAATCACAGGACTATTTTCCAGTTATTTTTTCTAAATAAGAGGTATGCTTCTCAAAATTCAGACAGGCCTTCCTTCTTTCTGCCCTACACTAGATTCAACCTGACGTACGACTTCAGCCAAACAATCCTGTAGAACAGACTCCTTTCCTGAAAATACAGTTGTTAATTCCATCCTAACTATAACTTCAAAGCAGAAAGCAACTGTTCCCTTCAATCTACTCTGTTTTTCAGCACTGCCTATCTTACATATTCAAGCTAAACACTTGATTTAAAAGACCTGGTCTCTGCTATAAATCCTTCCTGATATAATACTTCAAAGAATCACAATCCTAACTGACACTTTTATACCAACAGAACGAGACTTTATATTTCATTTAAGAAGCTGGGAAAGTTACAGTGGAAGAAAGTCTTTTGCTGGTACAAATTGTAGCTGTATTGCAGATTTTGCTAATACAGGGATATAGACAAGTCCAGCTAGAATTGGCCTTATTAGAGGGAAAAGACCAGCATGCAAAAAAGGTATTTTATTCTGAATGGTCATACCCTACAGCCAATCCATGCCGGAGTTACAGACATAAAAACATCAGGATACATTTGAATCAGGTCTCAGAAGTATTTTAAATGGCATTAGCTACCACAACTTAAAAACAAGGATCAGTTTTGTTCTGCCTGTGTTCACCCCATAGGTGGCACCTAAAGTAATCTGCGCAGTTCAGCTGTAAGCTCCTGAACTCTGACGAGCAAAGCTATATGGATGTTCAGAGGCAAGACAGAGGCAGCTAGCACCTTGAACATTCCTCTGGGAGCAGGTTTTACTACTGGAATGAACACTTTACATAGGAGCACTCCAGCCATTTAAAGAATCTATCTTCACACTACTACTTAGATCCAGGCAACAGTCTTCTGATTAACACTTAGGAAGAAAATATGCCTTCTGCTTGCTAATGAAAACTGCTTTGGTGTCTTTTCCTAGTATACCACCATTAAAAACCCTCTGTGCTGGAAAGGAAGAAGGATGGGCTGATCAAAAAGCAGTAAAAGTTCCGGATTCCTCCTGCTCATGTTGTTATTTTTACATAGCCCTGGAAGCCACAGGCACTACAAAGATAAAATCTTTCTTTTTTGCCTGCAAAGGAAAAAATAGTTGAAAAAATATGCAAATTTCCCAGGTAGATGAGGCAATCCCGAGAAAATGAAACTATTCCTTTGAATGTTTAAGGAATGTTAGCCTAAATCTTAATTGTGGAGAAGAGAAATGAGGAATGGGAAATAGCTGCATGTATCAGCTTTACACATACTTAAAATACAGGATGGATAAAAATGAATGCTTATGAAAGTCTGCGTGGTGGATTGACCATGGATAGATGCTGGGTGCCCACCAAAGCCACTCTGCCACTCCCCTCCACAGCTGGGCAGGGGGGCTGGAAAATAAGAGGGAAGCTTAGTGGGTCGAGTTAAAGGCAGGGAGAGATCACTCACCATCACAGGCAAAACAGACTCAGCTTTGGGAAGATTAACATGACTTATTACCCATCAGAGTATGATAAGGAGAAAATAAAACACTCCTCCCTTATTTTCAGGCTTTACTTACAAATTCACCATCTCCTCTCTCAGCAGTGCAGGGAGACAGGGAATGGGGTTTGTGGTCACCACACATCATCTCTGCTGTCCCCTTCCTCCTCAGGGGGAGGACTCCTCACACTCTTCCCGGGCTCCACTGTGAGGTCCCTCCCACTAGAGACAGTCCTCCAACCAACCTCTCTAGCACAAGTCCTTCCCAAAGGCTGCAGTTCTTCATGAACTGCTCCAGCATGGGTCCCTTCCACAGGGTGCAGTCCTTCAGGAACAGACTGCTCCAGCATGGATATGCACAGTGTCACCAGTCTTGCCAGCAAACCTGCTCCAGTGTGGGCTTCTCTTTCCGTGGGGCCACAAGTCCTGACAGGAGTCTGCTCCAGCATGTGTGACGGGGTCACAACTTTCTTCTGGGCATCCACCTGCTCCAGCATGGCATCCTCCATGGGCTACAGATCTGTGCTCCCCCATGGACCTTGATGGGCTGCAGGGGTCAGCCTGCCTCATCATGGTCTGCACCACAGACGGCAGGGGAACCTCAACTCCTAGAGCACATCCACCCCCTCCTTCTCCACTGACCTGGGTGTCTATAGAGTTGTTGCTCTCACATATTCTCTCTCTGGCCACAATTGCTGTTGCACAGGTTTTTTTCCCTTTAATACATTACCCCCAAGGCTGATGACCTTGGCCTTGGCCAGTGGCAGGTCCATCCTAGAGCCAGCTGGCATTGGCTCCGTCAGATACAGGGGAAGCTTTGGGCAGCTTCTCACAGAACCCAGCCCTATAGCCCCCTCACTACCAAAACCTGGCCATGCAAATCCAATACGGTCAGAGATGTTTTCACGTTTAGAGATGCTCCCCTCATCACAGAAGGAATAAAGAGAAATTGCTAAATGCTGGTCACAGAGAGCAAGACTGAAGATCATTTTCCAGTGCCCAACTCGAGCCAGTTCTGGAGAGCTGAACACAGCCTGGACCAGCTGGGACAAAGAGAAGGACCAAAAACTGTGAAGAAGAGCTCAGGGGTAGGAGTGGGGAGCTGGAAGAGCTGATACTTCCCAACTCCCTCTTTTAGTTTGGATTGGTAAAGCATTAACCCACATATGACTGGGACAGATTTGAAGAATACAGAAAGACAGAAACTGGCAGGATATGTGGAAACAACTGAAGGGATGCTTGTGGGTGTAAAAACTAGATCTAGTCAAGAAAAAGCCAGGAATGCCTCCATAGGAAGATCCCAGGAGCCACTCTTGAGCTCCCAAGAGCTCTCAAATCTCCTTCATAGCAGCAGCTGGGCTAAGTGCAAGACCATGCTGGGGCAGGGAAGTAGAGGGGGCTTATGCTCTGCAAAATGAAAAGATAAAGCTCATTCCTCTGTTCCTTCCCTGTATGAGAAAGCAGTAAGTGTAGATAGCCATCATACAGGCTGTGGCAGAACAATGGAGAGACCAGAGGCTTCATTTTCCAGACCAGTTGGTAGGCAATTCTTCTTTGGCACATGCCAGACTCATGAATTTTTACAGCAATACTTTGCAGCAAGGACTACCTAGGAAATCAAAAAGTCTTCTGTGTTTCAGGTGTGCCAGAAAGAAAGCAAACTTATTAACCCTCAAGACAATTCCCTTCATTCTATTTTTCCCCCTCTCTCACATCACATAACAATGCTATTTGATTAAAATATACACTAGCTTCCACTTATTTTCCATTCCTATTCAACAGGACAATATTAAGGCCCTCTACAGTTTAAGAAAGCTTGAAAACACTGCCTTGACCCTCTTCCACTCTTTTGGCATGAAGTTTCTCACTGTATAAACCCAAAACAGGCCAATTAACCAAACTGCCAGACCAAAATTCTCCATTTAATTATACCATTGTTTAACAGTTAATTTTTGAAAATGTTTAAAAGAAAATACATTTTTTCCATGATGAACCTGATAATTTGAGATAATTAACTCAGCATAATATAGAGAACTCTGAACACCTCAAGCATTTTAAATGTCGGAATATGGGGTGAAAGAAAAGTGGCAATGACTTCCCAGATTAATAATCCTTTTATTATTAAGAATGATGGTTTCAGAAAGTTCATTTTATTAAGTGTCCCCATAAACATGGGGTTTTTAAGATTCAAAAGTACCCAACTTTTACAATTTCAAGTTTCAGTGCTTTGAGCTACAGAAACAGGAGCATATAATAGTGAATTCCTCCAACATACTCAATTCACGGATTTGCAAATGCAGAAGGAATACTAGAATTACCGAAGTTTGACCTCCTGTATAACATGGGTTTTGGGCTTCCCTGATTTAACCTCCATTTCAGTCCAGTAACTGGGGGATTTTCTTTAAGAAAAACACCGATGCTGCTGTTTCATAGAACACAACCGACAAAATCAGCAAGCAGACGTACTACTTCTTGAGTTTCTTTTGAGCAGCCTTTTTCTTGACCATCTGTAACCTTTTCATAGCATTGAGCTGAGATTCCTGAGAAGTCGGGCCCTTCAGGGAGGCTGACTGATTACCAGTATCGGCGGCGGTTTTACTCGTGCTGCCCCCGCTGTTCCCTGAATTCCCGCTGTTGCCGTTCCCGCTGCTCCCTTGGCTGCTGGTGCTCGGCGCGGCACTGCTGGGACTCGGCAGACCCACTTTGCTGACGTTGTCGCTGCTCACCGAGCGGCTCAGGGTGGTTTTCCCCAGTGTCAGAGGTGGAGGAGGTTTCAGCTGAACGGGGTTTGCGCTGTTGTTGGCGGAAGCTATTTTTGACCCTAGTCCTGTTTTTGAAGTCGCCAACCCTGACAAACCCACAGGTTTCTGGTTATTTGAAGAGGCTGCCGGTTTCCCACTGGCACTCTGTGCTGTTGATCCCAGTTTGGCAGTTGATGGATTGGCAGAGGAGGTTTTGGCTGCAAAAGCAGCCCATCCTGTAAGGCCACTCGTTGCTGAAGAGGAAACACTTGTACTGGCGGAGTTCCCCGAAACTGCTGCTGAGGTCTAAAATAAATAAGCATTCTTATTATAGTAGCATCTATTTGTGCAACACATCACAGTAGGAATGCATCGAGCCTCTATTTCAGTTCTTTTCCCAGGACCACCCAATGGACAATGTTTCATCCCTGGTCACTGCAGTTGAAAGTACTAACATGAACAAGAAAGGATGCCAGGTGCAGCCACCTTTTAATCTCCCAGCCACATGGAACAAATAATACGTTTTCTCCCCTTCCTTCTATACAGTTAGGAGGCTACCATACAGCATTGTCATCCCTCCATGAACAACAAAAGCCCAAATTTGCGAACGATATAAAAGGTGGTAGCTTGCCTTCCATTTTTTTTTTTTACTGTTGTTACCTGGTGTCACTTTTTAACAAGATGACAGATGCTTGGACAAAAATCAGACACTGAGCAATTTATTATTGCATTTATTACAGTCTTTCGGTCAAAGTGGCATTATCTAAACTGTTTCCTTTCCCTCCCTTGGTTCTTAGCAGCCTGTTTCACAGGGATAATTTAAAAAAAAGCAAACAAAAAAAGAAGTCACTGGACTTCTTTCCTGTAGGTCTCTTCCCATTCAGGTACTGCAAAACACAAACCTTCTGCACACATGGGTTCCCTTGCTTGCAAAGTGCTATACACATTACCTCAGTTCCCACACCTTAAACCCTATAACCCCCAGGTTTCAGATGGGGATGATATGTTGCATTATTAAACCAGAGTTATATCAAATGGCAGAGTCAAAATCAAAACTAAACCCCTCTATTCAAGTAATATCCCTTCTACAGTATTTTCAGACGGTTTCTAAACAGTAAAGATGATGGATGAAATCAGGCCTTGGGTCTTACAACCCATTTAGGCAAATAAATAAATCTGCTGAGGTGAAAAAAGTATTCACAAGTATAAGAGCTTGAGCAATACCCATCATATTATTCATGATGGTTTGCATCCAGGCAGAGCAATGGCAAACATAACTTCGAGCGCATGAATAGTTGCTTTGATTTTGAGTTAAAGCTGTGTTTTCCTAGGTAAGGGTCACGCTTTATTAGACTACTGTGTTTTTATTATACTGCCTCTGGTTTACCACCTTCGAGCAAGTTGTGACAATATTTTAACTGGGGAAAAACAGAAATATGAATCAACGCAGAATCATAGAACAGAATCACAGAATGGTTTGGGTTGGAAGGGACCTTGAAGGTCAGCTAGTTCCAATGCCCCTGCCCACGCTACCCACTAAATCAGAAGCAATAGTCTCCTAAATTAGTTCTCAGAGTCAGCAAGAGTTTCCCTATTGTAGACTCATAGAACTGTCTAGGCCGGAAAAGACCTCCAAGATCATCAACTCAAAGCATAAACCCAGCATGTCCAAGTCCACTGCTATCATGAGGAAAAGCCATGCACATGTTACTTGACCGCAGAGACCAAATAATATATTTTATACAATTCATAGAATGGTTTGTCTTGGAAGGGACTTTAAAGATCACCTAGTTCCAACTTCCCTGCTGTGGTCAGGGACACCTTCTACTAGACAAGGTTGGTCCAAGCCCCATCCAACCTGGCCTTGAAAAAATGCAGGGATGGGGCATCCACATGTTCTCTGGGCAACCTCTTCTGGTGTCTCACCACCCTCACAATACAGAATTTCTTCCGAATACATATCCTAAATTTATCCTTGTGCAGTTTAAAACCATTCCCTCTTGTCCCATCAATACATCTCCTTGTGAAAAGTCCCTCTCCAGCTTTCCTGTAGGCCCCTTTTAGGTACTGGAAGGCTCCCTGGACCCTTCTCTTCTCCATGCTGAACAACCCCAGATTTCTCAGTCTGTTTTCACAGGAGAGACTCCAGCCCTTCCCAGCCCCTTTGCAGTCTCCTCTGGACCTGCTCTAACAGATCCATGTCTTTCCAGTGCTAAGACAGCTGGACACAGCACTCCAGGCAGGGGCTCAAAAAAGTGGAGTAGAGGCGCAGAATCACCTCCCTCAAG
>JAWWES010000133.1:24439652-24468365 GCA_035583135.1 Lophotriccus pileatus
CCCAGGATATCGCTGGTTTTCTAGGCTGCCAGGGCACATTTATAAAGATTTCTACTTATATAAAATATCATTAAAAAAAATCCATAGAGTCAATTCTGTTCTTTCCCTTGTAACATAAAAATACAGTCAAGAGCTGGATGTTTCAGGGACTTACTGGTGAAGTGAGGGTTTTTTCCCCCGTTCTTTCAGTGTTAATGCTATCATGCTGCTCAGTCCACATAGTAGAGCAGACCGTTTTCATCCATGATTCTTGTGAGAAAAAGACTATAATCTATGCAGTGAAATGTAAACTTTGGCAAATTTAAACTGCATTACCTTGACTTCTGTTCTCTTGAATGCTAGAAAAGCTGGTGGGGTCTCAGGTTTTAACTTAATTTCTGGCTTCTTGACCAATGGATCCTTCAAAGCTGGTGCAACTGAAACCACTGCAGGAGCTGGTTTTTGAGGTGGCTTTTGTGTCTTCTGAGCCTGTATAAGTGATAGGAAAAAACCATGCCAAATTAGTTACAGACCCTATAACATGAACTGTTTTGACTGTTAACAAAAAGCATGAGCATTTTAAGATTGCAATCTAGTCTTTACAACTTCAAATTTAATGGTCCATGAGAAATGAGGTAATAGGGGAAGTGGAGATAATGCTGGTTATGGTATTGGGGACAGGATCCAGCCACAAAGCATTCTGAATAGAACTGGCTATTTCAGTGTGGAAAGAGTTGCAGTGTGATACTTAGAGAACAGGAAAGCACTGGGCCTTTACAGGAATAAGGTAAAGGCAGGTGAACTTGCAGAAGAAAGGGACATAATCCAGCAGTACTGGGATGTGGGCTGCAAGAGCCTGCTAATAAGTGGCAGGCAAAATGGCAGAATTCATGCCAAAACAAAAACAGGAAATATCATATTGAAGGCATCCACTGAATGTCTGCAATGGCTATCCTGTGCAGGAACTGACCTTCAGCAAACACTCCTCTGAATCCAAAGGCCTGATGATCATCAGAATAATCATGTATTTCAGTCAGTGATGATAATTCCTAGGCCAGGATCTTACAATGCCTTTTTTTCTTGTTTCTTAGTAGAGCATTTCAACAGATAACAACTTGCTAAGTTATCACAGAGCAGTTTCAAACACATTTTCTGCTGTATAAAAGAGTGTGGTTTTAAAACTTCAGAACTAGAGTCACTAATGTTTCATGCACCCAAAGGTGCTGTCTTACTCTCATGTTTGTTTCTCGTAATGATACAAGTGTGATTCCAGTGGGATCCTGTTTAGTCAAGAAGTTAACATGCAGATCAATCAAAGTAAAGATTTTATTTATTTTATTTTTTTTTACTGGAATGTGCTACCCTCAGCCTGGTTTTGAGCCTGAGAAAACTCAATGCTTGAGATCTGGACTGAAATTTGCAGTCTTATCCTAGAGGAAAGCAGCCATTAATGTCCAAAGCTGAGAAGAAAACTAAAACTGTAGGGCTATTTGGTAGACATGTGCTAAAAACTGAGTATCATCTGAAATTAAAAAAAAAAAAGTTTCAACTGCTGCCTGCCAAGCAGGAAATAATCCTATTTCACTCTTCTTCACTCAACTTCTCATTTTTAAAAAACTTTTTTCAAGAAGTACATTACAGAATGCTCTTAAAAAAACCCACACCTGCAGCAAGGGAAGCACCGCTGAGAAAAACACTTCTCCAGCATGCTTCCAAAGATTTCTGTAACCCAGAAAATACTCTCACGTAGTAAAAACAGCCTGCTGTATTCAAATAGTGCTCACACGAGACAAAAAACTGACTCCTACCATTCTCTTCATCTGCCTGGTACAGCGGGCACAATACCATACAAGTCGAGGATCATTCACTTCCTTGTCTGTCACCTGAGGTTTATGGCAATCCTGGTGGTAGAGATTATGGCACTCCTGACACTCCACTAGCTGATTCACAAAAGTAACTGTCATTTGCCTGCAGAGCAAATAGTTAAGAACAGATTATGGAAGAAAGCACTTACAGGATTATCCAATTGTTGGAAATTTTGCAAGGCTTAAGATAAAAACTAAAAATATTTTTGCTTTCACGTATATTTTCTACCTGTGGCAAATGAAATGTATTCCTTTTCTTCCTGTATCAGCTCTTCCTAACTAATATTTTAGAAACTTGGTATTTTAAAAAGATAATTTTTTTCAAGAATATCTAAAACTTCCACACTATTAAATATGTGTACATGACAGTTTTGATTTCTCTGTTTGATTTTTATATTAGAAATGTAAGCCTTTCCTGCTTTGCCTCACGTGGGCATTTTATGGATACATCACTCTATGACAAATATGACTTCCTCATTACATTAGCATATGAAGGCCTAGTCCCCATTTGGACAATTTTGCTGCAAGCTTTAGAGCAATACAGTTCAAGAACAAATAATTTCTCAACGACAAGCCAGTAAGAGTGCTTTCTGCTACAGGATTTGAAAGCATCATCATCCAAGCTCTCCATTACTTTGAAAATGTTTTATTAGCCATCTTTTTGGTCCCTACTACATAAACAGACACGTGGAATTCAAGATAATACCAGAACCATGGAAAGATGGAATAGAAAGGATTAATTGTGCAGTCCTGCCTTGAAGCAAACATGCAAGGTGGTGATGAGGGCTTCATTTTGCATAGGCCTCTGCTGAAAGTAATCATGCTGTATAAATGACAAATTAGTGATATATACATGACTGGGAGTCTGCCTGTGAATTAGCCAAATATCATTTTCTTAACGATTTCTTCTTTCGGATGACAAATCAAGCTATTTAATTGCTAAGCTGCTTTTGCTCATATCCCTGAGGAGCAGGTACCCAGGTAACCATGGAAACTCTATTTGTAGATGGGTGGGGAAAGGTAATCCCTTATTTCTTTATATAACAGAAAAATGAAGTCTGATACTACAACATTTTCTAAGAAACATTTCTCTTTTACACAGGCAATTTAAAAACAGAGGGAGACACCTTTCTGAAATTCCATGGCCCATTATCCTACATGAAGGATATTTAAAAGACATTTTGTTTGTTTCTCATTCCTAAAAATCTGGATCAGAACAAAGCAGTGATTTTTCAACCTCATGTCTCAAGGTGGCAGATTCACCCTATTTTAAAGTTTTAAAGAACAATCCCAGATTGATTAAAAATCCATGAACTCTTCATGATAAGAAACAAGTTAAACCACTTACTTTTAAATTATAAGATAACTAAGAAACAAACCTAACAATTTTTTACCATCAAAAAACAAACAAAAAGGTATTAATAAAAAACTTTAAAATTTTGTTATTTCAAAACCAGTGTTTTTTAAAGATTCTTCTGGGAGGAAAACTTCACAATCACCTACAAACTGCATGTAGTGTTTCCTCTTCATATAAGTGAAGAGCCATGTAACTGGTGGGTCCTGTTTCTGCAAGACCTACAGATACTGGAGAAGGTGAAGTTATTAATATTCCCTCCCTCCTTATGCCTAAGTTGGCATAGCAGAACAAGAAGGAAAACACCGTAGGCATCAACGTTCAATACTTGTAATCACTATGAAAATACATCTGACACTTGGCAAATCTTGAAGAAACATTTCATGTCTCTGCTTCAGTTTTTACATCTATAAAGAGGAACAGTTAATATTCCAATGCACTTTTTTGCATTTGAAAACCCACAGCTGGGTTCTTGTTGACTTATCTTCTTAAGCAATGTAAATATAAACTCCTTCCCTATGAACTCCACCTACTCTGCAACAGGACGTGATGTTTTCATTCACAACTGGTTGAATAATTGATTGAGTTATTAAAAGATGCCATTTAAAAAATACTATTCATATTTGAGCTACTTTACAGACTGTCCAGTGCTTTTATACTTCATCTGCACAGGGATGTTATTATTTAGGCTCAAGATGGCCACCCCAAAAACGGTGCACATATTGAAAGCAAGCAGTAAGTAGAGGAATACTGTCTGACCAATGTGCTGGAGTCAGAACTCTGAAGCACAAATCCTCTGAAAAACATCTGGTCCAGCATGAGCTGGAGGTCGAGAACCATGTCACATCAGTCTCAGCAGGTTCTGTGTAAAACAAAAGTGATCCTGAGTGTCAGGGTGACTGTCACTGCCCCCTCTCTAACAGGTTGTTTCTTTCCCCTGCAGTACTTCTCTCTCCCTCTGGCATCAGTTAATGAGAGGTATTTTAGTTAGCCAGGGCAGAAAAATCTTTTGCAAGAACACTTGAGTTGGTGACCACGAGCATGTAGAATTAACACCTTCAGCAGCCAGGTTAAATGTTGGTTGTGGAAGAGCTAATGGAACCACATACCTGGCCTGTGCTTTTCAAAGCAAGTCTTGGCCATGCTGGGCACAGGAGCTGCATTTTCTTTAGTTTCTTTATATTGCAGGCATTTCTCATTATGCCTGTATGTGTTTTTCTTTGTCAGGGAAGACAGAGATTTAATAACCCACAACAGCTCAAGACTGTCTAAAAAGAACCTTTTTGTTATCCCCTTCTGCCAAAAAAGTTAGTACCATACTATTCTTAGCAGCATTTTAACATACCACCAAATGGGGATTTGCCCCTTCAAGGGGACAGCTAAAGTGGACTTTGCAGGAAAAAAGATAAAATTGAGATATTTATTTCATACTTCTTCCTTTTTCAATGTCTATATTAAGAAACTAAACAGTTGAGCTAACACATGGGAATAATGTGACATCATCAGTCCACAATTGGTTACCAGTATAATTAGCTGCAACAACAGAAATTTATCATCCCTGACTGCAGGTGCCTCCTTACCCACACAACAGGAATGGCCACGAACATGATGGAACAACAAAGTTATAAAGCCCAGTTTCACAAACGACTTAAGCTAAGCTGAAATACATACTTGCTACCAAAAGGCCAGTTCAAACCCCTTCTCTCCCCTGGCTCTACATTCTTGTACCAACACATGTGCCAACATAAGCACTTACTCTCACTAAGCTGACTGAAACCTAAACCTACTGAAAAACCCAAGAGGAAAGCTGACTCAGAAGCTAATTCAGCTGATCACAAAACTCTATGTGCAATATATCCCCTAAACAGTACAGGGAAGGACGTACAACTGGTAGAGCCAAACTGTTCCTTTTGGCAGCAGTGGGGGCTTAACAAGAACATAAAACATCTGTGAAACCAAATCCTGGTTTGAGTGATTTGATCCTAGGGTAGATATTCAAAAGTGTATTTTATACTTCTGTTAACACAAATGTACTGCTAGCATAACATTACTAAAATCCAATTTTAGAGCCCTTACTGGAAAGTAAAAGAAACCTGTCTTCACTGCAAGATATATTTACTGAGAAAACACAGATATGTGTAAATTAATGTCAAATGATTAGGCAAAGAGGAGCAACACATATACATCTCAAAACAATGCCACCTACAAATGCTTTCAGAAGAGAAGTGATTTTAAAAAAATGCTTATCATTAGCTGTTAATACTTTAACTTGCTTTCCAATGATTAAAAACTGGTATTTTTCATGATAAGTTTTGTATCATGTCTAGTTTTATTTTTCACTTGCCTTTTCCTGAAGAAAAGCTGTTCTTCTCATTAAAGGTTCTATTTTCAAGAAACTATTCTTATTCATGAAGGATGCTTAAATTTACCATCAGTTTTGGATATGCGCTTAAGTGATTTCCAGAATAAAAACTAAAATAAGCATTAACTCAATGATACACAGTAAAAAAAAAAGGTAACTACCTAGCAATGTTGACTTACCTGCAAACAACACAGGCTAATCCCATTTCCATAGCAAAGTCATCAGCACTGGTTTCCTCAAAGCTAGATAAATCAGGCATGGATAAATCCTTGCTCGTCTGAACTGTAATAGGAGAGGAACGAGCCTCCTGCTTCTCTACTTTGGGCTTCTTTGGTGCATCAGCTCCTTCAGCAGTATCCCCTTTTGCCTATTAAATACACACATACAGAATATGAAAACTCAAGACACCAGTATATATTATTAAAATGAAAAAATAACTGGCACAATTAGATTAGAAGTATAAGGTGTACTTTACAGAGGACACACACAATGTATTTTCTTTAATTATGTATTTTCTTCAAAATAGTTACAAACTAGAAGCTCAAGCCCACTTTTTGTACTTCACCTCAAAATCCTTGAAAAACCTTTGGGAAACCCACATTTCAACTTGCTACATTTTAGCAACTTGTTATTATCAGCATGATTTAAAACAGAGAATCACAGAATGGTTTGGCTTGGAAGGGACCTTTAAAGGTCATGAAATTCAACTCCCCCCGCCATGAGAAGGGAAAACAATCACAATAATTATAACAAGACTTTTGTTGGAGTGCCTAAAGACATGATTGGCTAATGCAGCTCACAGGTTACACACCACTAGATAAGTTGAGCTACAGAGATTGAAAAGGCAACTTTCTGTCTAAAACACCTCTGAGTTTATATACCAAGTTATGTTATTAGAGAACAAAAATCACTTACTTTATCAGATCTCTTTTCTGTTTCTTTTTTCACCTTCTCTGATGCAGTGGGCTTGCCATTGTTATTGCCAGAGGGCAAACTAGAAGAAGCTTTAGGCTCTTGCTTAATAGGTTTGGTAACAGATACTTTTGGTTGCTCTGCTTCCTAAAAACAGAAACAAAAATTGGAGGCAAACCCTAGACTTGAGATAATTCGTGGTTTGCAGTTAATTAGATACTGGGATAGGCAAACAACATATCATACAACAGCAATCATCTACACACACACTTTTAAAAAAAACATTTCTTAAATATCTTCATATCACATCAATAAATTAGTGTGCATAAGTTGCAGACAATTAGTGAAACCTCTCCTTACCAATCACCTTCCAGAGGGAAAGGTGCTCTTTTTCCAAAGACAGATCCTCTTTGGAACATTAATTAAAAAGGAAGACATTTCTCCTTTTAAAATTCAAAGAGATAATGAACACAAATTTTCAGATAGTTCTGAGGACAAAATTCAATACAAGCTTAAAACACAACCTGACATCTGATGTAACCAGACATCAATACCTCATTTCTTCATGAGAAAAATATTGACCTCCACTGAATCTCAGTCCATATTCATCTACCAGATGAATAAATTTAGATGTCAACAGAAATCAATAGTTCTCATTAATGACGCCTTAGTGCTGGCAATGGACAATAACCAAGAGAGTCTGTAAATGAGTGATTAATCACACTAATGCACAGGAGCAAGGTACCCTGTCTCAGCTGGTAAGCAGGCAGTAATTCTCTGCTCTGTACTGGGACACGTCCTAAGCCCTGAGCTTCAGCCCTCTGAAGTTTGCTGACTTCCTGTTGCATCCAGGGTCAGAAGCAGATTTCCTCATCTGCCTGATTGTGGTAATCCTGTGCTCCCCACTCTTTTCTTGGATTTCATGGTCAACCACAAATGAATCCTGCAGTCTGAGAATGCAAGGAAAGGAACCCTTACACTTTGTTTCATTTCTGAGCTTTGCAGTCCAGCTGATACTGGAGATATACTGAAAAGAGGAGAACAAAAGATTTCCTCCTCTGGCCTGAGCCTCAGTTTCACCTGAGGGCAGGTGACTGCCAGTCAGGCTGTTATTAGAATTGGCTTCCCAAGCCTCTTTGCACTATTATTGATCTTTCTGCTTCCTCTTCAAACCACAATCGCTTTTTTGAGCTCTGAGAGCACCCAAGAGTTTTGGAGGGAACTGCAGTTTAGGTTTGAGGGAGTTGAACAGAAAGGAGTAAGACCACACAGTACAAGCATGATATATGCTGAGCAGTGACAGTGCCCTTTAGTTATCTGGAACCACGTAGATGTAGAAATGAAGTATTAGTGATGCATCAGCGTACAGACCATCATTATAACATACCAGGCTGACTTCCAGGCATCCTAGAGGAGAACACTACCTCGTTATCCATATGGCAATACACAGCAGTATGAGGATATCCGCACTTGGTTATTTCCATACACTAATCTTGGATTCAAATAGTCTCTCTAGCAGGTGTTCAGTGATGAAAAATAATGTTTGCCCATTGGACGGCAATGGTTCCAGCCTGCAAAGCATTTCTGCTTTGAACCATTTTGTGTTTTTCATTCTCACATGACTTCATCAACAGAATTTCACGGAAAGGGACCCAGTTTTATGAGTAAATAGCTTGTTCTGTTTCATATTTATCTGTGGCAAAAGTAATCTGCATTTTAAAGACCTTTTAGCTCTGAAACGTATCTGCAGAAATATGTAAGTTTGTGTTCACCTTACATAGCATGTCTGATATAATGCTGAATATCTGTTTTAAAGGTCTTGGTACATCAACAAGGTAGAGATTTTTTTCCCCATTACCTTCTGTTAATTGAACAGATTATGTTGCATAAAATGGGAATGATGAATATGAAAATTCCATAATTACTTTTTCTTTTTCCTCAACTTCTGATTCCCTTTTAACTTTCCAGCTATAAAGGAGGAACTTGGAATAGAAGGAGCTCTGTAAAGGCACACAAAAATGACCCATGCTCTCTAACACCAATACCTTCTGAGATGGACGATAGCTTGACTCAGTTCCTCTGGCCAAAGACTCATCAAGAAGCGCTTTCAGCTTTTCTGCAGAGTCCTTACTCTTCGAATGCAAGAAGCCCAGGGCTTTCAGAAAAATGGGATCAAGCTCCAAGTTCACTGTAGCAGCCATAGTGGTATCTTCAGAGGGAGTTTAAACAAAAAAACAAGAAAACCCAAGCAAACAAAGAAAAGAAAATCAATGACAACTTCATTCACATTGAGCATAACTCAAACAGCATGTGACTAACGGAAAATCTATTTTCTCTGCAAAATGAAATGACATAAATCACAGGAAGAGTGATATGGGAATTAATTATCACTAGAAGATGACTGACTGTGAACTCTAGAGCTGCAAAACTTGAATTTGATTTTACATCTGAAATTATGTCAAATTAATTCTTTGGCATATCTGATATTCAGAAACTAAACTCATCACACTTAGGTAAATGAAACAAATATTTCATATTCTTGATACTTCATACATAAAGACTATTGAAAAGTATGCAAAATTAGTGTTAGCGTCAAGAAAAGCAACCACTGCCCTTCTCCTTAACATTATTTGCACATACAGTTATTTCTAACTCATGGCTTGTTTAAGAGTAACTAAAAAATCTTACTTGCAGAAACACTAACTTTTGAAACTTCTGACAAAAACCCAGCTCATTGTAGCATACAATGTAAGAGATACAAACACCTAGTGTATTATTTTATACAAATAAAATAGCCGAAAAAACACACTATCCATTTTTAAATTTAGCTGGAACAGTGAGAAAATTCATAACTTAGACTGTGACTTATCCATGCCCCCATGTGACAGTCTGAGTTTTAATGTCAAGTAATGACTATGAAGAACTTCAATATGCCACAGTGACGATGTAAATGCAACAAAGTGAGAAAAAGGTTAGAAGTAATTAAAAAAAAAAAAAAGTTTGCTTCAGAGCAATATATTCTGGCACTCTGGAACCTTCTCTGTTTAATTCTTTAACAAAAGCTCAAAGGAACTGCATTTACATTGGAAATTGTCCTTACAAAGATCTAACTTAATCAGTAATTACCAATTAATAATTTAAGAAATAACATGGGAAGTTCTAAGAACACATCAGGATGCTTTATTTTTTTGCTTGGTTGGTTTTTGTTTGTGGTTTGTTTTTGTTTTTTTTTTTTTTAATACAATAATCTGTAAGATGTTCTTGAAAAGCCTTTCATCAGTTCTGCTCAAAAGCACTGGACAACTTTTTCAGCTGGAGCTTCCAAGGTTTTGCCTGATTAATTCCTTTTGATATTCATGGCAGTGAACTTTTACCTCTCTGGCCAAAACACCAGCAGTGGCAGTCTGCTCCCTTAACACTTGCCTAGAAGTCCCTAGGAACCTAGGAACCTTTATCTCATGCTGAGCTTTCACGAGACACCAGAGAATCACCTGACTGAGATCATCAAGGAGTTCAACATACAGTAGACTTCACAGGGATTTTATCAATGGACCCAGCAGAGAGTTAAGAATCCTCTTCAAGAGCCTCTTCTCTCTTCCTTAATCTTTGCTACTTGACAAATCATTTTCTGGTGGCCACAGAACTTCTACTAGTAAGTACTACACACCAGTTACTCTGCTTTTCCACTGATCAAGCAGAGACTGCGGTGCAAGCCCCATCCAGACAACTCAGTCTCTCTCTGATGATTACAAGAAGTGAATTCACAGTGCATGGAAAGCAGATACCCTTTTTTAATCCATCTACCTCTGATACATGCTCAGGCTGCTCTTGAGATCTGTGGGTAGGTTATCTCCTCCATTTCTTTGTTCTGTGAATATGCCTTTTGCAACAGTCAGTACCACATACTCTTAAACTAGGACTCTGCTAAACCCTCTGTTGAATGAAAGTAGAATCAAAACACTAATTTCAAAAATTTTGTATAATTCCCTGCGAAAAAAAATACTTTCAGTCCTTCTCTGAGGCTTTTACTAGGAATACACACTTGTGTACAGGAAGAACAGGTAGCCAAACAGTCATTAACAGCCCATTCAGGATGCATGTAATATTTAGAGAACGAGTGTAAACATACTAATTCCATTTTCATCTAGCTGAAGATTTCTTTCTAGCTCTAGCTTTTTAAAGACATATATTAAAAGGAACTGCTAAACCCCAAATTTCAAACGGGTTCTCTGTATTTATTCTTTTATTTGCTATGAAACTGCAGCAATTTTTTCTCTATTCTCAAGGGTAAATTATAATGTTATACAGTACTTCAGTTACAACTAACATCACAAGAAATTTCTCAACAGAAGAGAAGGAACAGGGCTTATTAAACAGTTCTAGTATGCTCAGCTTAGGCATGTATTTTCAAATTAAAAAAAAATCTATTTCTGATTTAGAGAAAGGAAGTCTATTCAATGGAAAGATGAACACATCAATAGCTGTCTTAAAAACAGCATCACCTGAAAAAGTAAATTGATAATTATGATCTCCTTACTGGACCATAACAACAGAACTGCCAAACAGGCTAACACCAGTAACTGACCTGGTCCAAAAGGCAAATTATTGCGTCTGGGAGTAGCCCTTTCCAGATGTTTACATATCAAATAGTTTTAAAGTATAAAACAGTGGTTTGACACTTATAAACCTAAGATCCAATTACATTCATTCATATTTTCATTCATAAACTGCTCCTCTGGCAGTTGAAGCAGCACACAACAACGTGATAGCCTTGAGACAAGGACAGCAGAGTGTTCTAACAATGATGCCACAGGCTGTTCTGCAAGACAGACCTTGACTTTCTTCTTGAAGGGGAATCTTTGTGCAAGAAATAATTCAAATGCTGTTTAGGAAAAAAGGTGATCATGACACTGTCTTTTCTGTAGCAGTTTCATAACACAGCTGTGAAGTTAGATGACTGTGCTAAAAAAAAAACAACCCAGAGCAGAACTGGTATTGCTCAAAGCAAGTGCACCCTTCTTGCAACTCAGCATTCAGCCATCAGTCTAGCCCTAAACCTTTCTCAACTTAGGTCTCTGGTACTTCTTCACTATTATATAAGAACTGTTTGATGATGGATACACAAGACCAAATATAAGGCAAGAAAATTCCCTGAAGTATCACAGATAATATTAGAAACCCTACAATGAACAATCATGGAGTAACCTCCCAACACGTACTACTCGCAGTGGTTTAAATCCCCGTGGGGAAAAATAATGCTAATTAGTAGGTTGTTGTTTTTAAAACATCCAAGAATTTTTGGACTCTCTCATTTTTTTGAGCATACTTCTACTGCGTTGCACGCCTACACATGTATTATCTTATTCATTATAACTTGCAGTTAACGGGATCTACTTCCATTACATTTTCAGATATGGTCGTATTTTTATCCATCTGTTTCTGAACTCCTATTTTTATTATTTTCAGGTGTACTACTGAAGATATTTTTCCAAGAAAGCACACACCTTCAATTTATATTGCAACACTATTATCAAACCCATTCTTTTATAAACTCAGAAATATTTTTATTTTTCACTGACACTGATGATTAAAAGGACTTTCGCTCACATATCCTTTTCAGCTACCTTCAACATGTGTAGCAGTTAAAACTCAGCCACATGAAACAACGGCACATGATTCCTGCCAACACATTCAGTGCACTGTTTATCAATAATTAATTTATCACGATAATATCAATTCACTTTTTTCCTCTCCTTTAGATTCTTGTGTTCCTCAGAATTTATTCTCTTCCTGACTAATCAGTGACAGTGGCAGATTTTGCTTATTTACCAATAATGCCTTTTCCAGATCACTTTCAGATGTAATGTAAGTCTTAAGAAAATAGATCAAGGAAAATCTTAAAAGCAGGAAAAAGCAAACTTCTACCCTCAGTTTTTGCTTTTGTATCTTAATCAGGACTTGATTCATGACAGCTTAATTTCTCAGTTACCTTCCACAAGGGACATTTCAAAACTCACACACTTCAGTAGTCTGGAAAACTGTATTAATCAGAACAACTGTATTAATCAGTTCTCTGATTAATCAGTTATCTGTCATCTTCTCCAAAGAATCTTCTAAGACTAGAGTAAAATTTCCTGCTATGGAGTTAACAGTATCGGTATCCTTAATTTTACATTGTATTCTATACCATATTTTATAATTTATTTTTAAATTAATATTTCAATCAATATCACTGTAACCCATTTATCCAAAATGTATAAAATTACACTAATTGCTGTTTTCTCCTCAAAAACAGTGAATGATTTAAGAATCACAGAATCATTTAGTTTGTAAGGGATGTCACGTGCTCACCCTGTGCAACCTCCTGTTCAATGTGAAATAAACACTGAATTCAGACCAGTTTGCCCAGGACTTTTTCAGTCGGATCCTGAAAACCTCCAAATGCAGGAATGTGAACAACCTTAAGGGCAACCTGTCCCAGTGCCTCGCTGCCCCCCTTTCCTTGCTTGGAATTGGAAGTTCTAACTTGTGCTGTCTCTCATTCCCCCTCAAAGCATCTGACTACAAAAACTGGCTCCATCTTTTCAAAAATCTCCCTAGGTTTATAAAGGCTTCCATTAGGTCCCCTTAAGCCCCTGTCAGATGGTATCCAACACCCCCTTCACCTTCAGATCTAGCTGTTTTGCCACAGAACAAGCCAGGTAGTCAGTCATGACTTATCCTTGGCAGATCTCGTGGTGGCTATCCCTAGTCTCCACCTGCTCCTCCTTATGCCTACAAACGGCCTCCTCCACGATCTTTCCAGATGGAAGGAACAAGGCTTATAGTTCTCTTGCTAGTCCCTCTTGCCCTTTTTGAAGATGAGCATAAAATTTGCCTTTCCTCCAGTCTCTGGGATCTCCCCCAATCTCATGGCCTTTAAAGGATGACAAAAAGCAGCTCTGTGAAGATGGACCTGAAGATGGTGTTTTAACATGTGTCACTGCTCATTGGTTTAAGTCACTGGCAAATTGAGTTTACCTCCACTACTGTTTTCACCTTTCCTTAATCCAGTGTATACCGAAACTTATTAAGCTTACAAATTCCTGGATATCATCCTCCTGGAAACCTCTCGATGACAAATACAAGCCTCAGTTAAAACTGAATTTCTGAAAAAGTGACACCAAAGCCACAACACGACCCTCCGCAACCAACTGGCTGCAAAATCTCCCCCTGAGATTTCCCTTTAGGAACGAACAAAAGCAACACTTTAAAACACTTAAGATAACAAAAAGCCACCCTCCTGCCCCCGTTACCGCCCTGCACCAGAGTTGCTCAGGGCGTGCCCTGCGCCCGGGAGGGACCGACCCCACGGGAGACCCAGAGCTCACCCCGGGTCCGAGGGGAAGAGCCGCCAAGTGTGGTGTGGGCTCCACTCTTCCTCCTCCCGAACCCTTCTTCCTCCCCCCCTCCCCAACCCCTCTTTTTCTCCTCTCCCCAAACCCCCTCTTTCCCCCTTCCAACCTCCCTTCTTCCTCCTCCCAAACCCCAATTCCTCCTCCCAAACCCCTTCTTCCACTCCCCAAACCCCTTCTTCCTCCTCCCAAACGCCTTCTCCCCCCTCTTCCTCCTTCCCAAACCCTTCTTCCTCCCTCCTCCCAAACCCTCTCTTCCTCCTCCCTCCTCTCAAACCCCTTCTCTTCCAACCCCTCAAACCCGTCCTCCTCCCAAGCCCCCCTTTCTTTCTCCCAAGCCACCCTTTCCTCCTCCCCAAACCCCCTCTTCCCCTCTTTCCCCCCTCTTCCCCTCTTTCCCCCCTCTTCCCCTCTTTCCCCCCCCTTCCCGCTCCCCGCAGGACGGCCCGCTGGGGTCTCACCGGAGGCGCGGAGGAGGAGGAGGGTGAGGCGGAAGGCTGCGGGGCGGGTCCGCCGCCGCGCCGGTCCCCCCGCGCCCCGAGGCCGGCGGGCGGCAGTTCCGGGCGGAGCCGGGGCCGGGGCAGGAAGGGGCGGAGCCGGGGCGGACACGGCCGGGCCGGGTAAGGAAAACAGAGCGAGGAGCGAGGGAAAGGGGCTCGGAGTTAAATCACCGGGCCCTGTTCTTGTGGGGGGGCAGAGCGCCGAGAGCAGCTGGGAGCAGGGGTTTTGCGCAGCGGGTCCGTGAGGGAGTTGTCGTTCGGCGGTGTTGTTCTCTGCGACAGCCGAGTTCCGGCGCGACGCCTCTCCCTGAGTTCTGGTTCTGTCCTCCGTGACCTGTGTCCCGCTTTCTTGAACCATCCACAACTTCCACTTTATTGGTAGACCTGTTTGAAGGTCTTCGTGAAAAGCTGCTGGGCTCCCTCGAGGCTGCAGTGGTGGCCCTGGACTCACACAGCGAATGGGTCGTCTGGATAGAAATACATCTCCATCCTCCAAAGTTACGTGCCTTAAGGCACACATAGTGCTTTGCACTGAGTTAAATATTGGCTGCATTTTTAAATGACATTATATTGAGCGTTTCTCAAGCCTTAGTGTATCTGTTTTTGCAAAAGCTCTGTGTTACCCTGTAGTAATCATCAAATGAGGGATGTCTTTTTCATTCTGAATGGAATGAATTTCATTCAGACTGAAAGGAAGAGGATGCTTATGTACTTCCTTATTAATTTTGAATTTTTTGGTTTTTCATTTTCGCGGGAAACGCAGTGATTTTCTTTATTACATTGTTAACACGGCAACTGAGTGAAACTAATTATTTTTTCGTTTAGTGCATGTTGAAAGGGAAGAGAAAATGGTAAAAGCCAGTACAGTTAGTCAACATTATACTTATATAATGTTTATTGTTTTAAATAGCCACAGTGACTTTTATACCAAAGGTAGACAGCATTGTTTATCTTGTCTTTACATTGTGGTGCAAATCCTGTATTGGTCATTGCTTCTCATTTCCCCTCTTTCAAATAGTGGCCATTGTAAATAAGGCCAATAGAATAAAAAGCCATATCTTCCCACAAAATTCGTAGTCTAATTAGAGAAAAAAGTGCTGGGGAAAATGTTGTGAGCAAATAGCGCAATATCGTCTTGGGTTTTGTCAGTTCTGTGTTGCATGTTTTGTTTTATTGTTTATGTCTGTGTCTGTCTTTGTCTTAGTAAGCTGCCAAGGGATTCATCAGTGTATCACATTTAATGGAAGGGTAGCAGTTCTGTGAAAACACTTAAGTGAGAACAGGCAGCCAGGCAGGCTATTGACACAAAATTCACAAGGAAGGTAGACTCTGCAGAGCCAAAACAGTGTGGAAAAACACCTATCTTGGGAACAAAAAGTATAGGGAACAACTTTATAAATGTCAGTGCTTAGAGACAAGATGTTAGGAGGAATTCTCTGAAGTAAGAGATGTGAGAGGGGTAGGATATGGCAGTGTAAGGGTGTACAGTTCGGTTGAGGTGACAATTCAAGGCGGCCTTTTCTTCTCATAGGAAACAATATGGAAACACAGGTAAAGTGTTTCACATATAGACAGAACTCCTGGACAGATTAATTTAGTTTCTCTTCTGTGAGAGACTCGAGAACAAAATTAGCCTGATTGTAATTTTCACTGTCATAGACTGGCCTTAAAAAAAAAAAATCCCAAATCTCACAACCAACCAAACAACAAATCCTTTAAGGAAAATGTCTAATTTTTAGGCTTTCTCTAGGACAGACTTTCTGTGTGACAGTGAACTAAAAATTCTCTTTGTGCTTCTATTTTTTCACATGTATAATGGTAACACAGGAAACTTGCACCTTGTAAGGCTTTTTGGGAGACGTTCAGTTACTGTTGTGATGAAGGGACATAGAAGTTTTTACAATAACCAGCAATACAAATAAATACAGACTGAATGCTTTGCTATTCTAACGAAATATGTAAGGAGGTCATGACAGAAGCCCATTTTGTTAAAATTACTTGTTAAAGTTCTTGTGGAAATTAAAGTATTAATTAATTAAAGTGTTAGCTCTGTTGATGTTGAAAAGCTCAATGCAGAAAGCAGAGTGGGATTTTCCAATGCTTGCTCTCCTTAGCTTTTAAAGTTTGGTCTCCTGGTGTGAAAAGTATGTAACTTTAAACATCCCTGTAGTTGATATTTCCTGTTCTTTGGGGCTTTGGGAAGAAAAAATATAGTAGTATAGTGTATGAGAAGAATTTAGGACTATATTTTAAAATAGTAGAACAGTATATTGCAAAGGCACCTTCAGGAGTGGCACCATGAGAACTTTCAGGATCAGGGCCTTTAGCTGAGAGAAACCTGATTGCCTGTACAAACCAAAATGAATTGCTGTCGTATAAATGATAAGCGATTGATTTGTCCAGGTCTGGAAATTGTTTGTGTATGTAAGTACCTATTCTCAGATTTAAGCCTGACATTGTGAAATGTGCCGTGTTCTTAACTCTCCCTGAAAACCAAAGGAGTGAGACATTTGTATTTTTGCGGTGAGAGCTGGAGTTGTCACCTCCTGGAATCTTTTCCACTGTTAAGTGTAATATACTAGCTGCTTGCACTTTTTTTTAGAAGTTAACAATTTACAGTTTGTTTTTATTTGGTTCAGAATTACTAAACAGAATGATTAATTGTTGCTGTATTGATACTGTCACTGTTTATGTGATTCCTTAAAAAGGAACTTCTCATGATATTGACCATAATACTAATCTTTGGATTTTCCCTTACTCCTGTGTGGGGAGAGTTTAATTAACTGAAAACAGCAGTCTTAGCTTAACCCTTCCTCTCTCCCTTCACCTTGAATTAAATCCCTCTCTAAAAATTTTTATGAGTACTTTACTAAGTAGATCATGAATATCACTGTTTCTGTGTTCTTTTTGTCTTTGTAGAAGTTCATTTTGGTTCAGAAAGATAGTTCAGTCTCTCTGTCGTGTCATACTCATGTTGCAGCTGAGTAGTGGTAAATGTGTCTATTTACAAAAGTTAGTCTGAGTTTTGAGGAGGTTAGTAACCATCCTCAGGCTGTCTAGTGCAGCTGTCTCCCAGAGATTCTGTCTTCAAGGCATTTGGAAGAATAGACCTTGCTGAATGTACCTCTCCTTCAGTATAAAATCCAGTATAAAATACCTACAAAGGTTGAGAGAAGTAACTTTAAGTTAAGATACTGTGGACTAAATGAAGTGTCCTGCATTCATATTCTCATTTTCTGACCCTGTAAAGAGAATGGAGTGGGTGGTTCTGGACTACATCTGCTTATCCTGTTTCAGCAAGATCCCAGTATTGGTTTATATGGTTTGCATGACTTTTGGTAGTTGTAACCTGAGGATGAGAACGGTTTAATTTGACCAGAAATGTTTCAAACTTAAAGAATACAGGTGGATTAATAGGATAGCATCAGCTGTGTTTACTGTGTTGAATACAAAGCAGGCCAGTGACGAAGAAGTCATTATTTCCAGTAAGTTACTGTCTCTGGGACTGTCTGACAGCTGCTGTCTGTTACTCATTGCTACTGGGTAGAAGTAATTTTGTTCAACAGATTGGCGGAGAATTCACATTGAGGCTGTTCACCCTTTCATCTACCAGTTTTCAAGCAGTAGTCTGATTAGTAGTACCTCTACTTGGGCATCTTTTAAATACTTATGCTTTATTTTTAGTCTAATGACACATAATGATTTGTGCTGAAACAGTGCTTCAGAGATGCTTCTCTGGATGAAAGTGGGCAAGGGTCAGTGTACCTGTTGAGAGTACCTGTGTGGTGAAAAGATTAATGTTTTACTTGGACAGTCCTGAATGATGGATGTGGAATAATTTGTAACAACAGGTTATTAATAGCTGGAAACCACAGAATAGTATACCTTGGAAATAGAAACCTCATCAGAATTTACTAAAGTATTTATCAGTTCTGTATAGCATGATAATGACCAAAATAACTGATTGTGTCCAGTAAGGTCAACAAGAAAAAAAAAATTAATCAGTGAAGTGATTGGTAAGATATATGTGTATGTCTGAGTGGCCAGAGTGGCCAGGAAAAGATGGGCTTGTGTGCTCCTTGAGTTCCCATGGAAAATAAAAATAATAACCCAAATGCTTAGAAGGCTACTGTTTAATATTGAAAGTAGTACTGTAGTTGAGAATAGGAATTTAAGTGCTGGTCAGTATGGATTTAGCAGGTAAGACTAACTCTTCTTGACTTGCCTCCTTAGCAGTGCCTTTACTATGTAATTTCTGCCACAGAGTTGTGCTTTCAGTATTGAGTCTGTCTTGACTTACATGCTGTCAAGATTTATCCAACTAAAATAGCTTCTGGGAAAGTAGGTATTTCATTATGTATTGTCCTGTTCTTTGTGTGGCAGGTGTATTAATTAAAGAAAAGCAACAGTACTCATAGTAGAGCCACTGTTCTTCTGAGACAATAACATGTCATGTAATGGTTTAAAAATACTTTGCTATAACAGTCATTAGTATGATCTTAGTGTCAGGTGGATGTGGTTTTATTCTTCCACTGCCTTATTTTAGGCAGTTGATTTGGCCCCGTGCTACATAATATGAAGTAGTAAATTTGACGTTCATGTCTACGTGAAGAAAAAATAATCAAATAATCAGGATATATCAAATGAAAACCTTTTTTTTTTGCTTTTTAAATAATCCCATCATATTCATGTAACTGCACAAAGACCTTATTAATCCAGACAGCTGTTTGAAAGACTCGTGTTGTTCCAGTGTTACTGGTGCTTTATATAAATGCATATAAAAAACATTCTGGTCTTCCTTAGCAACATTTAAATTTCTTTCTCTTACTGCACTAGAGCTGTCGTCTGTAACGCTTGCTGTAAGAGCCCCATCTAGTGTCTAAGGCTTCTCAGTGCGAGCCGCGGTTTGTAGGTTAATGGGCCATTCCACTGAGGAATGGAGCATAAAAACGATTGCATCAGTGCTTTATGTTAAACCGGTGTGGAACGTTGTAATAGGAAAAATTTATTTTTTCCATCCACTATGAGGAAAATTAATTTTAGCTTTTAATATATTGAGATGATATTAATTTCAGTGGTGCTACTGTTGTATTCAGCTTGAGGTGTTCACGTAGGAATCGTGAAAGGAATGTTTATTTTCCTATCTGTCCTTCAGTTTTTATCTCTTCAGGCTCTAAATTAATTTTTAATACAGAAACCAATATTATTTCCCATGGCCTAAATACCCTCCATAAATGCCTTTTAGCAGTTACAGAAAGACAAGTGTGTGTATTACAGAACTGACTGTTGTAGACACGTACTCTG
The DNA here is from genome assembly GCA_035583135.1 of Lophotriccus pileatus. Classification (NCBI taxonomy): domain Eukaryota; kingdom Metazoa; phylum Chordata; class Aves; order Passeriformes; family Tyrannidae; genus Lophotriccus; species Lophotriccus pileatus. The sequence continues at coordinate 24,459,323 of JAWWES010000133.1, forward strand.
GAACTTATTTTTTCAATAATACATGGTTAATGTTGTGGGAGATTTTGAGTTAAAAAAAAAAAACAAAAACCAAACCAACAAACCTTGCTATAAACTGTTTATGCACTTAAAAATTGAAAACATTTTCTTTTTGGTTTTGTTTGTTTTGTTTGAAATATGCTAAAATGTAAAAAGAAGTACACAAGTCATTTTCCTATCCATGATCTGTATGTGAGGAGACAATGTATACATGAAACTGTTGTTTTCTCTCAAAAAGGGCCTACAGTCCAAATATGCAGGCAGGATGTCTGTAGTAGTGTCTTATGTTAAAATCAGTTGTAGCAGAAAATGGAAGAACCAGTGTTTTAAAACTTCTTTTGTTCTAAATTCTGTTTTCTGTTATGAATGTCGTGCTCTGATTTCTATTTCAGGAACTTCAGCTCAGGAGGAAGATGAAAGATTGCATCACTGAAGAACATTTATATTTGGCTTTTTCTCATCAGTACAGAGATAGTATCTTTCCTCTTCATACATCTATCTCCCTGTTTTTGCTATCCTACTGTGACTGCAAATTATTTAAAATTTTCTTAGTGCCCACTGACGAAGATGTGGGTGACCAGTGTGTGACAAAAAACCTCCCTGGCGATCTCGAGGTCCGTTTAATCTCCAGGTGTCAGCTTCCAGAGGTTGTGCAGAGCTGCACTTTACCTGCAGTTGTTGTGAAAGATGGCAGATTCTGCCGAGCTGGGCTTTCTGTTGTCTTAAGACATATAATACAGAAAACATACGAGGCAGATCCATCTAAAAAGGATGTTTTGGAACTCCTGGGCTTTAAGAAGACTTGCTTGAAAGCCTGTGCTGAAGTGAGTGCCTTTCTTTCTCTTAGATACATTAAGATTTTTTTATTAGCATTAAATGCTCTGAAGTAGACTCTTAATATTGATGTAAACTATGTTCTTTTAGTCAGAAATTTAATTTGCTTAGAAAATGAAATTTCCTCAATGGAGAAGTATCTGTACTTTGGCATACAGATGAAAAATAATTATTTTTGAAGATACTACTTAGCAGCACAAAAAACCCTGAAAATTCAAAAAATAAGTCAGATCTCTGTTTCATGAATAGCAGTATAAATGAGTTCTGAAGTTTGAAGTAAACTAAGAAATATCTAATTTATTTTAAATTTTTATTTCAAGAGCACCGTAATACTGTTAGCCTTCACTGCCAGAGTGCACTGCTGGCTTATGTTTAGCTTATTCTCACCGGGTTGTCCACTGTCTTTTCAGCAGAGTGGCTACGTGGCCAGGTGGCCAGTCGCTAACCTGTACCATTCCAGGGGTTTAGTCCCTCCTAGGTGTGGAATATTCTATTCCTATCAGCCCATTCTCTAGCCTGTGCAGGCCTGTGTGAATAGCAGCTCTTTCATGGAGTTCGTTGATGGCTCTGCTCAACTTGTTGTCCTTGATATGAATGTAATCCATCACCCCTCTCCAGGTAAAGATGATCAAATAGGACAGGCCTCAGGATAGACCCTTAAAGATTTCCCCTGCTAACTGACCTTCAGGTAGTGTGTGAACCATTAACCAACACTACCCTTTGAGTTAAGATTTTAGCGTATTTGTCACATAGCAGTTTACTCATCTGACAACTCATCATCTAGACTTGCCTTCCTCACTCCTCTCAGGAAGTTGAGCTCTATCCTGTCAGGATTGCTACATCCATGGTTGCCATTGATTACTGTGCCTCCAACCCAGTTCATCCCTGTTGGTGTGTAACTGATCTGGAGAAGCACACCTCTGTGTTAGTGCACATAGTGCTGGTGTAAAGAAGTTGTCCCTGACATCCTCCAGAAACCTCTGTAATCTCTGGGAACTGCTGGAGAGCTTCATTCTATATTTCAGAGGCCTGCAAAGTGAGTGAAATGAATAAGAAAAGACAGGAGTTTAAAAATTGTAAAACCTTTAAGTACAGGTAATGAGAGAAAGAGGACAAGGATAAGACCATGAAAAAAATAAGTGAAAAATTTTTTTAAGTGCTATTCAGTTAGGCAAAAGTTTTTTTGATGTTGCATATTAAAAACCCACTAATAATATAATGCATTTCTGAAAATAAATGTGCTCAAAATCTGTTTGGAGTAATCAGGTCTTATCACCACCATTTGTAAGAGACAATGTACAGAAGTTTGATCACAGCTTTGCTTGTCATGAGTTATGCAGCCACCCTAATATTATGTCAATAATAAGGAATAAAAATATGCTATACTGGATAACTGTTCATTCTGTTATATATAAGGTTTAACTTCCTAATTCTGCCATAGCAAAAGTAGTAGAGAATATCTGAATTTCTAAGATTAACAAAGAAAGCTGAAATTTCTTTGCTTAAAGAGAACGAAAACGTATCCTGGATTTTGCTTCTCTTTCTGTAGAGACATTAATTACATGAATTTATTTGACAGGTTAGCCAGTGGACCAGACTTTGTGAAATCAGCATTCCTCTGGCTGTGGAAAGGTTTTTGACGGCATCTCCTGAGCACTGTCAGGCCATTCCTCCTGACATTTTACAGTTTGAAAGGAAGCTTGGAGAACCTGTCCGAGTGCATAACGATGACAAAATTCGTAGGCAAAAGCTTCAACAGCAGAAGGCAGGTGCCAAGGCTGCAGTGCCTGTACTTGGTGAAGAAGAAACAAAGGAATTAAAAGCAGGGGAAGTGCATGAGCATCCACCCCGAAGTTTGGAACTGAGTGTAGCTTTCTCCAAGCTGCTTGTCCAGGAAGCATCAGATGCAGTCAACAGAGAGGCCTCCCACATCAGGAGAACAAAAACCTCTGACCTTCCGCTCTTGGACCACATCTTTGCAGAAGGGCTTTATTTTACTGTGGCAGATATAGTGCTTCTGCCATGCATCCATCAGTTCTTGGTAAGGTGACAAATTCTGCAAATATTAACTAGTGTGTATGTAAGTTTTTTTGAGAACTTGAAAGATATAAAATATGTTATTTTAAAACAATGTGGCATTTACAATGTGACCTTAACCCAAAACAGAAGATATGTCTTTGTACAAACCAGGGATTGGTGAGATCACTAAAATTACTTTTGAATGCATAGCATATAAATACTTAGTAAACTCTGTTAACTGTTAAAATATTATACTGAAATATTTTGGTACCAAGTTGCCCAGAAAGTAGTAATTTTAGAATATTGGTACAAGTGGCTTGAGCTCAACTTCAAAACCAGTTCTATAGTGGTAAAGACTTCTGTGACAAGACTGTGCAAGAATCTTGCTCAGCACAGTCTGTGTACATAGTTTTAGAAGGATGTACACAAGGAAAGATTTAAGGAAGTGACAGTGGTGTCTTTATTTCCCATTACAATAAAATGATGCAATCAGTTTGCCTGCTACCAGCATTCCTGCAGTTACTCTATGAGATGTATAGCTAAGCTGGCATCTCTTGCCATCTGAGTGAGGTTGGTATTGGCATTTTGATTTTGCAAGCTGCTTTGCCAAATTTGCCTTACGGTGTTTGAAAACCAAGGGAATTCCTGGAGAAGATGCTACTAGTCAGATTGAGAGAAACAATCTAAAATCAAGGTAGGGACCATCAAACATTAATAATGTGACAAATGTCTACTTCATAACTTCTTTAGCCAATATCATAATCCTCGGTGGATTGATGATAGCAATATTGGAGTCCAGAAATAGGTTAATATGGCTACCTCTGAATTAAGATGATGAATTATTTTACAGAAATGGCTCTTAATTCACATCTACCTTGTTTTGTGAATCACATAATTGAAGATGAACAGCAACTTCAGTATGGATGATACTAAACAAAAGTATTAAGACAAAATGCTTTCCTGCTATTTAGAAACCTTTAAAGTATTTCAGTCTTTATTTTTCCAACGCCTTTTTAAATAAGAAGAGCATAACTTTTTATAGTAATTTTTTGAATTACTCTTGCTGGACATGAGAAAATTCTTGGATCAGGTGCTTAATTGATTTCAGCAATGCAATTGAAATTGTTCTGTAGATGTACTGTGAGCAGGTGAGAATTATGTATTTATTTACTTTTTATGTATGACCCTTGAGCCCTGGTCTGCAGCTGATGAACTATATATTTTATAATACAGTTGTGTAGCTCACGCCAAGGATTGCCCCAAAAGCCTGGCTTTCAGTTTCATTTTTACCTGAATTACAAGAGCTCTCAGGTAATGTTACTTTATTTTTCTTCCCTGATAAGTGATCATTTTCTAAGAAATTATACCTTGATTCCTACAGTTATCACTGAAATTGAATAACTTGCATCTGAAAGCTTCTTGCAAGCAGTGAATTGAAACCGCTCTTGTTGATGGAGGTGCCAGAGTTTAATTCCGTATTCAAGTGTTATTTGTCACTTGTATAACTGGACTTCCCGGATTGTGTTTAAAAACATCACTATAGTTGCATTTCCACTTTGATTTAAGGGTGTGAATAATAATGAAGTCTTCAGTGAGTATGTGTCTGGAAAGTAACACACCATAAATGTGAGGAGACCTGACTAGCTGATTGTAATTATAATTACCAAAAGTAAGATAATGAAGCTGAAGAGTTGTTTTCCATTACCTCATTCCATTGCAGTTATCTTTCTGAGGTTAGCTTTGTTACACACTCTATTAGTTGTAACTGTTGAAAATTAATAGAAATGTAACAGAAGCTCAGTTCCTCATCTGGGAGAAACTGCTATTCAGTTTTTAAAACACAATTTAGAACACTTGATAACAAGTGTAACTGTGCCTTTTAGAACTGCATTCCAAAAGACTTCTTCCTTAACTGAATTAATGTATCTTTGCCTGTGTTACTATTAAGGTATTAAATTAGATATTACAATCACATAGTTTATCCTTCTTTTGGTCCTTTAGCTATTGCTAATTATTTGTGATTACCCTAAGCATATTATAAACATAGCCTGCAAGAGAGCTGCTTGAAATTTCGTGTCATTTCAAGTGTTCTTTACTAATTTCTGTTTCCATACTGTGGACAGATAGGTGGAGGAATGCTGTGTTTGCGTGGCCTTTTCTACCTTTTCCTGTAATCAAGATTTTTAATTTTCTTTTTAAAGTGGGCATCACAGGTTATTTCAGGTTGGAATAACTGAGGTTGGAGGGCACCTCTGGAGTTCGTCTTGTCTAACCTTGGTGCTTAAAGAAGGGTCAGCTAGAGCCAATTGCCCAGGATCATGTCCAGTCATATTTTGAGTGTGTTTCTAAGGGTGGAGACTTCACAACTCTTTCTGTTAAGACAAGGATCTTAATTGTTTTGAAACATTTGGGAATCTAAAGAAAATGATTTAATTTCACTAAATGCATCCTTTTTTAAAGTAACTGGACTTCATGTAAAATGTGATTTGGTGTAATTTTTTTAAAATGTACAACATATTCTTACTAAAGAAATTTTTTATTTTTTACACTTAAAATTCGAATTTCTATTGAAGGCCACATCAACTCATAATCATATACACTTAATTCAGAAAAGAAATACACTGGTTACCATTGTTGTATAAAAATATGTAATTAAGATTGTAAAAAAGTCTGAATAAATACATGACTTTTAAAAAAGAAATAAGTTTGATTCACTACTACTAGAAAAAGTTGCAGATGTAGAGCAAAAACTTCAGTAAAGAAGAGGGATAATGTGTGCCTGTTTCTGTTTTGGTGTTGCCACGTAGTGTAAGGTATATCAGGCTTGCAGTTCCCAGCAAAACAGCTGTTGGTGGATGAGGTTTTAAGAACTGCAGGCTACTTGTGGGAAAGAACAGCATTCAGATGGCCTTGCTTAGAATTCAGTATTCGTGGCAAATTACTGCACTGGGGTTTTTTTCTCTGATTACCAACCAAAATGAATCATTCCTGTGTTGGGAAATGGCATGTAGTTAAGAATATTATTTAAATTGAGCTTTTTTGTTACTGATTGAAGTTATGATTAACATTGGTCATGTAAATGTTTTCATCCTATTAAGCAAACAAGGATTGCAGATAAAGTCTAAATGGCAATTCTACCTGCGGTTGTGTTACCATCATGCTATAAATGCATGTGCTTGGCATGGAGCTGAGCTCCCTTCTGTAGGTCATGCCTTCTGATGGCTTGTAGGAAGAAATTTACAGTAGCAAGTAACCTTCCCATTTTACTTTTCTAGGTTTCCAGCAAGAAACAAGGCAGAAACCTGGTAAACTTGCCGCTGATATCCACTTGGTATCGAAGAGTTCAGGAAGTACCTGGAGTAAAGAAAGCTGCTGGCAAATGCAATATGGAGCTTCTCCAGCTTCCAGAGTTGATGTCTGCTCCAGAGGAAGAGGCACAGGACTTCTCTTCAGTTCCTGATGAATTAGAAGAGGAGAATGAGGACAGTAATTTTATAGGTGGTCCAAGGCCAACTATGACTAAGTTAATGGTAATTTAAGCTTTTTAATGAGTTATTTTTAGTAGCAATATTCTGCTTGATTTGTAGTAAGTAAAATTTTATTGTAATTGTAGAAGCTAATTGTGACAGCCTTGAACAGTTTAATGTGTCTTGCTTTTCTTGTATCTGATATGCATTGACTTAGAATTGATTTTACTTTTTCTTTCTCTTCTGATATTTGAACAATTCAGGAATTGAGAGAAAATTGAGGAAAAGATAGGACTCCTGAAAGCCCTATCAATAATTCAGAATAATCAAAGTAACTTTTTGTTTGAATTTCCATATTGTCTTCATCTTTTAAAGGTATTTATGTAAAGGATGAGGAAAAAAACGTGTTGTTTTTATGTTTGGCTTCATTATTCAACCCTTTATGTTTTTTTTGCTATTTGTTAGAACTTTGAACATCTGGGAACTCTAATGAGTTTTGTTAAAGAAAACTGTCCATCATGTTCCATAACTCTCAGTATTTTTTGCATAGAGGTTGACAGCATTTCCTAGAAAAATTAACAGGGTTTTCTTGTGAAAATGAGAGAAATACATAATTTGAATCTCATATAATGTGGAGTCATCTGCCTGTTTAGTTTCAGTTAGGCTGAAGGTGTTGTTCATCTGATGCCATTAAATTCAGTGAGAATTTTGGTACCAACTTGAGAGGTGAAGGATCAGGGTCTTAACTTATTTTTTTCCTACTTTCATATAGGAAAATGGAATTGAAGCAAAGTTTTCTCCACATCCATGCCCCAGCTGGACCCTAGACTGGACCAGTCTACCATCTGCAGTCAGTCCTGGGGAAGGTAAGGGGGTTTATGTACATGTGTGGATATTTAACAGTGCCTTGTTCTGGTGAAGCCATTTAACTGTTTCCTAGGAAAATATGTCAATTTTCCACGTTTCAGAGCTCTGTGGAACAGGTAAGCAATTTTAAATCTGTTCTAAAATTCAGTCTGTTTCTGGCACATGGTGACATGACTTCCCTCACAGGTCACCAACAGCTGATGACCAGACTGGGAACAAAAAATTGACCTTGAATTCTGAACCGTATTTTCCCCACTGTTTCCTACTTTCCTTAACTTTTCCTTAGACCTAGAATAGTAAACTACATGATAGTAATGTCATTGGCACAAAAGTTGTACATGGTTTGTGTCTCCCAAAGCAGCAGATGATGATTTTATTGTGAAGAAAATAATAGTCATTAGCAAAGTTTGGTAGCTACATACTGAGTATTCCCTTTTGTGGCACTGTTCCCTGCCCTGTAGGGGCAGTTTCTTTGCTGGATTGCAGGACAGTTCTGTTGCCTAAAGACTGTGGTTCTACAGAAAAAAAAACTACCCTGATTTATCACAATATTTATTGTTTTCATCACTGTTGTGAATATTGAATACCTCTTCCACCATGCTATAGAGTGTCCTCTAAAATGCCTTATACATGCTACCAGGCAGTAAGAAGTTAGTGAATGGTTACTCTGCAAGGAAGAACAAGGTTTGTGTTCTTTTGTGTAAGTAAAATAATTTGGATACTGGTGTCAGTTTATCCTCAGTGGCTATTTATTTGAAGAATACAGAAATACACATGTAATGTACAGGTGGTCTTCAATGACCAATACGTGGAATTCCTCACAGAATAGGTTAGAAATCACTGAAGAGCTATATATTTCCAAGAAAAATAATTAAAAAATGATCTAACTGAATATAATCATGTATTCCTGTCTCTGATATACAAGCTGTAAAAATAATATCAAATTTCAAGTTGGTTTCTTCTGGTTTGGATCTGTGTGTATTTCACAAAGCCATGACAAAGCTCACATGTGTACCATTAGTAGATTTATATTTTGTAGAAAGTGTCCATCCTTCTAACAGTTTTCCTCTGGTTTTGTCCTGAGAGAAAAGTTTACTGGAATGTTACACACCCTGCTTTAGTTATAGATTCTTTCCTTCAGCATGGAAGGAAAAAAAACCAAAACAAAACCAAACTTAGATTTGCTTCTGTCTATGTTACATCATGCTTCTTCAGACTTCTGTGGATGTTTTGGATTTATTTCTTATGGTAAAATAGCCCTTGTAGTCTGCTGAAATGCTTGGGCAGGATTATTTGTTTTGAATTTCTGTGACAAGTTCCAGTATTTTGTCAGAAGTGAATGAACATTTTTGCTCCTTTCCAATATTCAGGCTTTTGGCTAAAGTTTCAGTTCATACTTTTGTCAACATCTCTTCTGTTTGAAAGACAATTGTGAAAAAGATGCATAACATAAAAAAACATATAATGAATATATATTTGGAAATTTTTTGCTGTAAGGAGGCTTTTGGACTTGGTTAGACTGTGGAGAAAAATCAGCTCCTGCTGTTTCCTGCCTGTGTTTCCTGCTTGTTCTCTCTTTTCTTCATGTTTCCTGAAATGGTTACTAATGACATTGATCTATGAAATTGATATTCAGTAGAATTTTGGGGAAGTTTTGCTAGCTTAACAAGGTGCCAAGAGAGAGATTTCAGCTTCCTTCACTCAAGATCACAGTAATGCTGATGCCATTTTCTGATTTAGGGAGACTCCAAATGGTTGTCTATTTAGTCCAGGAGCAAAAGAGTCACACAGGACAAAAAGACATTTCCTGATATGAAAATTGATTTTGATTTTCAGTT
>JAWWES010000133.1:24477691-24489370 GCA_035583135.1 Lophotriccus pileatus
GGCTGCACGTCCCTTCTTCTCCCATCCCCCGATCTTTTGTATGGGCAGACTCAAGGTACAGAATTTGCTTCCAATCCGTAAATCACTTGTGACAAAATATGAGTTAGGGTGGAATTTTTCTGTGTCTTGAAGTTACTTATGGCTTCCATCTGCACTTCCATTGTTTTTAGATATCCGTTTTAGGAACCATGAATGCATTACTTGGTTTGGATACAATTTTACATTGGATAAGGTTAGGAGTTTCACTTTGGCTCTTCCTGACAGTGAGTTTTTTGCACAGTTGTTCGTCTAATCAGCAGTTTCAAGGAAGACAGCACCTCTATGTTTAGGAAAAAAAACCCACAAACCTAATAATGTTAAAAAAATAAGGTAAAATTATTTTGTTATGAGTGATTTGTAATCTGTTCTGAATAGTTTGATACTTTCAAAGTGGTTTTTTTTTTTTTTTTAATTACACAAAGGAAAGGCCAGACTACTGTATCTTTAGTGTTTTAGTGAAGGTGGTATTAATTATTTTGTTCTTGAAATGCGTCTTTTCCAGATGGTCTGGAAATGCTTCTAAAAAGTTAATTTTTGGTGCATGTCTCGTGTCAAATTTCTGGCATCCTACCATAGCAATATCAAAAGGAATTCACATCCTTTAAAAACTTTCAAAGTATTGAAGAGCAAAGGCAAGTAGGAAATTCATCTGTTTGTAGAATTATTTTGTAAGTGTAGAGGAACTGGAGAATAATCTCAGTATTAAAATCAGGTAAACCTAATCTGAAGTAATAAAATTTGTCCCCTCTTAGTGCGGAACATTGATCTAAAAATCCAGATATAATAGAGAGAGATATGATGCTTTTATTTTATTTAATTTCAATATGTGCTTTAAAACTTTTGCAGGTCTGTCACAGAGTTGTTAGTCTTTGTGTTGATGTTGAAATGGCTTATGTAAGTATTGTGAGCAGACCAGTTGGGGAATTATTCTTGTAGTCACTCCATCAGCACACCCTACCTGGAACTTTCTAATGTGTCTAATTGGTGAAGTGCTCTTAAATCTATTTAATTGCTTTTGAATATCCTATTTGCAGATCTTTCGCGTGTTCTTGTGTTTTTAGAGACAAGACATAAGAAACAAAAGAACATCCCCACACCCCAAAGACTAAGATGCTTCTTATCAGTATAAACTGTTCTGGGTGCTTCCCTGAAGCTCAGCTGGACCAAGTTTTTGGTTGCATGGCATGTCTTCCACCGGATTTCATTTGTTAGGAACCAGAGCATACTGGACAAAATTAAAAGTGCACTCTTAAACCTCTCTCTGTTTTATACAAACACTCCTTGCTGTCCTAAACTTTGTACTTGATATTTTTAAGGGTGCACTGAATGTCAGATCAGGTTGTAAACGGTTCTAGGCTGGACACGTGATGTTCAAGACTGCATATGGTGACTGGTTTTCTTTCCCTATCCTTCATCACTTAAGACATGGGGAAATATTGGTATGTGCCATGGCCTTCCATGGGTTGGCATTTCATGCTGCATCCTGGGTGAGTACATATATTTCGGTACAAGTTCAGTGAAATTTAATTAACTGGTGTCTTTAGGAAAGAACATGATGCTGTTACTTGTGCCATATTTACTAACTTTATGAAAGAAATAAGTCAATTTGTATATGTAATACCTTGAATTTCTTCATATTTCGATTGTGTCTTACAGTAATAATGGGTATATTTTGCTTGAAATTTTATTTATCTATCTATATAATTCTGATGTTTCTGTATCATCAACAGAAACTACTTGTATGTGTTGTCTGTTCTCAAAATGTGTGTTTCAATAATGTAACTAGGGATTTGGTGTTTGTAGCTCATTTTCCCCTCATGCAGGGCAAAGGATGTAGTTAAATCTTTGTTTAGAAGTAGTAACATGAAAAATCAACTAGATATGTAAGCTTGAGAAACAAGACTTTCTGCATAAGGTAAACTTTTTTTTACTTTAATGACAGCTTTGATATTAGTATGGATAAATTTCTAATTTTAAGTTGATGATTTTGACTTTTTTTAACTTTAATTCTAATCTTTAGACCTTCTCAACTATTACAGACAGAATGACTGGTTTTACTTTTAGTAAGCTTCATATTACTGTTACAAAACTGTTTGAGTTTTCTTATCACAGTAGTCATCTATTGGTCTGCAGAGTTTTAAGGCCAGGGACTTCCCTGTTGTTTGTATTCCTTTAGCACTTCAGTTTAACAACAGAAGCAATGGCCTCACTGCCAGATCTATTTGCGGCACAAGTCAGATCTGAATTAGACACTAGCGTGCTACTGTATCTGTGACAAATTAGCACACAGTTTGCAACTTGTGCCTAGATACTGCTGTGCTAGTCAGGAAAGGACACCTGAAACCTGACTTGGCTTGAAAACAGGGCTGTAGAGAGAATATTGGCTAAATTAAAGCTGTTTCAGTACAAAATAAATGTAAGAAAAAAAAAAGAGGGATGGGGGGGTGTGGAAGCAGGTGGAATTAGAACAGTTATTTGAGTCCCCAGGGAGATACTGAATCAATGCTTTGCCGTAAGAGGAACCTTCTTTTTTGGTCCAGTAGTAGTAGCACACAAGCATGCTTTAATAACTTGTTTCTCTTCCATCTGATCTTGAATCCTTCCTGTTAATACTGTATGTACCTGCGTTTAGAGTCCTTGTCCCAGAAGAGCTTGTTTCCTGGAGAATCTGTCCTTTGTTCTTCCTGGAGTTGTCTTATCCTGCCACTTGGTTAATCTCCAAAGTAATTTCCTGAGGGAGAAATGATAAGGATATAGAATGTAACAGAGAGTTATGGGTATCTCAGTTCTAATATCAACTTCACTTCTCGTATTGAACATCAGAAAGGATGTATGACCTGTCTGTCCATGTCAGCATTTCATTACTATCAAATCTGTTTCCCACAAACTCTTTAGAATAATTTTTGCTCTCCCATTTTTTCATCTTTAAAGTTTAAGTGAAAGAGGAAAACCCAGAGAAACATGGGCATCCCAAATAAATTTGCTAAACGGCTTAATCTGAAACATGAACAAGTATGTAATATTGGAATTAATAGATTTATCTCTGTAATAACACACATATAAGAATTTATGCCTTTCTTGTTGAAGACTCTGTGGAGTCCTGACAATAATTTTAATTGTTTCCAAAACAATGAGTCGGGATTTTCAGGCCTAATTTATCTATAATCTATAAACCTGTTACTGACCAGGGTGGTGTCATGTTAAGCAAGTAGTAAGAACTTATTTTTAGTGTAAAAGTGTATTGTAGGATATTTGTGACGTCCTTTAAAATAATTACGTTTATGGATCAGTATATATGGATATGTTTCATTCTTCTTATTATGGAAAGATGAAAATGTAAGCAAGTACTGTGAAAAGTCTTGTAACCAGGAGCTTTAGAGTCATTCTCTTTTTATGTAACTTTTAGAGGGCTAAGAAAGACTATTTACCCTTGAACAGCTTCTGAGTTTATTCTTGTAGGTGATTTGACCCTTTAACCATAAAGTAGCTGTATAGCTTTTCTCTGTGGGCTAATCCTGAATATTCAGGAGTATGAAAACCAACATAAATGGATACATAGCTGTGTTTCAAAATTGTTAGTGTCTCTATATTCTCTAAATTATTTTTTTGAATTCAGTCTGTTTCTGTACTATTTTTGTGAAGCATTGCCATTATTTCTTCAGTATTACTCTTATAATTTTTGAAAGAGTGGAAATGATTTTTTAATTAAAATAATCTGTTTCTCTAAAAACAAATTCCCAAAAAAACAGTCTGAGCTGAGACAGAATGCTTCTTAATCCTCTGTTCTAAGCTATTCAGAAACATCTGCCAAATGGATTACTTTCCATCTTATCTGCAGCACGTACTTGACATTCCTCTGCTTGTGCTTGTTACAGGATGCTCTGGCCCACTTGTGATCTCACTTGATGTATATTGGCATTACAAGCTCTCTGTAACTTATTTGGATGATGTTAGGTAGGATGTGGTACAGAAAATAAATCATTCCTTCAATCAAGCTTTCATGACATTTTGGATCTTAATTGTTTTGTAAACAAAGGTTGGATTGTTCCTTCTGTGTTTGTGCCCCCCATTTTTTTCTTGTGTGTAGTTAATACATGCATTTTACATCTCTGTATGTTTTTAACTGTGACATTAAGATTACAGTCGCAGTTGATTCTCACTTATAGGTAGCAAGTAAAACATATGGCGAACATTATCAATGTTGAGCTCCTATTTGACCCATAAATCAGAAATTTTATATGAAGGTAGGTTTGTAGCTGTGGCAATGGCAAGCAGTGGGGCTGAAAATCTCTGCAGTATCTTTCTGCAAAACATGGTAGTTGTTTGGAGGTTCCACTTCACCTGGTTTTGAGTCAAGTTCAAAACATGCAGGTTTATGTGAACATACTTGTTCATGATTTTGCTATCGGAGAGATGAGCAGATTTTGTGTTGTATTTTTTCCTGAAGGTCCTGCAAGGATAAATTAATCTCTAATAATTAGGTAATATATATCTAGTTCAAGACTTTATGAATGTAGAGCTTTTTTTGTTTAAGTTGTTGTTAATTTTAATAAATACCATTGGGAAATATTTGCCTAAAAAACTAGTTGTTTTTCAAGTTACTTAAATAGATATAAGGAAAATTCCTTTTGGTTTAGTTTTTTATTCAGTAAATTCAGTTTTTACAGTGGCTGTTAGACATTACTCTTCCTCACTGCAACCATATGGGTACCTTGTTTCAGGGTAGAAATAGTCCTGTTGAGGTCATGTGTAAAAACTGAGCAGCCAGAGCTCCTCACAGCTTTATTTTACTTTGTTCATTAAGGTGACTCAGAGTTGCTACTGTGCAGTGTACACAGTGCCAAAGAAATAAGTGTTAAGGCTTTTAATGTATATTTTCAGTTTTATATCACAAATGTGCTGCATAGTCGAGTGTTCCCTACTGCATTAATTTTCCGTTGGATTTAATTTTGTTGTGGGTCCGAGAAAGACTGAGCACAGTGCTCAACTAATTTTTTTAAGTTAGTTTTCTGACATATTTTCAACTCAGTGCTAGTTAATTAATGGATACTCCTATACTCATGCATAGGGTGAGTTTGTCCTGTTGTAATAAATGCTTTCTCCCTGTAATTGCAATATGATGTTTTAATACAGCAGTGCTTGTTCTGGCTTTGTGTCTTTTCAGCTTGGTTTACTCGAGAAGTGGTTTAATCTAAATAAAATAATCCCATCAAATAGCCTCAAAACAATCCCACTCTTAAACCAGAAACATCCAGTTTAAGGATTGTATAACACTATTGATCTGACTGATGGCCCTTTTCACTGTAGGTTAGGCTTTGTGCTATGCTGTATTAGTTACTGTCAAAACAGTTTTGTGTCTTTGGCCTGGAGGAGAATTTGTGCACAGCCTCAATACCCCCACAGCTCGCTCTTCTCCAAATGCTTACTTTGCTTTCTGGGTGTATGATGGCTTGAGCATCTGCAGAACACCTGTCTCAGAACTAATCAGCAGGAGTGTGCATGTTCCTTGCTCTCCAAGGTAGGGTCCATGCAAAGGTGAAGGATCCCCATGTTTCTCCATTCTTTTTAGCTACTTAGACGAGCCTTGATTTCTTTGAGACTGGTGTTACTGGGATCTTTCCTTCTCAGTTCCCCACACAGTTACAAGTCCAGAGAAATAATGCTGGCTGTCAGTGCGTAAATTGTATGTAGAACAGGATGCAGGAGGAATCTTGCAGATTCTTCTGTGTGGAGTTTGTGAATAGGAAAACCTAGGACAGTGGGGTAACAAAACATGCAAACTATTAATCCTGCTCTGAAGAAGGTGACTGCGTTGCAGTCTGAGCTTCCTGTGTGTTTGCTTAAGCCCAGTTTGTGTGTGGACACATGTGTGACAGGCAAACTTTGTTCGAATATACCAAACAGCCCTTGCAGTATAGAGCCTTTGTCTATCTTGTTGTGCTGGTGGTCTGGGCTCTTTATTAGTTGTGATAGTGTGAATGTTGTTGAGCTTGATATACTGAGTCATTTATATTCTTGTCTTTCTAGCAGAAGTGATTCTTGATTTGGTTAGAATAGTGATGAGCACTAATGACTGTGCTTGCTTGCCTGAGAAAAGAAAAACTTACTAATTCCACATTATGTATATAAAAGAAGAAATTTTAAGGAGGAAGTGATGCTAAAGTAGCTTTTGTATGTTATATGTGCGTTTTTAGACACTAAATCATTAAAAAATAATATCTTCAATTTTCCACTTTTATGTAGTGTCCTCGTGTAAATGATGTGAAGCGTTCCTGCAGTCATTCGTCAGAAATATCTATGCTTATAAACATTAGAACAGATTCTATGTTTAAGACTACTAGCTGAGGCACTGCCTAGCAGATGAGGCATTTCTGTGACAGGTACTTCTATAAAGTCTATAAACTATTCATTTTTTTTCAATACTATAACATCCCCTATCACGGTTTATTAGGTGGTGAGGGTGTCTGTAGCCACAGATACTTGGTGAGCTATTATGATGGTGACAGAGTAAATGTGTCTATATGACTTCCAGTACCACAACTCCACAGCTGCTGCTGCTGATGATGATGATGAAGAAAAAAGAACTCTGAGATGGTTTATGCACTAGAAGGGCAGTATGGCCTCCAGAGGTCTTCTCCAAAAAAACCATTGCTGTAATGACTTCTTGATATGGGGGTTTTCTGACATTACACTGGCACATAAAGTTGGTGTTCTACACATTGCACTACAAAAAATGGCCTGTTTTTTTTAAAATCTCAGGTTTATATTCTATACTACTCTTCAACTACCTTGTGTTTTTACTATTTGCTTTTGTTTAGTTGTGTTTTTTTTTATTAAAGAAGATGTTTTGATAAACCTGCCACCTGGCAATTACTGGGAAATATATTTTCTTTTTAAGTTTCTGAAGGCGGGTGTTTCTTTAGCTTGAGTGTTTAGTTGACTGAGTTGATAAATTTCAGTTGGAAAAGAGTTCATAATTTTTCATTTCTATTGGCTTCAATTTATAGAAATTCAGCAAGCTGTTAGAATTACTTTGGTCCATGCTCCACTATTTTTCTGTTTCTTTCCGTCCCCTCAAAACTATTTGTCTAATTTTGTTCAAGGATAATAAAGTAATGAAAAGGGAGAACATGAAAAGCAAGAGGATATCATCATTCATTTCCTCTTCTAAATTAATTAATACTGAGGTTTTGTGCTGGAGATAAGTTTATGGATGACCTTTCTGTTTAGTTAGATGGAGTTAAGTATGCTGGTAGTTTGTACAGTAAACAGAAATGATGTGTAAAGTTGAGCTGAAAGTGCTGCTCTTTGTCTAGCAGCCAGCTGTTCCAAGTCCCTTCCTATGGGAGGGCCAAATGAAGTCATGTCTTTGTTTCCCAATGCTTTTTACTTGCAAAGCCTGGGGAACTGGAGTGCAGTGCTGGGCTGATGCCCACAGTTTCATTAACTTTTTTTTTCCATTTAAATCCAGTTCTCTGTATCAAAGATGGTTGAAGGGATTTATGGATTTTCCTGCTTATTTGCTTTCATAAACTATGTAAGAATAATACAAAAGGCCACCTGGCAAAAAGCTGTTTAAGACACAAGTAAAAGGAGCCTTTTGTTATTGGAACCATTGATTGGGCAACAAGTGCCAATTGTTTTATTGTCTTGGAAACTCAGTTTTGGTTGAGTTGAGAAATCCAACTCTGCTTTTGATTTCAGGACAGTAAGTTACCTGTGACAGCCTTCCCGAGCTTTTACTTCTTATAATATCAGTAAGAGAAGACCTTCTTTTGCTCTTTTGTCAGGCATGTATGTATGTAGTGGAGAACTGTATGTAGAATTAGTTTTTCAGCAGTCTCTGAGGTGATCTTACATTGGAATTAGCAAGAATTAAGAAGAAAAAATCCATCTTTAGGCAGCTTTCTGAATTGATACACTCAAATTGTCTCTAAATGGTATTTGCTCTGAGAATCTTCTAGGAATGTATTTATTTGTGAAGTGTTGTATAGCATAAACTGACAGTTCTGTTGAGAGGCATTTCCCCCTTTTTTAATTTGTAGTCTTTCAGAAATGCATTAAAACATGTTGAAATTTTATTCCGTTTTCCGCTCCTAAACTTGATGTAAAAGGTTATTGTCTGCACATTGCATGTTTTTGACTTGTCATGAAAAATTTCTGTTGATGGCAGGATTGTTTAACTTCACAATCCTGACATAAAGGGTGAAATATAGTAGCATTTGTTCATAACGGGTGATTGTTGCTATGTAGTGTGATGCAGATGATAGCACCATTATTTTTATGTATTAAAAGGAAGGGAGTGGACATTTATCCCTTTCATTTCATTGGTTTGTCCTCTATTGCATCATAATTTGCTTGTGCTGATTATGGTCAGTTTGTGCTTTGCTGAACTTGGCAGGATTTGTATGGGTGGTTTGGATAGCTGACAACAATGTAAAGGAGCGCTTTGAACAGGAGCATTCTGCAAAGTGCCCTGAGTCTTTTAGTGTGAATAAATGTCTGTGACAACTTTAAAGCTGGAAGAGGTACCACCGGACTGGCTATCTTTATGAATATATTTGTTACAAGGTCTGGGCTTTTTCTGTGATAGTAAATGCAACTTTGATTAGCAAGTGGTCTTGTTCTACATAGTTGCAGACTCCTCAAAGCTGAGAATGCTGAGATATGTGTTGGTTCTGACCCAAATTGGTTACCCAGAGCACCGTAAACCTATCAAAGGACTACTTAGTAACCACAACTTGGCTGTGGTGTGCCACCTGCAGAATTGCACAGCGGGCAGTCTGTAACAGGGCCTTAATTATGGCTCAAGCACTGCTGTCTTAGTGGCTTACTCATTTTGCTTCTCTAGTACAAGAAAGCATAATTGAACTGGGTTTTTTGGTGGTGGTAGTGGGGTTTTAATCTGTCGTGTACTACTTACAACGAAAGTTTATTTATTATAGAATGAACTCTGGAGGTTATACAAACTTAAATGCTGATCATCAGTATTTACAGTGGCAGAATGGTAACATGGCAGAAGCAGATACTGGCCTTCAACATCAGAGGTTAAAAGAGCACTTATCCAAAGCTGGTGACTCACTTAAACTGTTGACAGCAAGCACAATTAATTCCTTTAATTAATTATAAACTGCAGTTCATTTTTGTTCCCCCCGCCCCAACTTTGCTTAGAAAATTAATTGGAAAAATAAGAAATGAAAGGAAAACAATTAAGTGGTCAAACAGTTACTGTTAGTGAATTAAAACCTTATGATGGAGTTCTGTAATTCCTATATTTCCTCTGAACTCTTGAATGTTTTTTCAGCCCTTTTGACTAACATAAACCACATGAATACCAGAGATGCTCATTTAATACAGCAAAGCTGATTGAATTTGCTAAAATTTTCGTAAACTCAAGATTTACACAGGATCAAGCTGTAAGTGCTGTGGTAATTGCAGTGTAGATCAGACAATATAGAAATGTGTAACCTTGGCCTTTCTGTATGCAATTAAAATGCCTTTGTTTGGTAGTTATATACAGCCATTGTGAAATGATGTTATTTGCGTATTAAAATGTTAATGAATTATGAATCAGTCATCATACCTTTGCAGTGTGGGATTTAATTTTCGTAATGACTGAAATGCAGGATGAAATTTCAAGGATGAAATTCCTTTTCATCGGGGTAAGTGTTTTGGAGGGATTCCTCCAGCCAGGAACTCTTGTAAAGTAAACAGGAACAACATGTGAAGTTAAACTGAAAGTACTGGTGTTTGTCCTGCAGCCAGCTGTTCAATTGCTTGACACCTAAGGGCCAAATGATGCTTGTCTGCCTTGTGAGCCAGCTTTTCTTGTTTCTGGATGATTAGTTTAGGCTCTCTTACTCTAATTGATAAGTAAATCAAGACAGGAATCTTCCAAATTGTTAATATACCTAATATTTAATTTTTTTTTATTATTTAGAGGCAGTGATGGGGATTAATGAGATGGTATATGTATCAGAAGATATATCTTTTGGTCTTTCCTTCAACTCCTTGTGATTCACTACTCCTTACTGTACAGAGGCATTTAGCCCTTACCTTTTCCTTAACATTCAGTTATAAACAATTCAGCATTCAGAGCTCAGGAAGGGAGATCTCTGTTCCTGCTGCCTCTTAACTACTGAGAGCTGGTCCCCTGGAGGCAACTTGCTGCTGAACAGCTGTGAGTGTGAATGGCAGAGGATTCTGGCCCTTATTCTGACCTCAGTAGCCGCTGTCTCTGGCTCCTGCTGGGGAAGGAGCTCTCCTGTTTTTGCAGGAGACAAGCACTCTTAGCTCCTGGTGAGCACTGAATTCAGCAGGAATCAGTTGTTCCCCTTCCTCAGCAAGGCAGTAGCAGTTAGTCAATATATTAGGCTTGTGAGAGGTAAAGAAACTGTTTGATTCTTGTTTTGTTGTCAGACAGTGACATCTTCATCTGAAGAAATTTTGCAGAAACTGAGCAACCCCTGCCTCATAAGCCTGGATGTTGCTGACATTTGGTATAGCGTTGTGTGTAGGTAGAACGGCACTCCTTTCAGAGATCTTTTACATCTTTTCCAACATTTAGTACAGCAGAGGTTGCTTTTTCCTTTCCTTTATTCTTCCCCAAATGTTTTATCATCTTTCACTTTTTAAGGTGTATTTTGCTCTGCTTTCCTCTGCTGTAAGTAATAGGTGGGTTTGAGCACATAGGATACAGACAAAAGGGCTGAGTGCTAAGGTAGCAGCAACTGAGGAGGCAAGGTGAGGACAGGAGGTGAAAATTGAAAGGAATGCCACTGCTGTAAAGCTTCTAGAAACCTGTCTGCTGCGTTGTCATTGCTCTGACACCTGCTTTTTGAGCAAGATGTTTAACACTCTTGCTACCTGTAACATATCCATTTTTGATTGATAAGATAATTCAGGTTGGAAGGGAGCTCAGTTATGAGGTCCTGCAGCTGCTCATGAATTCTGAACACATTGCCTTCACTTTATGGTATCTTGACCCTAAAGGGGTGAAGGTAAGGGAGAAATGTGAAAAAAAAGAGAGAGGAGTGGAAAAGAAGAAGTATATGAATTATATGCAAAAATGTGAAACAAGGGTGAATGCAAAGTCTTTTCTTTCCCTCTCATAGTTCTGTCATGACATTTAAAAAAAATAATTCCCTAATCCTTGGGATTCTAGAAGAAGACTTCAGAATGAAAAGGATGAACAGACATTGTCAGTTAGTTGAAATGTGTAGTAGCTCAGAATTTTAGAACGAATCTAGTGTTTTGGGAAATGTGCTGATACATGATTTCTCTGAAGGGTGCTGTTGGCAATATTATGATGTGAAAAACTTATAAGAGCATGGCTCGCAGATACGTGCTATTGTGGATAGCACTCATTAATTTGAGTACCTATAGAGGCTTCATAATCTAGTACAAAATAGTTTAAAAATAGTATAAATAGTAGATTAATGTTTAAACATTGTTAACTCTTTGTGCCTGGCTTGCTGTTTCTAGATTATTCCAAAGATGAGTTTTGAAGATAAGCAATTGGGAAAAAAACACCAAAGAACAAATCTCTTTTTAGTAGAATACGGTTACATTCAGGGGGACCCCGACATTAATTTTAATTTCTTTTTCTGACATCTGTTGATCTTTCTTTGTTTTTTAAAG
>JAWWES010000133.1:24497500-24521436 GCA_035583135.1 Lophotriccus pileatus
CTGCAGTTAGAAGTGTGCTTTTGGTTTATAGACATAAGCTGAGCTAATTTTGAGCTGGTAGCTTGGTTTTTTGCAGCATAGGAGCTGAACAGATTTTTGAAAGACTCGTTTGCCCTGAATGCAGGGCTGTCATAGCAGGGTCGCCGTTGGTGTCCAAACTGGGTTGTTTAAAGCAAGCTCAGATTTACCACGCTGAGCTGCAGTCACACCTCTTACAGCTGTGTGATCATAGTCAGATGCAGACACTGTGCACAGATAGCTTCTAGTGGGCTGCAACAGTAAGATATGTTGATTGCTGAGAACAAACCCAAGTAGTAGCCTGTATTATCCTGATAAAAGTCCCCATTAATTGTGTTCCCCTTGCCACAGCTGTATTTCAGGTCTGGGGGATGTAGCAGACAAGTATGAATTAGATTTCAGTCTTTTAATTTATTACCGAGGTAGCCTCAGTGGGATTAAAGTTATGTTCAGGACAACTGCTCCTTTTTGAAACTCAAACAATCCATTGTGATTGCGCGTGCAGGTACGTGAACGTACAAGTGTGTACATGTACACTGAGAACATACCTGTGTGAGGTTTAGGTATAGGATTTTCTGGGTATTAATAATCACAACACCTGTCTACCTAAAAAATTATGGGTTTGACCTCAGAAGCTGAATTTCTAGCTCAAACATCATGACAGCACGTGATTTTGCACTTGCTGGAATTCCTGAATCTTCATTGACTACAATTAGAACTGTAGGTATTGAGAACACTTGAACATTAGTTTATCAGATGGAAGCATAGAAATTAGAGACAAGCTATGGAGCAGTTCATGTAGATACTTGACACACAAAGCTTTTTTCCCCAAGGATCTACTCATGTGTAAGTGATGATTCCTAAAAATGTATTTATAATTTTATGTAATATTAATAGTAATTAGTATTTTATGTCATATTAAAGGTTTCATATCTATAGTCCCTGTATGCATTTTTATCCTTGGAAAGATAAAATTTCTGGGACACTTCTTTATGGTAGCTTTCACAGAATATAAAAAATGTTTGAAATATAACCATGTTTTTTATTTTTACAAAATGCACAATTTTATACATACAGAATTGATAAATGAGGAGGTTGTGTTCAGTCTCTTATTTCCATTAAGAAATAGTACACATTTTAATATGTCTCCATGCAGTGACCTGGGTATATATTTTTAAAATGTCATTACTCTGTGTTTTTTTAAAAAGTGTGCAGTAACTGCACATAATGAAGTCTGCCCTACTTCCCCTGCCTTTTCTTGACAGTTTTTCTTTTTTCTTTGCCCTGACAGTATAGAATGTTGTATCTTGAAAAGTGATTTTTTTCTCATTCTGTGTAGAGCAATGTCGTAATAATCTTATCTGAATTTGTTGAATTTGATGGTTTATTTGTAAAGTGAAATGTTATTTATGATAAAATACGCAAAAGTATGCGTTTTCAGGGTAGAGTTTTAAACAATAAACTGTATAATAAAAGCAATCGATGATCATGATGATGGGAATTGAACTGCTTCTATTTATAATAACTAGGAAACTTCAGTGATTTGTGGAATTTATTCTGAACTACACCTCAGTACTGGGAAACATGAATTTTTAATAGACAAATGCAAGGAATTTTATATGAAACTGAAGAGTGTCCATACTCTCATATAGCATGGTGCTCAAAGGAAAAAGTTCTTATTTCAGAAAACACTGCTATTGTTTGGTACACCTAAACCTCATTTGTGAAAACTCATTCAAGAGAGTTGTTTCAGTACCTTTTTTCTTGTTGTAAAGATGAGCTGTCAATATCTCTGCCAAACTCTGTTTTCTGAACAAGCAAAAGGAGTATTAAATAGGTCTGTCAGCGCTGAGTCACACTGAGACAAAATGCATCATTACAAATACGTAAGTGCTGACTAAACAAATTTGTTATATCTGAGGCAACTGTAGGTTGGACTTTACCAAGCACATTTGAAAGAAATTAATAACTTTTCCATTTCTGGTTGTGTTACAGATGTGAAGGAAAGCCAGACTTCACTATGTAAGAATAGTTGCTTTGAGAAATACCTCCTTGCACACACAGTCATTTAAATAAACAGGATTGGTTATTAGGGAAAGTTTGAGCTGTGTTTCTGGGAATGAATCACAGGATTGGAGTATAATCAGGCTAGAGCTTACAATGATTTGATTGCTTTACATTAAGTTTATACGAGTCTGTTCCTAAGGGTACATTAACAGCAACAAGTAGAAAGTTAATTTTAGAGAAAGTTCTACCAAATATATGTGAGTTTACTTTGAAGTTGATTAATATGCACAGGTGTTCCAGCCAGTTTTAACCTCAAACTTAATTTGCAGTGCTTTTCAGTTACCCATTTAAAAGTATCAGTGTTGAGAACTGCTGGTCTCTACTTAAGCATTTTCTCTGTCATTCCCAGGAAAGATGTCTAGAGACCGGGCTCTCAGGAAGCAGCAGCAACTGAACAATTTGGTAGCAGTGGTGACAAAGCTTGCAAAGCCTGGAGATGTGATTGTGGATTTTTGCAGTGGAGGGGTAATGTATATTTCTGTTTATGTGGTACCATTTATTTCAGCTTTCATCCTTGCAGTTCTAGGTGGTTGCTGCCACAAAGCAAAGCAGAAGTACAAATACTGAAATCTTACCTGCTTTCGAAGGTTCTGTCACAGTTTATGGGATGCTCATCATGTAATGAGTGAACAGCTGGAAACACCGAAAAGTCATGTTGTTTGTTTTTGTTTTCACAGGGCCATGTTGGAATTGTTCTTGCTCACATGATGCCATCATGTCAGGTAAATTCTCAATAAGAAGGACAGATAGTACAAGCTTTTGGTCTCTGATGATCATCTTAAAAAGATGTGCATGTAGGGAGAGCACATGATGTCACAGTTGTCTCAGCAGAAGGCTTAGGTTTGAAACATGGAAATTTTTAGCATAACTCCCAAATGTGCATGGTGCTTTCCTGAGAAGACAAAAGTTGCAGGAAAGTATAAAATATTTGAAAGCTGATCGATATTGGCAAGTATTAAATGCCTTCAATTGTTATTGGGTTTCCAGATAATAATTTTATAGATCACAAACTGTGCCACAAGTAATTCAGAGGTTTTCTCAACTAAGTTAGAAAGTTTTCTACTTGGTAATGTTGTACTTTGATTTCTCAGTATTATTTTCCATACTTTCTCTTGTGTGTGACATCTAGGTGGTGCTCATAGAAAATAAGGAGTTGTCTCTGATCCGTGCTAAAGACAGGAGTGATGAACTAGGTTTAAACAACATTTGGTTCATTCAAGCGAATTTGGACTACTTTAATGGGGCTTTTAACATTGGGGTAAGTGATTATAACTTTTGCAGTTCAAAACTTCAGTGTCTGGTTCATTATTCTTAGAATAACTAAAATAGCTGAGAGAAGAAAATTCTCTGTGTCCTTTGCAGACCCTGAAAATAAATGGGATGAATGTTCTCTAGAATTCTGCAGCCCTAGTGAAGAATAAGGCATAAATAGTATTTTATAACTCTCTAAATATTCCTGTCTTCTAATTTTCTGTTCTGTTAATAGAATATGAACTTCTGTGGCAAGGCTCAAGCTTTCCATGCAAGATTGACTGTTCTTTAAATCATCCATCTAAGAGCCTGTTTTGGCTGTAACTGAGGATATTTAATGCTGAAGGTTTATGGTATATGAGCAGTGCTGTTTAACTATTTGCTTGGTTTATTTGATAAAAGAAAAGAAACATAGTGCAGGAGAAAGAGGAGAGAATAAATGGTTTTAGTCCAGTTCTTCCAGGTGTAAATTTCCAATTCTCTGGCTTTATCTTTTGTGCTACATTGTCGTATAAATCTCACTGGATGAACTAGAGATCTATTTCAGGAATATCAAGATCTTGTGAATAATTTACTGAATTGTGTGTGTGAAATGATACTTTTTCTGTGAAATGCGTCTCCAATTTTGTGATCATTGGAATTCCTGTCTTAATTTTGGGGGGTCTATTTTAAAGGTTAATACTGAGGTTAAATATCTCTGTAGGGTTTTTATTTAATAAAAAAAGTGTTATACTCTCTTTCAAATTTTGTGACAAGTAAAATACTGAAGTATATGTCGGAAGAATTCACTTGGCAATGCTTCATTTCCAGGCATGTGATTTCAGTTTCTTTGACTCGATTTGTCTATTCAACAGACAAACCTGGAGCTTTCCCTTTTTGGGAGACCTGTATCAGTGTCAGCTTCAGACTTAGTTTGCATCATGCCATGATTCACTCTTCAGGATTAGCTCATTAACCTAGGATTAGCTTTCCCTGGCATTTTTAAGATGGGTGCTGCCTGGTTTGCTGACCTGTGTTTGAACATAAAAATATAAAGTTTAGCTGCTTTTGCCTCATTATGTCATAAACACTGGTCTGATACATAAATGGACATAGAATACCATAATACATAGATAAATAAAAAGTTTATCAGTGTGTCTTTTTTAAACCCATCTTTAAGAGTTACAAAGCTATTCACTCGTTGTGTAACTTCACCCTTTTTAGTAAAACAATAATGTAAATGCGAGGAAGGACAAAATCACTGGTTATAGTCTTTGAAATTTAAAGAGGTGTAGAAAAATGAATGTGACAGAAGTCACAATCTCTGGCTTTGGTATTAGTTTAAAAGATGTTTATATGCATTTTAGTTACCTTGACATCAAATGTACATTATTTAGCTATTTTTTTATCTGTCAAGAGTTATCTGTCAAGAGTTCAAATGTGGGTTAAAAAACCCTATGTAAACTACTTGCCTTTTGCTCTGCACAAAACTTCTAGCCTTATGAACTTATGGGATAATGATGGTCAAGGGTCTGAAACAACATGTTTGAGTGCCAAATATACTGGTGCATTGTACTATTACATGTTGTAGTACATACAACCACCTACCACAATAAATTATTTCAGTCTTAAAGTGAAAGCTTCCAAATACTTGTGTGCAGTGTTCATTTATATGCCAACACCCAGAGGAGTCTTTGAGATCTCAGCTGTTTTTAATATTCCTGTAGTACTCAGAGTATCTCAGCTAATTTGTGAGAACAAGTTGAAAAGTTTAATGTTTGCTTGGACAGCGGGCATGTTTTGTAGTGTGTTGAGTACTCTTGTTTTTAAGATCACTGAAGTAAACCTGAAGTTTCAGGAAACATTCTTTTCCCTTTGCTTTTCTGTGTGCACTGGAGTGTTCCTGGCAGTTGCAGTACCAGAGGGCTAATACAGGGCAATGGTCTCTCACTGCATTAGCTCTGTTGCTCTTTTGAGGGAGAGCAACACTTTGCTTTCCTGTGTCTACAGATGCTTGGATTTGTGGACCAAATATCGGCGTATCTGCTTTAGTCTTCACAATTTATTTTGTTTCAGACAGTGAGTTGGATATACAGGGTATCCTGAGAAAGCTTTGTCATTAATTTTGTGATTTTGTTTTTTTTTCTTAAGTAAATTGGTTCTGAGAAACACAAAGAAGAAATCAGTTGGTGTAACATGTCATATGGGCTCAGCAAAGCTGCTGGTTTTATCTGCTGCTGTTTTAAGGTCTCTTTTTCAGATGTGCAAGCAAAGTGGAGATCTTTGTTTTCTGCTTGGATAGATGAGGAAGTAACTATAATTACATTCCATGCTAATCTGATAGCTGTGATATTAAGACTCTATTTCTGATGTTAAACTAGTTTTATTTTTGTTGTTAAATTTGTATGAGCAGAAAACTTTCATTGTGAAATTATTTTACTGTTAATTTTTAATGTTCTGCTTGAGACAAAAATAGTTGTTTCCATCTGTATGCAGTTACACTTCAGTTGAAGATTAATGGTCTGCTCAGCTGAGCTTACAGCAGGCAGACTGCAAACAAAAAAGACTTTGTTTTACTCTGTATCTGGGAGCAAAGTTTTTATCTTCCGATTGCTCTACCTTGAAAAACAACTTTGAATCCTGAAATCTGAGCTGTGCAGCTTTAAAGCTTTCCCGTAAATTTAGAGTGAACCAAAAGCAAAGAAAACAATGTAGTTTTATAAATCCACACTGCTGCATAAAATTACAAATGTCTCAAAAATATCCTTAGTTCAATGAAAGCACAGAGCAATATCTGTGCACCAGGCTTACTCTTTGAGGTACAGAGTACATACGAGGAGGCCGAGTAAGTAATGTCTCTGTTTCACCTGGCCTATTTGGCATCACAGAGATGAGGGAGCTGCTTGCCTTTTGTTGCAGTATGTTGACTACTGCAGTAACTTGCCTTTCTGTAGGAGAGCATGAAGAATTTGGGTGCAACCTGTGTGTTGCCCAAACACATGTCAGTGTTCACAGGTAGCTGAGATGAAATGTTGCTCTAGTTTTAGCTGAAGACCCCATCACTAAGAAAAAGAAAGAAAAGATTAAGGAGAAGAAGAAAAAAAGGAGGGCAAGTTGTGTTGGATGCTTCCCCCCACCTCCATTGTTTATTTTTCTAAAGTTTTTACTCAACATCTTAAAATCTAATGATCTAAAATTATGTTAATTTTCTCCTTTGAATGTGACCTTCAGGTATATCTGTTATTTCTCTCACTGCTAGGTTGAAATCCAGTTTTGAAATAGTTCTTTGTATTTCTAAGTGCTTTTTGCTTGACAAAAACCTCTGACTAATTACCACAAGTAGTTTCTCTGTTACTATTTTTCTGGAACTTTGTTTTTGATTTATTTGATATCACAATGCAGTTCACCTGCCTTCTGAGTGCTTTTGGTGAGTGACCCTTCTTCAGTGTTGATGCTGAACAGGATGGTATTTAGAATGTTGCTGTAAGGAATTTTCTTGTTTCCTTGGTTTTTGTTTTTGCTGCTGTAGGTGGCTCTGCACGCCTGTGGTGTGGCCACAGACATGGTGATTGAGCACTGCATCCGGGCACGGGCAGCCTTTGTCATCTCCCCCTGCTGTTATGGCTTCATTCAAAACACAGTCAAGTTCAAGTATCCACGAAGGTAAACGAAAGCTAACAAGATAAGCCCTAAAATATCAACTTAAGTGATGGAAGAAAATACTAAAAGAGTATTAATCAAGAAGAATTAATCAGTTGAGGATCTTTGCGCGTTTCTGGGCTAAGCTGATTCACACTTATAATGAAACGGTTTCCTCCTGTTTGTCTTTGCCAACCCATCGTGAAAGGGAGGCAGATTGGTAATTCCTGGATTATCTTTTTCTGGATTTATCTATTCATAGTTCAGGAGACCTTGTGCAAGGAGCATAGTAGATACAGTATGTAATATGCAGACCTTTTACCTTTAAATCACAAAGTTAATAGAAAACTCACAAAAATTACTGTAAAAAGGGGAATTGACATTTTAATGTTGCAGAAAGATGTAAGCAGTCAGCTTAAGAAGTAGGTCTGCTTTATACCACAGTTTATTGCTTGTGAAACTTCTCTGATTTATTCCCAAGTAGACAAGCTCTCCTGTATTTCAGTTCATATTTTTAGTACATTTTCAATGGACTGTGTACATATTTTCTCTTCAAATCTGCCATGTGGGAGATACTTATGTATCTTGTGCTTAAGAATTTTAATGCCTTTGCTATAAATAAAATGTAAAAGACAAGCATAAAGTGGCAGAAGATAAGAGGCTACAGCCTTCAGAATCAGAGCTAGATGGAAGAAGAGGGTTGTGTTTTGGTTGTGTTTGTTTTTTTTTTTTTTAATTGTCATAAAACTGAGCTTTGCATTTTTGATATCCAAGATTTAATTCTACTAGGAATCGACTGAAGTATATATTTGCTAAAATAACAAACTGAAACATGCCTACAAGGCCTACAAGGAATCAATAAATCTAAAAAATCTTATGCATCCATGTTAAATATTTTTTATATTTTCATATTTTTCTGTAATACCCAAGCGTGCTGGCACAAAAGTGTGGAGAGTAAATATTTAGGCTGTGTCAGTTTGATAAGCTTTGTATGTAACAGAGTTTTCTTAGTCCATTTGACTCTTCCATCTCTTTGTGTGTGTCCATTTTTGTTTTCTCTTGTGACACAATAAATAAGTCTTCTTAAGGAAGAGGCAATAAAATTTTAAGCCTTTTAAAATTAGCAGGCATATAGCTTTTCTCAGTTTACTTGTTTTAAAATTGACTATATAATGTTGGAATTTTGACCAGTTACGTTTTTGGACCACTAAGACTAGAAATGCTCCCTGTGTTAGAAAACTTTTTTTGCTATAGATGCTGCAAGAATATAAATTAGGGTTTTGTGTTTGCTAAAATTTTGAATCTAACATCACAAGCCTCTCTAGGAAATTATTAACCCTAGTTCGAGCTGCATTTTAGGGTTTATGATCTTAAAACATGATAGTCTGCCCATATCCCCATAGTGTCTGTGTTCTGTAGTCAATTCCTTTGTAGAGGCCTCTTACTTTTGTGTTTGCCTAGAGTATTATTAAGTATATATAAAGTATTTATATGACAATGGGGAAAGAACAGTACATCTGTGTTAGTATTTATAGTGATTTAGAGAGAGAATATTTTTATGAATAACATAATAGGGAAGAAAAAAGACACCATCAGGTACACTTTTCCTTTTCTAGTGAATGGGAGCTGCAGTGGGCTTTGGTATTCCTGAAAGCCTTTCTGTAGGATACAAATACTGCTACTTTGTTTAAAATGTGTTCAAGTTGTAAATGATTGCTCCTATTTTCCACCTCTGCTGGTTTTAGATGTTCATTAAATTGGTCTATTTATTTTTTTTTTCAGTCATCAGTTCAAAGAAATTTTGTCCTACAAGGTATGTAAAATGGTGGGGGGGGAGGTTTATATGCAGTTTCCTATGTTTCACTGGCTCATCTTATCAACTGAAATATAGGTGGTTATCTCTTAATTGCAAGGAGTGGCATGTGTTATGTGCAATGTTCATTAATAGTGCAGATGTCATTGTGTTTTCTCTCCACCATACATGTTTTAAAGCTTTTTTTCTTCAATAATATTAAATAGTTTCTCCACCAAAAAACCCCATATTTTATCATAATGTATAAGTGAGCCATTCCTAAAGTACTTCAGCATGTATCCATTAACAATTACAAGATGCCAGTTTATTTAGGTCTGAAGTAGAGCTGTTATTTTCTAAAAACCACTAGATTTTTCACTCTAATTTATGTCTAAAAGATTGGACGTACTAAGCAGGAAAAGCCTATACTGATCAGCAAGAATTTTATGCAGTATTGCTTTAAAAACGTTGCTCAAAATTGTTTTAAA
Organism: Lophotriccus pileatus; assembly: GCA_035583135.1. Classification (NCBI taxonomy): domain Eukaryota; kingdom Metazoa; phylum Chordata; class Aves; order Passeriformes; family Tyrannidae; genus Lophotriccus; species Lophotriccus pileatus. The sequence goes on from JAWWES010000133.1 coordinate 24,506,735, forward strand.
AATATTCAAGTGTGTTTGGACCCTGAGAAGGAAAGGGTCTGTGGAGATAGTCTGAGAGAAATGTGGGAGAAAGAATCAATGAAGCACGCAGACCTGACAAAGTGAAGATAACAGGGGTGTGAAAAAGGACAAGAGCAGAGAGGTGGACATCAGGAAACTGGTACTGATCTGTTAAACTTTTTCATGTGCATTTAGATGAACTTAATGTGGCATGGAAAGAAATTGTTCCTTTTGAGAGAAGCAAGGTTATGGAGAAACTTGACTAAATTTACATGTTGAACCCTAGACAGGGCTCTTGGTGTTTACAATGTAGAAATGAATGTTGGAGATGCAGAATAATTCTTTATAAAAGAAATGTGAAAGCAAAGTATTTATAATATCCCAATGTGTTTTTTTGGGACAGTGAGCAAAGGTGCCGTATGTGGCAGGAAAATAAAGATTATCCTTTTTAATCCTCAAATAAGAGGGAGTTTTAAAAATTAAGAAAATTTCCAGCCATCTTCTAAGGGAAATTCAGTTATCTGCTAATACACTTATCTTACCTTCATGACAGTGTGGTTTACGTACACTTTACTGATTTACATGGAAATAAATGGCCATAGATTGAGGTGACAAAAGCTGCACAGTGCATTTGGAACTGTCATTATTTTTCCCCTTGTTTAAATTTATGTATTTCTAACACATAATCACAGAGAACTCAGGTTTCAGTTCAGGAAAAATTAATTTACTAGCGTTATTGAAAGTAAACCAGTTAACAGTAGAGAGGGAGATGGTGACAGTTATAAAGTCAGGGATGCCTAAATTAGGATAGTGTGCGTAACCTCATTACAACTCAGTGAATTTTTTTCTTAATCTGTTAATCCATGGAGATTTAAATCATAGGGTTTGTCAACACTGTAGATTCCAGCATTTTATTATTCGTGTTGCAGAGGGCACAGGAGTCAAAGACAAGGCTAAAAAGTATTGCTGCTCTTAATAATGTAAAAGTCTATACAAATGGTCTAGGTTGGTCGGTGCCTCCAATAATCCTAGTTATAAATAACTTTTGTTATGCAGCTAGCTGTATGCATTTTTATATTTCATATTAATAAATTGTTACAGGTTATTGGCTAGCAGTCAAAGTTGCATATGTTAGCCAGACATTGTCTGTATCACCCCCTCCAGTTCCTATTTTAAATTAATTTCTCTTATCTTTTATTTTTGTGAGATCTAAAAAGACATCAAGAAGTCTGGCATTTCCAAAACTTTTTTGATGAGAACATTATGCTGTAATTCATTACTTTATAGTTGCAAAGAATAAGATATCTGTAGACTTCTACCATGATACATTTTGAGACTGTTTCTCAAGACACAAGGAGAATTGAAAAGTAGAACTGTATAACTTTGCAAATACTTTTTGCTTTGGAAATTTAATAGGAATTGAAGGTAAGGGTATTCCCATAAGCAAATTAACTGCTTATGCACACGCAAAGTTTGGGCAGTCTATAAGAGGTGCATTTCTTCTTATTTCTGAAAAGTCAATGTGTGTCGTGAGTAAAAAATGTAGTCATAACATGCTCTAATTTATCTCTTTGGATCGTCTGTCTAAGAAGCCAAGGCATTGGAGTCAGTCCAGATTTTCAGGTTAAGTGACAAGGCGCTTACCTTGGCTCTGGTCTGGTCCAAAGAGCTGGAACATTGATGTTGCAAAGAGCCAAGTTGTATTGGGTGCCTGAAGGCTGGTGAGGAGTTGTGTGCTAAGACGGATCTTTTCCCTCTCATCTAAATCCCTCTTTTTCTCCCCAAGCTGCCTTTCACTGCTGCTTCTCTCCTACTGGTGGCCACTTCTCTTTCATTCTCCAGTACTCATGTCTGGGTTAACATTTTCAACTCTTTTGTACTACAAAAATGGGCACATTTGAATGGAACTGGGTGGGTGGAGTGTGTGTAACTCCTAAATGTATTATAACACCTTCTCATTTTGCTTCCATATCTTTTATGAAGCTGTGAGGTGGAAAACTTCATGCCGATGAGCTGTACTAGGGAACAAATATCCTTGCTTCAAGATAGTGTGAATTTATTTAAATGGGTAATATTTGAGTATCAAATGGTGATAATATTTTATTTTATAATATGTAAGAAAATTTTTTGCAGTCAGGTCTCTATTAAATTTATGAGTTGGATGGAGTGTACTAAGGGGATAGGTACCATCTTGATCAATATAAAATTTTTTAGTGGAATAAAAACTCTTGGATGTTTATGTCCCTCTAATAAAAAGCTGGAGTAAGTATCCTTACTTCAGAATACTGAAAGAACCTGAAGTGTCCTTAGGTGAGGTTGCTCTCTCTGCCTGGTACAAGAACCAAATCTTTAAAGTAATCATTTTAATCAGGCAAGAATTAAAAAAAAAAAAAAAGGTTTTGATGCAAGACATATGCCTTTTTTTTGGAACTATAGCTCTGGAAGCTCGGCTTAGGAGAGCGCTTTTTGTTGTTGTCCATTTCTGTTTTCTCCCTGTGACATTGTAGGAGACTTGGGAATGTTGTACAATTCTAAGATGGTTCTGATTTAAGCTGTTCTGTGCTTAATATTGCAGCTGTCCCAAAGAGCACAGCTGTCATTGGAGCATTAATTTCATTGCTACACCTGCAAGGCTTTTTCTTTCACTGTCTGGCTAGCTTGCATTCCTTGGCTTGGCTGGTCTTTGAGGAATCATTATGCTGACATAGGTGGTGGGATTTGAAGGCAAATGAGGATATGGGGTTCTGCCTGCTTGTGTAGTGATGTAAGCAGGCAGTGAAATGCATCCTCCACTGCACCATCCCTCTGGGTGACAGGACAGGAAGAAATCAACAGCAGCTGTTGTAGAAGCCTTTGCAAAAACTTCTAGTGGAACAGGGATAGGTTGAAATTGCATTATGATCATTTTGGTGGAGGAGACTTTCCTATTCACAGCCAAGTATTTTTTGCCTTCAGGATCTTTTAAGTTGATCCTGACTGGATTTGGCAGGGCAGAGGAAGTTTGACCATGAGGCTGTTCTTCTGGGATTCAAAATCACTGCTTGGAGAAATGTGCAGTAGTTCAAATCACCTGTTTAAGAATTTTATCTTGGCTGCTTATTGATGCAGAGATGCAGCCCTGTGATGACTGTGCTAAAAGAAGACTGTGTTGCTTATCAGTTATTGAAGGTAAAATTAGTTTGCAGTATGTCTTTGAAGAATGCTCTCTTGTATACACTGCATCCAATTCAACTGCTGAAAGGAATTAGAAAGTTTAGCAAGAAACAAATACTGATGAGGAGAAATGAGACAGTGATTACAAACTCTTGATTTACACACATATTTGCAGAATAAAAATTGGGATTTGCATGCAGATACATTTTCTAGAAATATAGCCTTCAGTGTAATATCATTTTTAATACTTTTAAACATTTAATTAGATTTTTCTTGCTTTATCTTTTTTTTTTTTTTTAGGAGCACATGATTCTTTGCAGATTTGCAGATCAGACAGCTGTTCAGCTTCCACCTGAACGCAGGCTAATTGGTATGAATTTCTGCAGCTGTTGTGTAAACCATCTCAGTAATGATTTCACCTTGATACATAAAGGAAGAATTAGACCTTTGTGAATGGGGCATTAGATTGCTGTCTTCACATAAAACTTGAAAAATTCAAGTTCTGTCACATTTCACTCTTGCTCTTCCATTCTCCCTCCTTTCAAAATCACCAATATGAGATAGTTTACATTTTACAGATTTTTTTTTTGTTATTTTATTGCTTGACCTTTTTTTTCCTTCTACCATTCTATGAAAAGCATGAGATCTTTGTGAAGTTCACTGAAGTCCTGCTATTGCCAGTTTATCTTACATTAAAAGCACAGACAATTCGTAGTAGTGACTTTCAGTGTGCCCCCTTTGTCCTGCTTGTAGTCACTGGGGATGACTCTCTTAGGAGGGCAGACATCTAATGCCAGCTGCAAACAGTAAGGGTAAGTTGGGCTGGCTTTGGTCAGAAGGACAGCAAAATACAAACCACTTCAAATATGTGGAATAAGCTTTGACTTACAAAAGTGTATAACGTGATCCTTGTTGTGATGGAAGCTGTAAGTGAGCTTCCAGGTCAGAAGAGACAGACGGGGCTTGGAACTCTAAGAAAATAACTCTGCATTCTTGGCTTAGAAGAAACACTTACAAACTACATTAAAGCAGTAGTAGCAAATAATCATAGTATTTTTTAAAAGCTTAATTTGAAGCATTCAAGATATTTCTTATGCTCACTGCACAAAAAGAAAGTTATACAGATTCTATGAGAAGTTTTTCAGCTCCTTTTTTTATCATCACAGTATGTGAAAAAAAGAAATTAAAAAGGGCAGTATTCAGTGACCAGTGTAGCACCACCCCACACTGTGGACTGAAAACTGAAATAGAACCCCAAATTTTTTTTTTATTTTTTTTTTAAAGATTGTAATTTTTATCTGTTTACCATGTCTGAAACTGCGGGGGTTTTTTCCACAAATGTAACTCTCATGTGTTTTGCTCTGACAAAACCCCATAAATATAAATCTTGTTTTCCTCTTCCCCTACATCATTGCTTTTTCTGTTTTCAAGAATGTTACTTTTTATTTAAGTTCCATGTAATACTAGTCTGTTCCATTGAAGATGGTTCCCATTTCCCTGTTCTGCTTCAGATCTGAAAATGGTTTTGTGGGAATCTTTTTTAGCAGTATTTTAAAGTTTTTCTTGGGAAAAATTGCATGAGATCAGTGTTACTGCCATGGTGAGAATGTTTTTGGTAAACGAATGATCAGCTACTGAGAAAACTGTGTATTGAGAGTATTCCTGAACAGGTGGAGGCTTTTTCTTCTCTGTTGTAAATGGTGACAAAATCACTTACTCTGCTACTTTTTGAATATTTTAGGATTATATATGTAAACATTTTAGCAATTACCACTGAATTTATGCAGCTTCAGAGAAGTGATAAATCATTTGCTTTCATTACCTGTAAGTTAACATACAGCATTTGTCTGTGACTGTCATCGCGTTTGTGGAAGGAGTTATCACCGATTTCTGTAGTATCTGTGAAGGTAAAAATATGCAGTGGAACCCAGTTCTGCTACACACAGCAGTTCCCTTTTAAATGAACGAATTTCTTTGTGTCAGTTTTGATGGACATGTGGCTTTTACACACTCTATGCAGCAGTGCAGACTGAATGGTTAAATGGTTTTGTGGGCACTGCTACAGCCCACCTGCTTACGGAGAACTGCTCCATGCATTTCACACAGTCTTACTGAGAGCACCTGGGGAAACCAGGCCCCAGCTGTGACAATCCCAGCTGCCTTTTAGTGTGCACACATGGAATAATAAGGATTTTGCTGTCAGTGGCAGGAGTGTGTACCTGCCATTTTGTTCAACCAGCCACAGAAGGTGATTTTCTATGAAGCCACAAATGGAAGAATAGTGCCACAAAAAGTAATTTGCAGAGTTGTGTCCTGGGTTTATAAACTGCTAATTTCTCCCTGCAAAGTATGGATTGATACAGGACTGAGTTTTTCAGGCCCTCCCTTATTATTCTGAGGAGCATTTGTGCCACCTACCAAAACTTCTACAGGCACCTCACCAGGGTGCATAACAGGGCTTATAATGCTACAGACACAAAAGCTATGTATTACATTCAGGGAAGAGGTAAGCAGTTCCAGAGGAGCTACAGAGGAATATGCCAGACTCACATCCTGATGGTCAACATGATGTGCTCCTGTGTCTTCCCTTTGTCTTAGACCCCTAATATATTTAACTACACAATTTTGTCAGGAGCAGGAAAAGAGGTAGGATCATTGGCTTTGAGACCGAAGGAGGATTGTGCCCTGTTTGGGTCTTGAGACTGTATGATTGTTAGTAATAAAATATTTCAGGGAAGTGTTAAATCTTTCTTGCAATAGAATTTCAAACTGCTGAAATACAATCTGACAAATCAATTCTGTATTTCAGAACATGATAATCAATTATAATGAGTAAATAAGTCCCATCATCTTGGCACGGCTGTATACAAATGTCTAAGCTGAAAAACTCCCATGATTTATCCTTCCTGTTTTTTCTGCAGATGAATCTGAGATAAGCTTAATTTGCATTACCAGTGTAGCATTTTTGGTTACAAGTCGTTACATTAATATGCCTCAAATCAATTAGAATGGATAATTTGTTTGTATTGTAGTCTTTTGTTAAAGTTCAATAATCAGAGATTTTCAGATTTTAGATGAAAGTACAGGAGGAAAACAGTTATGGTTATAAAGGAAGTAGAAATTTGGCCATTCAGAGAGCTAAGGGGTAAACGAGGCATTTTTCTTCCTCCTGTGGCTTTTACAATTAAATATGGATTTTTCTGTATGTTTTGAGAAAGGCATGACTGTTTTTAAGCTTTTTCCGTATATAAGGAGTTAATAATCTTCTCAAGATCTTTGCCAAGTGAGGGTTACAAGTCACAGATGTGATTTGGAGCTATTAGTGAGTGTCTATTTGAAGTAAAACAGATTAAGATAGTTTTTAAAGTAGATGTGGAACTTATTTTTAGATGGCTTGCTGATGTGTTTTCCTAACACTGAATATTGAAGTGCACGTTTCTGATAACATTTCTACAATTTTGAGTTTCCATGCTCTCCCTTGCTCTCCTTTTAGGAAAACAGTGTATGGGGCTTGTGGACCTGGATCGGGCATGGGCTGCAGAAGAACGGAACTACTCTGTCCAAGTTATATCCATGGAGCCAGAGAGTTGTTCTCCAAAGAACAATATGTTTGTGGGCACCCCTACTTAGAGTGTGAAACTTGCGTTTGATTTGAAATTGAACATAAATCTTCAGTGCATAATGACATCCAGCAGATAGAAGCAAAGCTGGGAACCAGACATCACGCATCTTGAACGCATTGCGCTCGGAAAAGGAAGCAGCCCAAAAAGTCTTACAAAGCAAACTGCATGCAGAGCATCACAAATCAACTTGCGATGTGTCATTAAGCAACTTTTGGTTCTCTTCTGAGAAGTCTCTGGATCTAGTGACTGTGCATGGAATTATATCCATCTGTAAAGGTTTAGAAAGAAGTTGGTCTCATTGAAGGGGAGGTGGTTTCCTTTACAGTAAAGCTGTTTCTTGGCTGCTTGAAAATTGCGTTCATGGTCAAAACTGCGTTTGGGTTTATAAGCAGAGCAGTTATCAGCCAGCAGTGCTGATCACTAGAGGAACAGAAAAGATCAGATTTATGGTGTTAGGGAAGAAGGATGTGGAACAGGTGGTGGCTTGACTTTGCTAAAGAATTCCATACTACTGTAGGAAGATTATTTTTTAATAAAAGTTCATCAGATTACTTTGGGCCTCACTCTGTTCATTAAAAATGTATTCAAACATGCCAATCATTTTTTAACAAGATTTAAGTATTAAGTATTACACAAGGATTCTGTTAGTAGGTATTTGAAATTGTGTTTAAAGAAATCAAGCCCCTAGTTATCCACTGACCAGGTAGTGGGAGCTGGTGATGATGTCAGCAAATGCATACTTCATTGTCACCTTTGCTAATTGAAGTGTATTGCCTCCTGTTTGTAAGAAACTCTGCTGTCAGAAGAAATTTTTAAGAACAGTTCATGTTTCTATATACTCCATCTTCATTGATTTTATATTCAGTTTAAAATTTGGTCAAAGTTGTGATTGTGGAACTGTTTGAAAAGATCAGTCACAGTCATGTTACTCTAAAAAGAAAACAAACCTTCCATGTTCAGTTTTCTACCCTAATTTAAAATCATCTGTTGACACCAACACAATGGAAAATAGTTCCTAATGAAATTTTTGCTGCATGTTTAAGGGTTTTACACATTTATGAATTCTGCCATGTTTTAATTTAAATAATTGTAAGTTTGAAAACTGTGAACATAGCTTCAGTGCATGTGGCAAGCTGAATTACAAGCAATAGGTATTAGAGGAAAAAAAGGGTTCCTGAAATATTTTATTCTTCATAGATATTTAGATATCTAAAAGATCTAAATGCTTGGGGTTTTTTTTTTCATGTGAAAAACTGAAGGACTCTGCCCACGTATTTAGAAGCACAAAAGTGAGCAAGTAGGAGTGAATTCCTACCTTTAGCCCGAGTTCTTCAGTAGATAATGATGGAATACTTTTTCTGCAACTTTTTATGATTATAGGAATAACTGGAGGTTGGTATGGCAATGGTATAAATGGCAGGCATAAAATACATGGTGATACCAATTGTCTCCAGGGTTTTCTCTCATACTTGCCTAAAGAGGATTCGGTTTCTATGGTGGTGGTGTATTGATCTGAACATGTTAAATTACTTTTCTGGAGTGAGAAAATATCTCTTCATGACCCTTTTGTGCTGAAGGAAGAACTCACCAAGGTGAGATACCTGTTGGAAGCTTTGTTGCTGTTTACAGTAAGGACTTTCATACTGCTTTGCTCCAGGTAATGGGTAGCAACGTGAATGTTTTAATTATGGTGATGTTGAATATTTGGCATGGTCAGATGTTATGCAATAATAAATGGCTTTCAGTAGAGCGAAAGTCTGTGCTGTTACATGCTTCATGGTTTCTACAATACCTGTATCAATAGTCTATAATAGTTTTTGGATCTCCTTGAAAAGGAGGAGTGTGGGATGTGCTACAGGAAGCGTGTGTGCTACTGAATAAAGGATAAAAATTTCAGTATTTCTTAGAAACAGAGTTGGAAAAGGAACCTTATTTGACCTAATAGTCTAAGAGGTTATTAGGGGCTTTAGAAGGTCAAGAAAAATAATTAGTCACACAAGGATCCAAATGCCAATCTCTGTTTCATATGGTGGATTTTTTTCCCCATTTTTTAAAAGTACCTATTTTCATGTTAATGACAGTTTCCCACAGGTGTTTCTTGTTTGTAACGTAATTATTTTATATCTGCTGCCCCACACAGAAATAGGCTTCACGAGAGGAAAGGTTTATAGAAGCAAGTGAGAAAAAGTAGAGCTGTGTTTATATGCGTCGTGACATCTCATTTTTCTTGGATGAGCCAAACTATAGAAAGCGAGTTTGTGACATTTTTTTTTTTTTTCCCTAGAGATTGGGAATATTTTGATGGCATCTCACAGTATCTGTCATCTTGATGGCTTAAAGGATTAGTGAGACTGCATTCCGTTTGTAATACTGCTTTGGGACCTTGTTGCTATTGGCATCAATGGGCTCTGCTTTCTTTTCTTCTCAGAACAGAATCTTCCTCATGTCTAAGGATGGAGCTATATTATGAATAGTAAAGAAAGATGAAATTATGTTTATTGAAAACTGAAGAGGAGCAGATGAAAAAAAAAACATAGAAAGCAGAAGATAATTGCAACAAGTGATAATACCTAATTTACCACAGATTAAATTGCTACTCTGTGCCACGTACTTTACTCTAGAAATGTGAATGCAATTCTGTTAATGTTTAGGTGTGTTACTTTGCTCTATGTTTCTATATACATAAATGGTAAGGAATTAATAGAGCTTAGAATTCCCCAAACAAGGTGACTAGACAGTGTGGTCCTGATGAGTGAACAGCTGTTGTTCTTCTAGCAGCTTGTTATGCAAGGAGCTAGTTTTATGTCCAAGGTGCATACCTAAATATTTTTTGTGTTTGTTTTGTGTCTGGCCTAAGGGGACCAGCTATAGGATAAACAAAATGTTGCCCTAGCACAGTCATAATTTTCTGTCATTTTGACAGTCTTCTTCTGTGTTACCCTTGGTAAGCTTATAACAGGAAACTGATGACCAAACTGAACTGAGCTTCTCTGTCTGTTAAAGTGAGTCATCTGTGTGTAGATGTATCTTCATTTTTGGTTTTTCATTTTTGTCTTTAGTGTGTTAATTATCTGCTTCCTTAGTCTTGTTGCCATATTTAGGCAGGGGTAGTAATAAACAAGGGACATTCCTAGTAGATAAATTACAAGTTGTCAAAATTACTCAATGGTCATTCTTAGAAAGACACATACAAAATGATTTAGTCTTAGGATGGCCATGAATTTTAGACTGATGCTTTCCATTCCTCATTATTACTTGACTTTTAGCTACCTGGTGGATGCAATAAGAATAGAAATGTTTTAAATAGCTCTATTCCTAGGTGACATGATGTGCCAGGTATTCTCATTGAGACGAACAATTAAAAATCCTTATATGGTCAAGTAAATTTGAGCTTTCAGTAACCTGCAACAAAATGGGTTTAAATAGATGTTAGTTTGGCTAGACACCAGCTGTGACTATTTTCTTTAAGATTTTGATTTAGTGTTAGTAGTTTACCCTTTCAACGAATATGTATGTAATTTGAAAGAAGTATTGAGCTAGAAAAGTATCGATTAGCAAAAAGTAACTGAACAGTTGACGTTGGTTTCAGTCTTAGTTCTTAGTTGTCAGCACAAAGAAAAACAGATTTTCCTTTAAGCCAGGTACTACTTTCAGTGTTTTTGCCTGGGAGCATTTTCCTGTCATAACAAATTCCTGATGTACAATCTCAGTCTAAGTTCCTGTGATTTTATTACCGTTCTTTTCTAACAAAAGGAAAACCTAGGTATCATACATTTACCTCTCTATATGTCTAGTGTTACTTACATGCCTCTAATAAAATAAAGACAACCTCTGAACTTTCCATGCTCAGACTTGCACTTAAACTCCCTTGCTGTCATGGTTTCGGTTCAGTAGCTTATGCTTAGCAAGTTTCAGCTTATTACAATTATCATTAAAAGAAATTAAATTTTCTACATTATTATATTAAGATTTTATACAAACAGTAAAACTGAACCAAAATAATTTTCTCTTTGCTTATAGCTTTTATTTAATGAAAAATTGAATGAAATATGCTGCTCTGCAGTCCTCTTCTCAAAGTGAATTTAAGAAAATACCTGTATTTTTAAAACAGATAAGGGTGTTGAGGATAGTTTTATAATAAAACACTTAGATCAATTAGAAAAATAAAAGGAGAGGAGTTAACATTATCCCAATATTAGCCTCTAAAAAGCTGATCAGAAGTTGCAACTTCCCTTGGTTACTGTTTTATTTGCAGTATTTCAGGCCTAAAATGTGTTTTCCTGGGCATTAAACCTGCAGAGAAGAACAGGTGAATGTCTCCCTCTAATCTGCCCTCGGGAGGCCCCATCTGGAGCGCTGCATCCAGCTGTGGGCCCGGCACTGGCAGGATGTGCCTGTTAGAGTGGACTGGAGGAGGCCCTGGAGACGCTCAGAGGGCTGGAGCACCTCTCCTCTGCAGCCAGGCTGGGAGAGGCGGGGCTGTCCAGCCTGGAGAGGAGCAGGCTTTTCTTATCGACAGCATTGTCTTGATGCCAGTTTTTAATGTCTTTCTCAGTTTTAGTGGAGGAAACAGGTAAGTTTTCTGACCTCTGAAATAAACATGAACAAGTCTAAAATGCAATTTAATTTACTTGGGAAAAAAAAAAAAAGGAAAACCCCACACAGTAGCTACTCCACAGGTGTTTTAACCTCATATTTTGAAGAAGGCTGGGGTACTTCTGGTGCAGGCATATGGAGAGGAGCAGTGAGGCATAAATGTGAAGAGGGAAGTGTGAGTTGAATGGATGATGGATATTTGACATACCCTATCTGTGGAACTCTCTCCCTCTAGCAATTTTATTTCCCTACCTTGCCATATGTTTGTAGAAAGGTTTTTAATCTGGTGTTTCCTGGACTGTGAACCATTTCTGGGTTATCTGTGGCTGTCTGAATTGAGAGAGGTAGGAGCTGCTTATGGGATTTTTTTTGTTGTTTTTTTTTTTTTTTGTGACAAGCTGATCTCCAGTTTGGTTGCATTCAGTCTCTATAAAAATACATACTAAAACACAAGCATCAGCTGAAGAAAATCATGTAGGTGATTTTTTACAAAGAATCCTTACTATTTTGCAAAGAAAATACAAAAATGGGGGTCTGGGATAACATAACCATGTTTGTGTAGCACTCTAGGGATGCCAATAAGTTTGCAAACTCAAAGCCAAGTGATTGTATTTATAACGTGCATGTTTCTTTGTGGCATCTGTGTTTAGCCAGTGGAATTTCCTATGAAAAACTACCACTGAGCCAGGTTTCAAATCAGGATTTTAAAGAGAGGGTTTTTAAAATAAGGATAATTAAGTTATGCATAGTTAAAATGGATGATAGGGAAGGATCATGAGGGATAGAATCTTCATGGTTTAGAACTTAGGCCAAGAATTTTCAGCCAACTGCTATTCATTAAAAGCTTTGTTGCTTCTTTCTCAGAGGCCTTCAGTTCGGCCCACTGTTGGCAACCAGAAGAATCAAAGTTCTGATTCACTACTGCAAATCCCAGGCACCTTCCTTTAATTGAGGTCTGCAGTGGTTGACTTCTTAAAATTAACTTTTATTCAATTCTATTCTGCAACTACAAAAAGGCTGTTGAATTGCACGGCTTCTGGTTGTTATGGGTTTTGTCCAGCTAACATTACTTTTCAGCATAAAGTGTAGATTTCTTTCATGAATAGATACCCGTTTTTAGACTCCTGCTGTGCTACAGTTCCTGAGCTATAAGGCATATATATTTCTGTGGTTCAACATAAGCTTTGATGGTGACGTAATGGGCTGGTAATAACTCCTGGTGTATTTTATTGGCATTGCTTTCTTTAAATCACATCAGCAATAGACTTCTGAGTTGCCTAAGAGGCCAGCAGTTATAATAGGTGTGTGTAATTTTGCAAACCTTTAGCTAATTTTGTAGAAATAGCTAATGTTTGGCACCCATGAAGGTTGTTTCTATTCATCTGGCATGTTCCCATTCAAATACCCATTTAATGTGGTCACCAACATAGAAATAGTTAAACAATACTGTAAATGGACATGTTTTCTTTGTTGGAATGATCACTGACACACTGAATTCTTTTCATTAAGTAATTTGACCACAGGCATCTCTTTACTTTGGAAAAAAGGAGGAAAAAAGCTGTAGCAAATAGTCTTTCAGTTTTCATATTTGCAGTGTTTATATAGGGGGATATAATTAGAATTTCAGGACAAATTACACAAGGTATTGGAAGAAAATCAAGACTAAAATAAACATTCAATTCCTCTTTTTTTTGCATTTGACCACTACACACAAACATTTGGTTATAAATAGATACCTCATCCCTGTTGGAATAACATTTCATGTTCAAAGTAGGATTCTGGAAAATTAAATCTTTTTTAAAGGGATTTTAAACAATTATGCAATTTGAAACCTTTGGTTGGTTTATGAATCTTTACTACAATCAGATCACTTTTATGTGCTCTGTAGTAAATACCACATAGCCCTCTGAAGTGAAACATGTTCCAACTGAATAATCCTTAGTGAGAGAATTTGTAACTGCAGTTGTTTTTAGTTCTTGGTAAGTTTGCATTTGCAGGGTATCTGTGTACTGTTGGTATACACAAAAGCTACTGTTGGAAGAATAAATGCCATTGACATGTACACCACCTACCCCACAAGCACAAATAATCTAATTAATTTGATGTTAGCACTTACCTTGCTTAAAAGAAGTGGGAGCATTCAAATTCTGAGGATAACACAGCACCATTTCTACCACTCTTATACAGAATTTGCTGTTCTATGTGGACATCACTATAGAATATAGTTTTAAATTTTTTCTTCAGAATGTAACCTTAAAGAATGTTAGTGTCTTTCTGAAGTTTGTCTGTTAACCATGAAAATCCAGGCACACATATGCACAAAATGCACTGAACAGGAACCTTCTCTTGGAAATAAGGCAAAAAAAGGAAGATGTATGCCCAGTCAAGTGACATGGGAAGAAAACAGAGATGCTGCTTACCACTGTAGGGAAAAAATTTGTGGAGCCAAAGATCAGCTGGAGTTGAAGGTGCCAGAAATGTGGGGGACAATAGAGTTTTTTCAAATACATTAATGGCAATAGGCAGTATAGAAATATCACTGGCCCATTACAGGATGAGGATGGTCACCTCACAAACAGGAACAGAGATAAAGCCAAGGTATTTAATGCTTTCTTTGCTTCTGTTTTCAACACAGATGATGGACCAAGAGGGTCTCAGCGCACTGAGCTGGAGGACCATGACTGCAAGAACGATCGGCTCCCAGTTGACCCTGAAATTCTGTTGGAACTGCTGCTCCAGCTGGATCCCTACCACTCTATGGGGCCTGATGGAATCTACCCAAGAACCCTCAAAGGGCTGGCTGATGTCATCACAAAACTTCTCTTGATGATTTTTGAGTGGTCTTGGGAATCCAAGAGGTGTCCCAGCTGACTGGAAACTGGCAAAGGTTGTCTCAATTTTCAAGAAGGGCAAGAAGAAGGACCCTAGAAACTGCAAGCTTGTCAGTCTCACTTCAGTGCTTAGTAAAGTTATGGGGAAGATTATTCTGGGAAATACTGAAAAACACCTGAAAGACAATGCAGTCAATGGTCACAGCCAACACAGCTTCATGAAAGGAGTGTCCTGCTTATCAAACCTGATTTCCTTCTCTGACAAGGTAACCCACCTAGTTGATCAAGGGAAGCCAGTTCATGTAACCTTTTTGGATTTCAGTAAAGCTTTCGATACTGTCTCTCACAGGATCCTTCTGGACAAAACATCCAGCCCACAGCTGGATAAACACATCATGTGGTGGGTGAGCAATTGGCTCATGGGTTGAGCACAGAGGGTGGTGGTGAATGGGGTAACATCAGACTGGTGACCTGTCACTAGTGGGGTTCCACAGGGCTC
>JAWWES010000133.1:24521536-24536242 GCA_035583135.1 Lophotriccus pileatus
AGGTGGCCAAGAAGGCCAATGGCATCCTGGCCTGGATCAGGAACAGTGTGGCCAGCAGGAGCAGGGAAGTGATTCTTCCCCTGTACTCAGCCCTGGTGAGGCCACACCTGGAGTGCTGTGTCCAGTTCTGGACCCCTTTAAAAGTCATGGAACCCAGAACTTCCTGTCAGATTTAAGTCATGACAGCATAAGAGCCTGGCAGTAGTATAACAACATAGCATTTTTTTCCATGTTCTTAAGAGTTCTCTCTATTGTACTTACTCTGTTCTACTGCCAAAAAGCAGTTTTCTGATGATTTTGGAGTATCATGTAAAATGAATACAAGATGTTTTCTCTGCTTAGTACCCATTTTAAGGCTCGTCTGACAGTGTACAGTACCTCAATACAGTTAAAACAGGGAGATGTGTTGTTTTCTGACATTTTCCCTAGTCTGTGCTTCTTGGCCCTCATTTCTGTTTACTATTTTATTACCTAGTTCCTCAGTGTTGTAAGTCCTTTCTGCAGTTCTTATAGCCAGTTTTAGATTTGACTCTCCTAAATAATCTAGTATTATCGGCATCTTTTTTCATCTCATTATTTGCCTGCCTCTCCTACTGGAAGTAATATTATTTATTATTTATTACTTATGGATATGAGGTACAGCACTTATCCTAGCATATATCCTTGTGGAGAATCCTTCGTTGTTATTTTTTCTTCATTGTAAAAACTGACCATTTGTTCCTGTCCTTTTTTCCTTAATTCTGTACTATGTCATGAGAGAATTACACCCCTTTTTTCTTTAGTGATGTAGTTTCTTTACTGGCCTTTAGTATTCTATATTCTCAATATTCTTGAAGGCTCAAATACAATGCATTGACTTGCTTGTCCTCCTCTGCAAGTTTGTTGAATTATTCAAGGACTTTAATGAACTCTGAACAATTTTTTACGAAAATGTCATATTTCACAAACACCACTTGTGTTTTCCCCAGTGTATTATGTTGCTGATCTCTCTGGATTATGCTCTTTCAGGTGCAGCTAAGCTCTCAAGTTGGAGAAGAGTGACTGATCAGTCAATACATAATTTTGTATAATTTTTTAGGAAAACTAATCAAATGTTTAAGGCTTCAGTGATGTAACTTCAGAATGATTATCAGGCTGACTGTCAAAAGGTTAGTCAATGAAATAGAGAACTGAACATTCAGAAATTATTTCTTTAGTAATTCTCTACTGTGAAATACTGTGTATTGCAGAAGGTAGTTTGGTATTTTTCAAGTTATCTCATGTTCTTCAGGCTGTTGCAGTGAAGCTGAATGACTGTGGGAAGTTAAATCAGGGGAGTCTGTCAAGAAAATAGCTGTAGGAATTAAAAGAAAAAAAAAATTCCCCCCTGAGAGATGCTGAGACCAAAGGCTGCCAGACCGTGCTTTTTCCCTGGCTTTAGGTCTGTGCTTAATGGAGAGCCTAATGCTTCATATGCTGGCTTCAGGGAAGTCAGAAAGAACAGAATGAGCCCTGGGAAGGGCTTAATGTGCAGATAATACTGATCCACGTATCGCAGCAAACTGCTTCAAACTAGTAATTGGAAGATGGTCCTCCTCCTCAGAGAACAGCGGATTAGGTGGGGAAATGATCTTTCTAAATACTGTGTCATCTTTAGCAGTTAACAGCATTTGGAAAAAACAACGCAGGCTCCCTAAAACTCAAGTTCTTTTAATCCCTTGCTGATATGAGAAAAGAGACTATAATTCTAGGCCAGTGAATCTAGGCCTAACCTGACAGGATAACACACTGGACAAATGGGGAGTTAAGCCCCTAGACAGAGAAATACTGTACTGAAATCCCATGTGACTGGACATTTTCCAAATTGAAGGGGAGGCCCTCAACCAGGGAGATGCCCGTGAGAATAGTAAAAAAGGCTTTCAAGGCATTGCTTTGATAGATTCAAAAAATGAATGTTGTGTTTGTTTCTGAGGCAAAGAAGTTCAAAGAACAGTTAGTGATGATGGCATGACATGAGTAGATTTATGTGACAACAGTTTAAAAACAAGACAAGTCACATAGATAATTATTTATGTTGTGTTTTATTTTTCTCTGTGGAGTTTTCTTATCAATGATAGGCAGTGACTGCTTTGAAAATAAGGTTTTATTTAGCTGGAATAAAGTTATGGCTTTATGGGAAGTCAGTGATGTTACAGAAGCAAAGCAGAAGTTGTTTTCCAGAAATTGCTAAACTCTCCAAGCCAAGGAGTAAAAAAGCTTTCAAGCACTAAGACAAGGAATCAAGTCTTACCTTCTCATGTATCTTCTTTGCATTAATCCAGCAGGACACGCGGGACTTGACTCCACTTAGCAGGGCTCTTACAGTATACAGAAATAAAGAGTATGAATAATGATATTGACTTCAGTTGGAAAACTCACACGTGTAAGTTGTACATACACCTAGAAATGTTGCAGAATCAGAGTCTTAGAGCTGATTAACCTTTTGTTAATTAAATGTGTCAGAAGAAAGCACGCAGTATGAACTATAGAGTCAGCATTCATCAGTAATGTGGAAAAAAAAGTGTAAGCATTGCACCAATATAATTCTGAGGTAAATATTTAAACAAAGAACAGTTATGAAATGTGGTGAGCAGTTACACTAATATTATAGGGCTTACAAAGTTGAGTGAAATGATTAGAAAAATTTTTTGTGAAATTTTGTTGAAGAGTATTGCCAAACATACATTCAATATGTGGAAGAAAAACAGAGAGTATGAAGTAGGAAGAGATAGATGCAAGTGCTACTTTAATGCAAATAAGACATGCATGTATGACGAAAGATGTCTTAAAAATGCAATTTGGGGATACAATCTTCATATCCCATAGCAAGGCAGTAATAGACCTTCATAAGTTTATGCACTCACACACACACACATCTTTATTAGGGAATATTATGTCCTGTAGAGTTTCTCTGTCTGTTTTTCGTCATTGTTACACAGTGTGAAGTGGAATACTTCAGTCTCTTATAGGTACCATATAACCATACATATTTCTTAACTGGAGGAAGAATTCAGGGAATCATAGCAAAATTATTTAAAGAATTGACTTCCAAGGAAATAAAAATGAACTGAACATAAAACTTAATTAAATTACTGCTGCAGTGGGACATGAGAGCAATCTGGATCTATGGGGTTACTAGAAGCAATGCAAAGAAAGGAAGGAATCATTCATTCATGTACATAGGTATAAACAAATAATTGCAAAACAATTAATAAAGAAAATATTTCCCAAAAATGGGGTCTTTTAGCTGGGAAGGCAGTTTCCCAAGGAAGGAGAGGAAGCCTGTCCATATCCGGAAACCAAAATAAAACCTGTGTTGGATTAATGTATGTGAAACTACTTTAAAAAGCGACTGTAGTTGTAAGGAAAATATTTAATAACCTTAAGGATTTAATAACCTCGTACAGTTCCTCTAAAGCCATACAGACTACAAACATGTAGCAGAAACTGAGAATTAAAATGCTTTCCCCACATGATTTTCATAATTTTGGAGAAAAGAAATAGCATTTTTTAAGCTATAATCTACATACCTTAGAATCAGACAGGTTGGAAAAGACCTCTGAGATCATCAAACCTATACAGCTACATTAAAATCTACAAAAGGCTAAAAATCCTAAAAATTCAAAAACATTGTTGCAAAGGGCAGTTTTGAGTAGGAGTAACAGAAAAAGGAAGATGGTGATGTTTGGAAAAGTCTTTGAGCATAGGGGCAATATCAGAGGAAATGAGATGATCTAATTATCCTTTCCATTTTTCTGGCTGGAGATAAAAGTTAGCATTTCATTATTTAATAGGAAATGATAGATTAAGCAGAGAAAGATTTGAAAATATTTTAAAATGTACTTTAGATTCTCCTTTGTGTGTTGGAGCAAGAAGAGCTTGAAGAGAGGGGTCTGTATGGGCAGAGACAATATGGCAAAGTCAGAGCCACAGGCTAGGGTGAGGCTTCCCACAGCATGGTTGTGGAAGCTGCCATATTAACTTCTGGTGAAGCTAAATAACGTTTATGTGATTAAAACATCACATCAGGTTATGACAGACAGAGGTGAGAGTAGATGGGAAAGGTTGATGAGCTAAACAAGCCTTCAGGACTTCGCAATAGGCAAGATGTGTGTGTCTAAACTGAATGTGATGCCAAGATTACGGGCTGGATCTGCATGTAGGATAGTTTTGTTAATCCCTGTGTATCTGTTATGTATGTTCCTGTGAGAGAGAGGTGTGATAAAAGGAGAGGAAGTAAAACCTCAGCTTTAGCCATACTGAGTTGGACTCTATGAAGTGTTTATGCTGGGGAGGTGTGGAATAGATGTGGGATTTTATTGAGCAAAGGGCAGGACTGGAACAGCACAGAAGTCCCATTTACCAGCCTGGAGTCCTGAGGGAGATGAGGCTTGGAGTTTAACTGACTTCATAACATTCCTGTTATATGCTTTTTCTCCAGAAGGGAGCATGATGCCATCAACAGTAAAACCAATCACAGTCCTTAATAAGTGGAATGATACCGCTTGTTCTAATGAGATACGAATAGATTGCAGCACAGGAGATGGACAGGTTGGGAACATTTCAGAAAATAATGATGTCTGGATGACATCAGATAGTTCTGCTTCCTTGTTTACTTTATCATTTGACAGTAACTGAATAATGTGTAGTAGACCTAATAGACCTAATGCACTGGCCAAGTTCCATCTTGCGCAGTCATAGCCTGCTTCGGTACATTGCCCTCTAGCTTGAATTTATTAGTCTTAAGCCTCCTTATTAAAAGTTCTGTCTAGAGCACAGTGAGATTTTGCAGTGTACCTGAAATGATTTACCCCTTTTGTCCTATTTAAGAGATTTTGATTTTTCTGTACTTTGATAGCAATAATTTTGTGCATGTCTGTTTGTAATTGGCACAGTTTTGATTTTAATTTAGTCTTCTGCACGGAAGTGACTCTGTATACAGTCTCTGATGCTAAATAACTAAATTAGCTGCTAAAGTAGCCTTTGACTGAGTGACATACCATCAGGCTGCAGTGAGATTTTCCTTAATGATTAATTTATTGTGCTGCACTGTGATACAGAGCATGAGAATTATCATTCTTAACAAATACTTTTTTGCACAAATAGTGATTTTGTACAAATAGTGATTAAAAAATCTTATCAAAGATGAATTGTTAGAGAAGAAGAAAATTCTGAATTGTTTCTTCAGCTACTAGTATACTTTTAAAACTCATGGAAATATGTGGAAACTTACAGTCTGCAGTACTGACAGAGAGAGGCATATTCTGCTTGGTGATCCTTGTATGCTGTACTGCAGTCAGTGGGATAAGTGGAAAGAAGGATACTTCCCTTTTGATGAGAAGCAGTATTGCTCCCTTTGTAATTTGACTTTCTCTGAAGCAATGATAAATGGTAAACTTTAAATACTTGGAGGGACAGTCCTAAATATAGACAGTTGGCAAATAATTAGTTGATTGATTCTGCAGCCTTTCTTTGAGTTAATAAAGGTTTTAACATTCAGTCAAAGTTACTTGCAGGTCTGGCTATATGACAGCTGAGTCAGATGCAGTGCAGTAACAGTTTAACTTGCTGGAAAAGTTAACTACTATTTTTTGACAATGCCTGTATGCAGTCTGCATAAGTTTCACATATGTTTACTTAGTTTAAATCTGCTTCAGTGGTATCCTGGGCGGTCACATTACTTAGAACAAGTGGCTTTATGTGATGTATTGTATCTGTAAGAGGGTGTTTAGGGCTATATGAAATCATGAAAGTGTCACCCTGCCAGGTTCCTGCATGGTTTTTTTTTATACATGTGTGAATAGCCTTATAAAGTTAAAACACCACATTGATTTTAAGGAAAAATTTGAAGGCCTCGAGGGCAAGACTTCCAAGGAATGTCTGAGGTCATTTCGTTTTGCTCAGCTTGGGAGAAGAGAAGGCTGAGGAGAGACCTCGAGGGCGCAGTGGAAAGGGAGCTGCAGATCCCTCTCTGGTGAGCAGTGATAGGACATAAGGAAATGGAACAAATCTGCATCAGAGCAAGTTCAGATTGGATGTTAGAAAAGGTTCTTCACTGGGAGAGAGAGTGGTCAGTCCCTGGAACAGGCTCCTCAGGGAAATGGTCACAGCATCAAGCCTGTCAGCGTTCAAGGAGAGTCTGCACGATGCTCTGAGTCATCTGGTTTAGTGTTAGGTAAGTCCTGCAAGGATCAGGGAGTTGGGCTTGATGATCCCAATGAATACCTTCCAATTTGAGATATTCAAGGATGCTATGATTCTGTAAAATATGAAGAGCTTTTCATTCTTCCTCTGAAACAAAAAGAAGTATGGTAAACAATTTTCCTCGAGCTTTTCTACAAAATCTAAAATGGATCTGTTTTCGATGTGGTCCTTGTTTGACATGCTCTTGCATGTATTTTCATTGTCAATTTTTTGTAATTTTGAAGGAAGGACAGGATAAACTCAATCCACCCTGAGATCTCGGCAGAATACACAGCTCCTGTAGAAAGAGTAGGTGACTGGATGTCACTGACACTGTACACAGCTACAGCTGAAAGACCATCTATTTTCGCGTTAAAAAGATTTAGCTGTCACAATAGACTGTTATGACAGTCTGGAAAAGCTAAGGAAAGACATGTTTTCTAATTCAAATATGCCTGTTATATTTTTTTTTTTGTCTTTTTTTTTTTTTTTGTGTGTGTGTGTGTTTGTTTGGTTTGGTTTGGTTTTTGTTTGTTTTTTATTTTTAAGAGTAACCCTACACTACTGAATATTTAGGAAGTACCCGGTTTTTATGATAATTTGATGTGAGTTAGACAGAGGAGCATGTTGTCTGCACTGGAGTTAGAAACCACTTCTGTAATAAGAAAAATGAATGGAAGTCTGTAGGAATAGCTAACACACAGGGCAAGGGTATTTTCTTGTACTTTCTGCATCTTTACAGAAATACTTAGGTACTTGCAAGCCCCATTCTATTCCTGTGCATTCACACTGAGAACTATTTTGAAAAGATTATGGTGTGACACATTTAATTTATGAATAACTTGCTGGAAAACATAAAACCTTATTTAACATGATTGCTGAGTAAGACAGGGTCTAGGCCAGAGAATCATACACACACACACACACACACACACACGACCCCTCCCCCTTCAACAAACAAAACCCAACCAAATAAAAAAACCCCCCACCAAACCAAACAAGTAAAACCCTAGTAAAAATGCCCCACAAAAAGAAAAAACAACCAACCAAAAAAAAAACTCCAACAAATCAAAATCTCAAAAAAGAGAAAAATGAAAATAGAATGATAATATTGAATGCAGAAGTGTCCTGTTTAGTTCCAGGTTCTGTAAAAAGTCTAAATAAACTTGCGAACTTGACTTGAGTCTTGAAAGCTTCTATTTTCTCTACGCTTACGTTATTTGTCTGCAATGTTTGGTTACTATTGTTAGAGAGATATTAGTTTCAGTGGCCCAGCTTTACATAATTCCAAATGTTTCTGAGGGACTTTAATTAACATAAATCATCATGCATAAAATTTAAAGGAATTCAAACTCACTGAGTTTTACTAACTAGGTCTTTTTCCTAATAAGCCCTTATATAAACACCTGTGTAAATTTGATAGTTGTATGGGAGGCCAGAGAGCAGTGTAAATCAAGGGAATCAAATGTTGATTGAAAACTGTGGGGTGTTTCCAGTCACAGAGAGATGGGTTTTCCCCCTCCCTCTCCTCTGTGGTGCTCAGTGGTCCTCTATGGTTGCTAAATTGTCTGTGGGAAAAAAGTTTTTTCTCTTTCTTTCTGAAGAAGGCCATATTAAGCCACAGTGTTATTTCTGTTTTTCACAGGGTAGTCTGTCATCCAGCACTTAATACTAAAGCTGTCTAGTCTCTTTCTCTTAGAACATGTCTCTTGGAAGTGCATCTTTTGAAGTGTTCCAGAAGGAGAGAATCAACATGTCCGATTTTAGCTCCTTATCATCTGTTCTTTGATTAAAAATCCTTGAATTGGATTTGCCATGAGTGTAAAGAAAAATCACAATCATATTGCACAGAACATCGGTGCAATATGATTTTTTAAGCTTATGATAATCTGTAAGATAAATGTACTCAGTAAGTCAAGTATGATACCTATTTTGTCCCTGTCCTCAGACCCACGTAGCTCCTGTGCCAGGAAACCAGCAAAAGCGTGGGAATGGAGTTGGGCCTAACTAGTTCTAGTTAGGCAGTACAGGTAGTGAGGGGGACCGGAGCAATTATGCAAAGGACTGACCATACAACCTTTGAGGTGGGGATGGAAACCAAGATCCCTTTCTGTACACAACTTCTATGTCGAGTGTTAATCCCTAAGCAGGTATTCATCATTTTTAAAGTCTTAGAAACTTACACAGAAGTAGTTTTCTCATTTGATTATTAAATAGGAGGATAGTCTGAACATAGCTGGTATGCTTACATGAATATGTACATGCACACACCGACTCCCAACATGTAAAGGGCCCAAAGTTCATACCTGTGAGCACTTCTGTATCCATCATTTAAGACTCTTTTGATGGTAAAAACTGTGCTGCATAGAAGTTACTGTAACTTCATTCCATCACAGACATTTAAATTTAGTTTCTTCATAAAAATGTATAAATCCTCAAAAACATAAAATGTAGAAGTATTTTTAAAAAGTGAAAGACGTTTAGGAGTGAAAAGTAAGGTCAAACTTTTGGTAATTCAATGATGGGATCTTGGCTACGTTTTAATTTATTCACTAAAGTTTGAAAAAAGGGCAAAGTAACTTACACTAAGGTAAGTAAGTAGCAGTAATAGAGCTCTACACTATGTGGCAAAACCAATGATATTTTGGAGGAAATAGGAAAAACATACTAATACTGTTGTAGAAAGCTGCTAAGTTTCGTATTCTTTCTACAATTTTAATTTAAGGTTCACTCTGAACTGTAATTGATATTGTCAGATCTGGTAGTCAGTTGCACTTATGTGAGGTTTAAAAAGGGACTTTTGTGTCTGGGAACAATAATACTTTGTATCTGGGAAAATACCATACTGCTATGATTGCTTAGTACAGAATTTCTGAAATATCCCTTTTTCCCCTTCCCCTTCCTTTTCCTCTCAGACTGTTTATGCTGAGACTCTGCTAGTTTAATTTTTTTGTCTAGTGTCATGCTATTGGTATGAGCCAAGGCTGATGATGGATGAAGGAAGTGCTTAGACAGTGGTGGTATCTGTCTTCTGTTTCCTGCTGTTTGCAAAGTATTCAGACTTCCAAAATGGATGGCAAATTTTTCTGAGATATTACATATTAATTAAAAATTCTTTTTATTTAAATATTTTACTACATTCTCTGAGTATTGGTTTTTTATGGCAAAGCATTCCTGAAAGGAGAATTCCTTCATGATGAGCAGTTAAATGTAAATTTCATGTGTTACTAACTTACCCCATGTTGAGCAGTTTTAAATGGCTCTTGAAGTTGAGTTTTGTCTTATTGTTAAGTACAGCTATCATTTTATATCACATTAATTGATTTCACACACTAATTGTCAGCAGTGTAAGAACTGCAGATTTTCTTGCTAGTGTTATCTTAAGCATGTTGCTCAGCCCAAATGCTTCACAATATACCCTTCATAACAAAACAGCTAATTTAAGGCATGCTTTTTGTTAAAATGTATATATGTCACTATCTGTGTATCTTACAGACTGGTTTTAAAGGAAAAAATTAAATAAAATTTAAACTTTCACAATTTTCATCCTAATTGTGACACTAACAAGCGTAACTATTAGCATCCCTGTTCTCCAAATTGATGGAAATCATTACAATGTATTTGTAAGACTGGTCTTTAAATCACAGGAATGCAATATTCATGTGATTTTAGCACATGTGTACATGCATCTTCTCTGACAGGCATCACATTCTATTTTTATAAGTAGACCTCATTCTCAGAATTTGTTTCTCATATATTGCTCTGTATAATACATGACTCAAATCACAAAGTCTCTGTGGGTTTGTATAAATTTAAACATCTTACTAATATGTTTGAGTAATCAAGTGGTGGAAAAGCTCCAGTCTCTCTTGTCAGTATGGTTTTTTTTAAGATCGTGTGCTTTTTTTATTCAGGAGTGGCAAATATATGTTGGTGCGTGTACATACAAACTCTATCTGCAGCTAGGGATTAAATGTTCAAATATGACTGTGTATAATTATGTTGCCATTATACCATATCCTCTTTGACTGATCCTAAGAAAAATTATTGTTCTATTTAACTGCTAAAAGAAAGGAAAGAATTACGCTGCGTTTATTTTTAACAGACTTTCCTAATTCCATTAGTGCTGAGCAGATACCCTTTCAAGAGCAGTACAAGGCCAGTACATGCTTTCCATATAAGGGAAAGAAAGCCACATAGTTTTTTCCTTTTGTTCTTTCAGTGAAAATGCTTATATTACACAAAATTGTGTAGTGGTCCTCTGACCTGCTGAGATTTATGCAATTAACTTAGCAGAAATAATAAGCTAAAGAAATATCAAATTGAGAACAGAGAATGACCTTACACTGAAAAGCCATGAAACCAATGTTTCTAATGTTACCACTGTTCCTGTGGTAACAGGTGTTAGTCTGGATTCTTGTCAGTATCTCCAAGGGCAATGAATCCCTTTAACAACTTGAACTTCTTCAGAATACAGAGAAATTGTAGTACATGTGTTGCAGCATTCTTGTAATTGGAGACACAGGAATTGTCTTATTGGCACATAATGTATGTCCGTGTGGTAGAGTAAGTTGTGTCACTAGTAGCCAAGGTAGAGTTGAATTACAATTCTAGATGCCCTACCAATGTTCTCAGACTTTACCAGTAGGAAAGTGTGGGTCTGGCTGCTGTGATCAGCCTTCTGCATTAGATATTTTGGCTTGTATATGTTCTTTTTATTTATTTGGGGGGTTTTTTTGTTGTTTTTTTTGTTGTTGTGGTTGGTTGGTTGAGATCACCCCCAGAGATTTAGGACCTAGGAAAAATCTTGTGCTATTAGATTTTTTTTTTTTACCCTCAGAATCAGAATTTAAGCAAGTTTAGAGCTCTGTGGTTTAGTGGAAGTAAGGTAAAGGAAGTAAGGAAGTAAAGCTGCCTGAGAGTAGGCAGCTTTTCTTTGCTAGCTTATGTCTCTTTGCTTACTGTTGTACTCTTTGTTCTTTACTATAGCAGGCGTAGAAGTCAATGAACATTGCTTTTCCTAACAGTATGGTCTTCAGTTGGAAACCAAGACCTTTACTATTGGGGAAAATCTAGCAAGTCCCTATGTGGGGAAAGGCATAGTTACCTGTATTTTCCATAGATTAAAAATACATCATAGCATGTTCAATATAGAACTGGAAGATTTTGAAAGGTAAAGTTGAAATGTTAATGTAATTTATTTTGCTTGTTGTAACCATATCTTTTTCTAAAGTATTTCTTGTCTTTTGAATTAGCTAGGACAGCAGATTTGGCAGGGATGATGAATAGCCCATTTTGATGTTAAGTGAGAGGATTCAGCAAAACTGTCATTGAGGAAGATGTCTTAATCAGTCATTAGTGTCTCTTCATATGTGAATTTTTCAAGTTATATCTACTGTTTCATTCTGCTTAATAAAATTTGAAATAATACATTGTGAAAACTTATATCAAAATGAATGAAACTGAGCCAAATCTGAAATGAAAAAATCTCTGTTAGTTGTGTTTGTTGCTCTTATATTCTGTTAGTGCCAATTTTTTTAACTGAAATTACTGTGATACCTTTAAAGAAATTGTTTTATAGTACAAATAGTGCTTGAATTTACTTTGTAATTACACTTTAAATATTTTGTTTAATGTTTTCTGTACTTTTAAAGCAATAGTTGATATGCTTACCATAAAGATTTTTTTTTATACTTTATACTCTCTAATTGTATGATTCATCTCTCTATAACATACCTTTTATGAGATGAAATTTTAATAGATAAAAGTCTGT
Source organism: Lophotriccus pileatus (assembly GCA_035583135.1). Taxonomy (NCBI): domain Eukaryota; kingdom Metazoa; phylum Chordata; class Aves; order Passeriformes; family Tyrannidae; genus Lophotriccus; species Lophotriccus pileatus. The sequence continues at coordinate 24,533,511 of JAWWES010000133.1, forward strand.
ACAATCAAGAGGCTTTTTACCATTACTGAAGTTTTCACCTCCATTCAAGGTGGGTTTTTTTTAGTACCTAGTGACAATCTGGCTATAATTCTGTATGAGAGAGATGTGCTATTATGGTTCTTAAGAGATCTTGGCTGTGCTGTGATGTCACTTGATGACCAGCAGAATTAGCACAATCAGTTCCTTTTTTTTTTTTTCCTGTTCCCATTGTTCAAGTGCATTCAATTAAACATGGCTTGGTTACACACATATTCCGTGTCAAGACAAAGTAATATGAAATGGAGTTGTGTGTCAGAGGGACAAAAATACTCATCATCATAAATACTGTTTGCAGTATCATCATCAGTATGTCAGTTCAAAGTGTCATTGGCACTATACAAGAGTAGTAAGGCAGCAGACTTACCCAAAATTTGTAACCTCTAGGTTCTTAATCTTTTTGGTAATCTTTCTAATGAGCACTGTGGTGCTTTGTGGGACTTTACTACAGTGCTGAACTCTGAAGTACAAGGAGGAATGGGAAATGCAAATTTGAGCATTTTTCCTCGTACAGATCTTTCCCAGCTTGCCTCAGGGATTGGATAATCATGATATTCCACTCTTGATAACTTTTTGCTTTAAAGTGATTGTTATTTCTTCCAGTTCTTTTACTATTTTTACATTGTCAGTTACACTGGACAAATACAAGAGCTAGATTCAATGTTTTCCCTGATGCACTGCATTTTTGGTGAAAAACTTTTAAGTCCCTGCTCAAACCTGTTTTTCTCCTGAAAGAATCTTATATCCTTAGCAGTATTTAAAATATTGTCCTTGAAACACAAACACTCCATTTCAGTTTCCTACCATTTTCTCGTTGAATGTTAAAATAGGCATTTTTTTGAGTAAATTAGGACTAGTGTTGCATTTCTTCAAATAGGAATGTTTGTGGATTTTTTGTTTTTACAGGAGTGTGTTTTACCTGTTGTATCTCATTAGAAAGAAAACTAACATCAGCACAGCAAAAATTAATGTTTTAGATTGCTATTGTAGATTGCCTTTCAGCACACTTTAATTAAAGTGACATTTGTTTGTCCTATAATATCACCATTCCCTAATTGATGTACTGAGCAAGCACCATGGTGACAAGATAAGTTGCTTTGTTTTGTTCCATATGCTTGTGTTCCAAATTTTCCATAGTTTTAATTGGTTCCCTGCAGAATAATATTTACAAGCATATGGTATGGAAAACGCTGACTGCATTTGTTATCATATATTTTAGTATATTGGTGGCACTAGATCACTAAGCCTTTAAATGTGATTATGAGGTTATTTAATGCAGTCAATAGTGTGCTTAAAACACAGCAAAAATCTGCAGTGAGCGAAATGGTATCAAGGAAATATATTTGAATGCCTTCTTAATACTTCAAGGATAGATGAGGAAGTCTGATTCAGAAAAGATTTTGGTTAATGTTTATGCTGAAACATACTTTGTGACCTGAGAGCAATTTGGAAAGCTCTGTGGAGCCTTCTTGCTGTCATAAGAGGAAAGTATGTAGGAATGTGGACTGCAGAGGCAAAATACATGGTATGTCTAGGTTAATGACTTCTGAAGAAGTGCACTGGCATTAGCTGATGAATTGGAGTGCAGCGTCAGCCCTGAAATTTCATGTGACTGACCTTGGAGGCATCAGCACTACATTTTTGCACTGATTCTGCTGTGGCAAAAGACAGACAATCCAAAAGGAAGCATGAGTGATTGAGAAGTTCCCAGTCATATCAGCTTATGTTAAGGTCTGAGTTCAACAATATTGGCATAGGTGTTGAGTATGCCTTTTTGATTGTGCTGGAGGGGAGATGTGTCATGGTGGAGAATGGCTGAATTGAATTTTTTGCTGAGGCAAATTGACCAGGGTCGTTTCACACTGTTCCAAGAAGTGCTCAGTGGGTCATTGTATTAATGACCTGTTTGGATTTCATTAACAGACTGGATACTCAGACACAGCCCACATGATCAGAGAAAGAGGATTACTCCATATGTGGAGACTTCTGATGTATGGATTATATCCTTTGCATATGTCTTCATGAGGTAACATATTCCCTCTGTCCCTAGCCTGAACCCAGCCTAACTAAATAAATAAATTACTTCCAAATTTCTATTGCTTTAATGTCATCTCTGTAAAAAGGAGTATTAGACATTAAAGCTACACGACTTTATTAGACATACAATGAAATCATATGCATGTTAAAATTAATACTGGAATGTAATTGTGGATTTTCTCTTACTCATATGCAATATGTTTGTGGCTCTGATATAAGTATTATGGTGAGGGCAATTCAGAGATCTGAATAGTATAGACATAACTCATTACTGTATGAGTAAAAAGGCAGTGCTTTCTCATAATGAAGCATATGTTTCTCTTCTCATAACATCCCAAATAAAAAAAAAAGGATTATTTTTGTAAAGTCAAGTTTCATTCTGAGAGTGTTGTCATTTTATCAAGCACAATATTGCAGTTTTTAATCTGTGCTCAGATTTTACAGCAAATCCTCCAAATAGTGAAACAGTAATAGAATTCCTTCGTGGAAAAAGAAGCTGCCATTGATAAGAAAGGAGTTTTTGAGGAGTGGTATTTGGAACAGGCAAAGCAGTACTGCCTGCTGTACTCCACAAAGGAGTACTTGGTAACTGGTTTCTGATTTTTAGTGTGGAAGAGGAAAGAGCAACTAAAATAATACTGACGGCGGGGGGGGGGGGG
>JAWWES010000133.1:24536252-24568924 GCA_035583135.1 Lophotriccus pileatus
TATTGGAACATTAAATATCAATTAACAAAATACTGACCCCAACCCCCCCCCCCCAAAAATGGTGTAATTTCTGTATCAATCTTATCAGAGAGTAAGCCATTTTAGAATTATAGTATGATAAAAACTCTTGAATAAGAAAGGCAAAAGTTGACCTCCTGATCATCTCCTCCAGCTATGATTTTCTTCGTCATTCATGATATTTCTACTGGGCTGTTGGCTCACTTCACGGTATGGTTTCCTGTTCAGCTTGGTGCCCATCACCTACATAACCCTTGGTTATGTAACCCATAACCAAGGGTTACATTGACTAAGAAACAGGAAGCTCAACCCCAAAGACTCCTGTACAACACAGTGTTCAAGTGCCTCCTGACTCTTATTCTCATTTGCCAAGTTGCTTCCTTCATTTTAAAGAAGCTAAACTTCTCAAACACTCAAAGGTCAGATGATATGTCTGTGAGAGGCAGGTAAATTAACTGTATTATTTGAGTTGCATTCTCTTATCTTCACTAAAACAAACACATCTTTTTTTCTCCAATACACTTTCTCTTTGCTCTCTATAATTCATTCAGCTCTGCAGTGTATGATGTAGGGGTTTCTTGCCACCAGTCACCTCCTGACATAACACAGAACTGATACAATTAATATGATGGGATCACTCTGCTCCTCAGGTAAATGCGCTCCTTACTTTTAAGTCATTTGTTCCTAATATATCAAACAACACTTTGATCCTACAGTAAGCCAAACAATTCCTGGAAGAGATTAATATTATCAAGTCCTGTAACCTAGATAGGTAGCTTGGTCTCTCCTCTGCATGTTAAGTGGCAAATGGGGAAAGAGAGCGAAGAGAAGTAATGTAACTTGAACTGCAAATTTGAAGATGGGACAAGATTTAGACACTAAAGATGACCTGGAGCAGGAATATAACTTGTTCTTTTGCAGAGTTGAATTGCTGTATGCAGTATTGCTCATACTCAGTATGTGAGATTCTCCACAGAATGCATTCATTTGAACAATAAATGAGTTAATGCAGCATAAAAGGATGAGGGGAACTTTGATTTTTACTTTAGTAACTTCTGTGATAGAAAATCCTATTGACAGGCTTTTGAAGTACTGCTAAGTCAAGCTTAAATAATCATTCTGCTGGGAACATTTTCCTCTTTCAGCAACAGAAGAGTATATCCTGTTTTGTCTTGGCAGGAGGAGTAATATGGTATCTTTACTGAGCCTAAGGTCATTAAAATGAGTCTTTCCTTTTGTCACTTTGTTAATGTTGTATCATAAAAACTTATGTTTCTTTAATTCTCTAAGAAAAAGCATATTTAATGTCTTTCTGACTTAATGCACTTTTTTACTGTAGTTTAACAGCAAAGTTGGAATCAAAACATGTGGAGACAAAGTCAAGCTTCCAAAATGTGTCTGATTGTGGGCATGTGTGTGTACCCCACGTATGATTCAATTTGAAAACCACATACTGTCGGGTAGTCTGTATACATACACCCCATGACTGAGTAGAAGTGGTGTCTCAAAAGTTGATCCTAAAGGCAAAAATTTGGAGAAGCAAGAGGGTGTGAACATGTAGAGCTTATAAAACATGATGAAAAATCAATGCCAATCTAACTGATGCAATAAATCTAATATTAAAACAAGCCAACAAGATTTTGATTTATGTTCTGAATTCAGTGGTGCTTCTTTTTATATTTAAATGTAATTTATGTGATTACTCCAACTATTTTATTTGATTACTCCAACTATTCCTTTTCAAATGAAAGCTCTATGTAGAAATCATTGTTCATTTCGGTATTTTTTGCAATGGGAATAAATGTATGTGGTAAGTTAGAGAACGTATTTCAAAATCAGACAGGATAGACTTGCATGTAGTTATAGGCTGTAAAATTAATTAAAAGTGAAAAGAGAGTAGATGTTTGTAGATAAACAGTGTTAAGTTTATCTGTCTGCAGAATGCCAAATCAGGGCCTATTGATAATGCAGAAATATTGAACTGAATTCTCATCAGCAATAGTTGACCATGCCAAATCTTGATTATAAATGCCTGGAAAACAGAGTTTCTGTCCTGTGGAAATTCCAGGAACAACCTAGAGATAGGATTTCCTTGCCTGTCTGGCATGCTAGATAGTTAATCTGTCTCATTTCCATCATTATTATTGAAGGAACAGTATAATTCTGTGAAAAACTCTGAAATTGGGAAGTGACATTTATAAATAAAACTCCTTTTATCAAGCGCTTGACTCTTAAATATAGCTTTTAAACTATTAATTTCAGAACACAGACATAACCATAAGGCAATGTTGAACCTGCTGTGGGAAGTACAGAGGGCAGTGCAAATAATACTGGGTAAATTATGTGTATCAGTTAGGGTTCAGGTAATGTATTTATGATTTAAGGTGTGAAGGTGTTTTCCTTATCTTTGTTATAGACTAGTCATGGTCTTTTGTCATCATATCTTATTCAAAGCAAAATGTCAGGTGGTATTTATGCCTATCCAACCATTTCTGAGAATGGTATTGAGTTCTTGATTCTTCCACTTTTTTTGATCTTGTTTGTAAGTAAAGCAATATTGTACAATATATATTCAACAGCTAGTGATTAAAATATGCCACACTTGAATTTTTTGCCACTAAATTGTGTTCCTTATGGAATAATTCTTGTGTAACCAGGTATTTTACAAGTAGCACCTAGTATACATAGTATAGTAAATAGTACACAAGTGGTATAGTAAATTACTATAAATTATATACTTTACATGATAAATGGGATACTACAGGGGCAAAGAAATGTAATAGTTTTTTGTCTGTTCTCAAAAACTGGAGAAAAGAAAGACTTATCATAAGAGCCTTTTTTTTTTCTTTTCCCAGGCCAGTATAAAGCTTTCTTTTGAAAAGACTTATGAAATATTTAACTAACTTGAACTTTTCATGACATATTAACTTTGTCTTGGCATAAAGCCATTTCTTTGACAACAGAGAAGGATAATCATCTTAAAAGCCCTCAGGCCAGTGGAAGTATAATACTGCAAATGTAGTAGGCAAGACAAATGCAGGATGCACTCCAAAATGACTGCTCGTTAAATTGCACCTCCGGTTTGGAGGTAGAAAACCAGACCTACTGAGTAGGTACAAAAGTCATCTCTCTTGTGAGTAAATGACTTTAAATATTGCAACACAAATTTTTTACTATCTTGGCCTTTGTCTGAATCATTAGGCTTTTCCCTCGTGCACCTGCAGAAAAGCTAAGTATGTCTATGCAGCTTATAAGAACTTATTAGTGCTTCAGCCACAAGCCTGGAAGAGCTTTCAGTGTTGTATCTGACACTGCATTATTATGTGACTCTGCAACTCCTTTTTAATAGACTTCTGTTGACCCGTATTGCTCCCTCCTTGAAAGAATTGCTATGCTTGACAATTTCTGTCCCATCCCATGCACTAAAATGCAGTGGTTTCATTGCAGTTTAAGGACAGAAGAACTAGTGAAATTAGAGGCAAAAAGCATGTGGTGGCTCAGAAAGCAAGGCTATGTGTGGCTGCTATGTGTGAATTTATGTTATATTAGTTTGTGGAGTGAATGTGTCAGAAGGAGGAGGAAGAGGATAGCTTTTCTACCTTGGGATAGTGAGCATTTTGTAGGTGTTCCTGTTTATGCTAGAAGGAGTTTTGGGAATCTAGTGAGGTCCCAGCTGACTGGAAATGGCAAATTGTTGGAAATGGTGATTTTCAGGAAGGCCAAGAAGGAGGACCCTGGAAACTACAGGCCTGTCAGTCTCATTTCAGTGCCTGGTAAAGTTATGAAGAAGATTATTCTGGGAGATATTGAAAAATACCTGAAAGACAACCCAGTCATTGGTCACAGCCAGCATGGCCTCCTGAGAGGAAAGTCCGGCTCATCAAACCTGATTTCCTTCTATGACAAGGATTATGAACTCATTGATCAAGGGAAACCAGTTTATGTAATCTTTCTGTATTTCATTTTGATACTGTCTCTCCCAGGATCCTTCTGCACAAAATGCCCAGCACACAGCTGGTTAAACACATCGTGTGGTGGGCGAGCAATTGGCTCACAAGTTGAGCACAGACGGTAACAGTGAATGGGGTAACATCAGACTGGTGACCTGTCACTACTGGGGTTCCACAGGGCTCCATCTTAGGTCTTGTGCTCTTCAACATCTTCATAAATGACTTGGACACAGGACTGGAAGGGGTACTAAGCAAGTTTGCAGATGACACAAAATTGCGGGGAGCTGTTGATTCCCTCAAAGTCAGGGAGGCCCTGCAGGGAGACCTTGACAAATCAGAGGGCTGGGCAATCACCAGCCATATGAAGTTCAACAAGGGGAAGTGCTGGATTCTGCAGCTGGAATGGGGAAACCCTGGATGTACGTACAGACTGGGAATGAGATGCTGGAAAGCAGTGCCACAGAAAGGGACCTGGGAGTCCTGGGCGACAGCAAGTTGGATATGAGTCATTGTGCCCTGGCAGCCAGGAGGCCCCGTGTCCTGGGGGGCATCAGGCAAAGCATCACCAGCCGGTCGAGGGATGGGATTGTCCTGCTCTGCTCTGCACTGGGGTGGCCTCACCTTGAATATTGTGTGCAGTTTTGGACACCGCAATGTAAGAAAGATATTAAGCTGTTAGAGAGGGTCCAATGGAGGGCAACAAAGATGGTGAAGGGCCTTGAGGGGAAGCCGTATGAGTGGCTGAGGACACTTGGTGTGTTCAGCCTGGAGAAAAGGAGACTGAGGGGAGACCTCATTGCAGTCTCCAATTTCCTCATGAGGGGAAGAGAAGTGCAGAGGAAGGAAATGATCTCTTCTCTGTGATGACCAGAGACAGGACCCGAGAGAATGGCCTGAAGTTGTGTCAGGAGAGGTTTAGGATGGATATTAGAAAGAGATTCTTCACCCAGAAGGTGGTTGGGCACTGGAACAGGCTCGCCAGGGAAGTGGCCACAGCACCAAGCCTGACAGAGGTCAAGAAGTGTTTGGATGATGCTCTTGGGCACACGGTATAACTCTTGGGGAGGGTCCTGTGCAAGGCTAAGAGTTGGACTTGATGATCCTTGTGGGTCCCTTCCAACTCAGCATATTCTGTAATTCTGTGAAAATTGCTAGGACTTACTAGCTATCTACATCTACAAAGAAGAGTCAACTCAGTGCAGAAGGCAGTAAGATAAGTAAGAAAATTTTAGCTATTGCTCTCAAGCTTTACTTTTGAAAGTAGCACTTATGCCTGGGTGATCAAGTCTGCTAGACTCATTTCCTACAGCAGATTCCTCTAAGTGCTGTTTGACTCTCCTAATTGTGTGTATGCACCTTCCATATATTGAAAAAGAGTAGAAAATACCTTTATTTGGTAATTTGCTGGTTTGAACCAAGAAAATCAAAGCTGAATTTGACACCCATAGAGCCAAATAGGAAGAAATTACTAAAAGCAAATGCCAGGAGGTGCTGGTTTAATTCTAATCAATACTCCAGACCCTGTTGTGCTGTCACTGTATGAAGAGTGAGACAATTAGTCAGGTTTTGAGATATAGGAGGAATCTATAGAAATTTCTATGACCTGTCTGCTTAGTGAAAGATGTCCCTAGTGCACACTGATACAGTGTTCCTTGGGGTTGCGTACAATGTGTAGAGTTGCCCTAAAAGTGAGCACATCTAACTTCTTGTTCATTTCAGTAATGCTATTGATGTTGGAGGAAAGATCCATAAACTAAATGAACTAAAAGTTTAGGACAACTGGGTTTGGATTCAAATGTTGCTTGTTTGAATCCCAAAATAGTAATCTGGGAGGCAAGAGCCAGAGATTAGCATCTTCAGTGTCATTTACAGTACAAACAAACCTGACCCTTTAAGTGGATTTCTTTTGATTGCTTCCTCATTGAACATGCTCCTAATGTATTCCTTTTTTCTTAGGTGATCATTGCCTTTCATTTCAGCCTAAGTAGAAACTGAGTACTATTGCAAGCTTGACAGTCTAATTTTCTGATGGGCAGGCTGGCATTCTTCAACTGTACTTAAGGGTAAAATTACACCTCATTTATCTGGATAGTTTCACTCTGCCTTTGAGAGCTGACAGTTTTTCAGTTTAAACTTGCAGCTTTTACACTATTCAGACTATTGCAAAATATTTTAGGGTGGTTCAGGCTATGGTTCTTGGAAGAAGGTAGGTCTTTTTTTACAGGCACTTTCCTGTCTGCCTTGTCAACTCTTTTAGTTCCCCTAGTGACCAGGCATAGTTCTCAGTCATGGTTGGTTGCTAAGGGAAGAGCAACTGACATGAGCTACCTAGACTTGTGCAAAGCGTTTGACACCCTCCCACATGACATCCTTGTCTCTAATCTGAACAGACACGGATTAGATGGGTGGACCACTTGGTGGAAAGGGAATTGGCTGCATGGTTTTGCTCAAAGGGTTGTGGTCAAACAGCTCAATGTCCAAGTAGACAGGAGTGATGAGTGGTGTCCCTCGGGGGTCAGTATTGGGACCAGCACTGTTTAAACTTTGTTGGCGTCATGAACAGTGGGATTTTAGTGCATCCTCAGACAATTTGCCAATGACATCAAGCTGTGTGGTGCAGTCAGCATGCTGGAGGGAAGGGATGTCATCCAGAGGGACCTTGACAGGCTAAAAGAGTTTGCCTGTGCTAACCTCCTGAAGTTCAACATGGCCAAGTGAAAGGTCCTAGAACTGAGTCAGAGAGATCCCAAGCACACATACTGCCAAGCATAAGAGTGGATTGAGAGCCGCCCTGAGGAGAAGGACTTCTACCTGTTGGTGTACGAAAGGCTCCACACCGTGCACTTGCAGCCCAGAAAGCCAACTCTATCCTGGGCTGCATCAAAAGCAGACTGGCCAGCAGGGTGAGGGAGACGATTCTGCCCCTCTGCTTGGCTCTTGTGAGCCACAAAGATGATCAGAGGGCTGGAGCACCTCTTCTGTGAGGACATGCTGAGAGAGTTGGGGTTCTTCAGCCTGGAGAATAGACTCCAGGGAGATCTTACGGCAGCGTTCCAGTGTGTGAAGTGGACCTAGAGGAAAGCTGGAGAGGGACTTTTCACAAGGGCATGAAGGGACAGGACAAGGGGAATGGCCTCAAACTGAAAGTAAGTTTAGATTATATATTAGGAAGAAATTCTTTACTGTCAGGGTGATGAGGCACTGGAACAAGTTGCCCAGAGAAGTTGTGGATGCCTCATCCCTGGAAGTGTTCAAGATCAGACTGGACAGGGCTCTGAGCAACTTGGTCTGGGGAAAGGTGTCCCTGATAATGGTCAGAGAGGGTTGAAACTAGATGATCTTCAAGGTCTCTTCCAAGCCAAGCCATTCTATGATCTTATGTCTGTTTATGTATTAAAACTAAAAAGACAGGAATAAAACGTGCTTCCTGAAATGTGACATGAACCAACTTTTATTGCTTTGCCCCAGTTCCATCTTCTGTCTGTCTATAGAACTGTTCATTAATTCTGTCATTAAGTCATTCACCTGTGAATTCTGTGGAGCTTTAAAGCACTCGTTTTAATTTGTCTTAGAACATTTTGGTATCATCTGAAAACTGGTTTTTAAAATTGTCAATAGATTTGCTGCAGTCTCTTCCTTAAGTTTCCCCCCTCCTTTCATGCTAGTCATTACCACTTTTTTCTCTATTTTTGAAATTTCCTCACTTTGCCTCCTACAGAGTCTCTTCATTACTGATGGAGAAAGCTCCTAGTCTGGTGCTCCCAGTTTAGAACTGTTTTATTTCTCTGCCTTATGAAAATTACAGTTCAGGGGAATTGTGGTTTATTCCAGCACTTCAGGAATGTCTTAAGTTACATTTTAAAACAAGCACAATAGTTATTGTCTCATCTCAAAAGATATCCATAAAACACATAAAAGTCTTCAAAATTGTTAGTTGTACTTATTGGGTTTGAATATATAGCTTCAAAAAGAACATAATACGAAGTCAAATTGAATGTTACTGCATTGTTTTAGCAAAATATAGAAGAATCAGTAACTGTCTACCAAAACCTGTAGATAACCCCGGAACTGCTTAATTTCCTTTCATATTGAGCACTTAAATCCACCTTAAACCTTTTGTATCCTCATGTCTCTCACAGTGTATTCTGGAGACGTGAAGTTCATGCACAACTTTGTCTCTCAAATCCTACCTAATGAAAACCACAAACAAAATTTGTAATGCTGAAAGGCATTAAAAGACTCCCGAGCAGCTATCTGTGAACTTATATCAGTCACATGCTTTATGTGACTATTACTACACCATATTTCTATGAGAGGTTTGTTTGTTTGTTTGTTTTGACTTAAAACATATGAAAATTTTATTGGTATAAATTGCTAATTTCACAGAGGTCAGTTCTGGGTCATGATCTGTTTACCATCTTCATTGATGAACTGGATAATGGGGCACAGTGTGCCCTCATCAAGTTGGCTGATAAGGCCAAACTGGGAGAGTGGCTGACAAGCCAGAGGGTCGTGCTGCCAGCCAAAGGGACCTGGACAGGCTGGAGCAATGGATGGACAAGAACCACATGAGGTTTAATAAAGGAAAGTGCAAAGTTCTGCGCCTGTAGAGGAACAAGCCCATGCACTGAACGTTGACAGCTGCCTGTCTGGAAAGCAGCTTTGCAGAAAAGGGCCTTGCGTTCCTGGTTGATGCTAAGCTGAACACGAGCCAGTAGTGTGCCCTTGCTGCAAAGGCAGATAACAGCATCCTGGGCTGCATTAAGGGGATTGTTGCCAACAGGTCTAAGAAGGTGATCCTTCCCCTCTACTCAACACCACTAAGTCCATAGCTGGAGTGCTGGGTCCAGCTCTGGGCTCCCGTATAAAAGAGATACAAAGTTATTGCAGAGGAGTCGAGCAAAGGGCCACTAAGGTCCCTAAAGGACGAAAGCACCTCTCCTTGGAGGAAAGGCTGAGAGAAGCGGGGCCACTTAGCCTGGAGAAGAGAAGGATTTGGGGAATTTCAGTAATGTGGACAAATATCAGAAAGGAAATTTTAAAGCAGATGGAGCCAGTCTGACATGAGGCAATGGACACAAACAGGAGATTCCACCTGAACATGAGGAAAGACTTTTTCACTGTGAGGATGACTGAGTACTGGCATGGGTTGCCCAGAGAGGCTGAGGAGTTTCTGTCCTTGGAGCTATTCAAGAGCTACCTGGACATGGTCCTGGTGTATTACTGGAACAGTAGGACCTTACAAAGATTAAGCGAGGTGAAATAGACTGACTTGCTAATGAACAGGGTGATGTTAAATTTTGGGGGTTATCATTCTGATCCTCTGTGCAAAATACCTTGGGTACAAAAATTAATAACATTGATAGTTAGAAATCTTTTTAAAATACATAGGCAGAAGGGAATATGAAATTTTACTGGGCTTTGAAAGGTAAATTACTGTTTATTTATGGGAAGAAATAACTTCTTTACACTGTAAGGAAATGCAGTAAACTTCAAAACAAATAACAGTCACAGTTTTTAAAAAGAGATCAAGTATGTGTGGAAAAAACTTATTAGAAAAAGAAAATTAATTTGGAAGACCTGATGCGGGAAAAGCATCTTCAAATCTTTTGCACTAGTATCTAAAGCACAGGGTTTATCTGTTTAGAAGGTAATGAGATACTATAGTGTCTGACAGGCTTGATGACTTTTTTACCCTTTTAAGAACACTTATGAAGAGGGAGGTGGAGTACCAAGACTGATTTAGCTGATTGGATTGCTGTGTTTTTTTGATGCCTCATAGTTTTCTTGTTAGCGTGAGACTGGTAGAGATTTTTACCTAGCATATAACAGAGAAAATATTTACCTTATAAATACTACTTTTAAATATACCACATGTAAAGCTGGTTTAAAAACAGAATTGCATAACTCCAGAGAAAAAGTAATGACATAGAAAGTCTCATAGATAATTTGGACTTGGATTCTTTTCTTCTGTTCCATTTTGCAAGAAGTATACATGTTACTTGAGCAGCACAAATGCAAACTATGATCATGCTTGCCGTTAACTACAAATCAAGTATTTTCTACACATATGTCATAGTGTGATTTAGTGACTTGAAGTAGTGTGGGATTTGTGGTTAACTTTCTTAGTCTCAATGAGGGTGAAATACTTAGAAGGGAGGAAGGATGGGTTTGTGGTTTAAGTATGAAATTGGAAACCAGTTTGACGACAGATTATTTGATTTGTGGAAAAGTAATTTTCTGTTCCTTAATTTCTGTTTATGTAAATGGGAGTGTTACACAAAGTATTGCCTGATTCTGCTGAATAGAGGACTTTATTAATATTCATACTGTGTTTTAGGACAACAAGGAGAAAAGTGGATTTGAAAGAAGTTACTCATTTAATGTCTCCCTCAAAGAAAAGTTACTTGGCAGTAGAATATCCTGAAAACAATGTCTTCTGTGTGTTTGTTCAATTCACAGCTGCCTGAAATAATTAAGATAAATTTTAAAGTTATTTCTGTGTGATTTCTGTCATATCTACCATATTCTATCATCTACTGTATTTTCCAATATCTGCCAGCCTAATATATCTGCCAGTTGTATCTTTTCAGGTCTTTTTTTCTTAATACTGCCTGTCCAGTTGATGCCAGGGAGTATTCCAGAAACTGCTTTTGTTCTATTGGTTTTCCCTCTTGGGAATGGCTATAGCAACAAAGAGCTTTTAAAAACCTGTACTTAGCCCTGCAGCTGAAGCTTGAAACACTTGAGACTGCTGGGCACAGTCTACCCCATGTCAAGTAAAAGTAAGTAGTGTTGTTCAAGAGGAGCAGATCTCATGCATACCAGAAAGGTTTGTTTCACTGGAGAAAACTATAGGTAAGCTTCCCTTCATGAGAACTGGCATTTCTTCACCCTCTGCCACCTTATCACCAAAATTCAGTTTTGTGTGCAGCCACATGTGCCTGTATCGCTTACAGCATAGAATAACAGCAATAGAATATATACCTCTGCCATCGTCCCCTGGGAAATTATAGACAATTCAGAACCTAATGGGCTTGCTAATGGCATGATCAGCTGCAAATAGTTTCAGCTGCAAGTATTTTAGACTCTTCCTCTGCTCTCAACACAGCATATCTTTACAAGTTTAAGTCTTGATATGTATAGAAGGGTCTCAACCTGAGCTCAGTATATCCATGAGACTGGAAGTGAGACAAGAATTGTGGCTGATAGTGTGGCTTTTTTGGTACAAAGTATGTAAAGATCTTTATGGGGAAATGAAGAAGAGTAAAATAAGCAGGAAGGATCACTATGCTTGCATAAAATGAACACCTTTTCAGTCAAAATTTACCTTTCTATGTGTTTTGACCTTTTTTTATGCACAAGAGTAGCAGAACTGCTGTACAAAATACTGTATTCCTCTGTGTTTCTATTTCATTGTTGCTAATTTGCAGCTAAAACCCCGACTATCATGTTGTGCTCAATCAAGTGTCTTATTAGTACCTTTGAAAAAACTTTCTTGGACGCTTGTTCTGCTCATCCATCTGAGCACTTGATGCACAGCTTGTGGACTTCTACTGTTGTGAGATAAGTCTTGCTGAACATCAGGACAGCCCACCCTATGGCTTCAACATTTTTCCAGACTTCCATCCTGCCTCACTAGACATAAGGCACAAAAGTGCTCCTAGTAATACTGCCAACAACTTCTCTGTCTTCTGTATAGCACCTTGATGTACACCCACACAACTTTATACACCTTTAACTTGTCAAAAGATTTGGTTCTCTGACAGCTCACTCAGTAATCCTTCTACTGTCATGAATATGAGAAACTGCCTTGTTAAGAAAACTCCACTAGGGTTGGTAAAGCATTGCCAAAGCAAATGAATTCATAAATGACTGGATGTTCAGTCCCACTGGTGGGTATGGAACTGCAGTATATGATCTTTCAGTGAGTGGTTAACTATTTTTTTCAGGCTTATGTTCCAAAACAAATTGTGGAGGCAGCAAAAGTTAACCAAGAGCAGTCTTAATTGCAGTAGGCACCACATCTGACCAGTGCACTAGTATTAACATACAGGACTGCCAAACAGACTGCTGAGGAAGTTTTAAACACTCAGTGCAGTCTGGAGAGATTAAGTGATCTTACTGTCATTTGTGAGTGTACATGCTTTAAAGGAGTGCTTTAAAGTTGCTGTGTACATAAGTACCATTTATGCAGCATTGCATGAAAAGAACTGACTTTATGACATGGACATCAGAGGTAAAGTGTCACGGTGCCCTAGACCTTAATTCACAGTGATGTTGCTTTTGGCACTCGCCTTGAACTTGGCTGTGGTGTAATTTGTGGACACTTTTTTTCTACAAGTTGGAGAAGTGCAGGCAGATGCTGTTACCAGAAAGAAATCCCTGTGGTTATCACCAGTGGGATTCCTCCCCTTTTGCCCATTAAATCTTGACAGTGATTTCATTATGTATAGTCTGTTATACCACATCACACAAACAAGTGGAAAAAAAAAAAGTGAGCAGTCAAGATCTGGAAATCAGCTCTATATTTCAGCAAGGATCTAATATGACCCAGATGCTCTTCTGTCTTCCCAAATGGCACTGTGTTGTTGCCTTCACTGTTCGGCTATCAGTGAATGAAGGAAACCAGGTTTGGTCCTCAGTGTAGTTTTTACATCTGAGTCCTCTAAGGGGGCTTGCTTGCTATCTGAACATAGATAATAAGCACCTTGAAGGATCATCACCTTGTAGCTTTTACAATTGGTTTTGTTTTTTTTTTTTTTTTTGTCTGTGTCTGAAAAGTTCTGGGTTGAGGATCTGGACAGAAAGCTTAGCATAAAATCATATGGTTGTGAAAAGATGACAAAAGAGGGGAAGGAGAATTGGAGGGGGCTTTCTGCTCAAATGTGAGCAGAAAGTGGTAAGTACACCACTCTGGGGAGGGTGTAACTTTTGAAAACTCATTGGCACAATTTATATTTTGTGCAAAAAGTGGTTACCTTTGTGCAGTGTTGCTTGAATTATCTGTGAAGTGCTTTGAAGGTGGAAAAAGTTCTGTACAGAACAACCAGGTCAAATCTGAAGCTTGAAGCTGTGTTTGGCATCCAAATGCTTCCTCAAGGGTTTGGCTTTGTGCTACAACACAACCCAGAGAAGACCTTTATTTTTTGCTTCTAAGCTAATGCCAGACTCTTGTAGGAACAGCTGATGAGCTTAAGCCTTGATTTAGGCACAAATCAAAACCAATTCTGCAACCCAGTCCAAGTTGTTGACCCTATCTGTCTGCAATCTGGGATCACAGAGCAGCTCTGACCCTAAACTGGTGACAGGCTGTTTATTAAAAGTGTGCCTTGGTAAGTCCCGAGAACAGTAGTTCATAGAAACCAAACAAAAATAACGTCTGTAGTTTAACATGTTAATGTAGGGTACAGATGCAGTTGTTGCTGTTGGTAGTGGTGTGGGAATGTCCTTACACACTGTGTGCTTAGTGTTTAAACCTGTCACTTTTTTCTTCTGGACAAGGGCTGGGGCATCTAATATTGCACATGCCAATACCCGAGAGCTATTTAATAGGAGTGTTTGAGACAGAAAAAAAAGCAAAAACAAACAACAAACAAACACATACACCTTGCAATTCTTTCAAAAAGCTTTGTTCTGACGAAGGTTTGGTTGCTTAGCAGAAGACCAAATCTTAACGCTCTTGACTTCAGATGGGGTCTTTGCTTGCAAAGAGGAGGGCGTAGCTAGAAAAGTTTATAGTAACAAAGCCCACCCTTCTTAGCGCCCTCAGACTGCGGATTTTTGCCTGGCGGGGCCCCCGTCCGAAGGCGCTGCCTGCTGCCCCAGGTGTCTCCAGGTGCCCCTCGGAGGGAGGGCGGCCCGGCCGCGGGCGCCTCTGCCGGGGGCGGGCGGCGCTGCCGCTCCCCGTGCGGCGCCTCCTCCGCCCGGCAGCCAGGCGGGCGGGCAGGGGGAGCGAGAGGGAGAGCGCGGAGCTGCCGCCGCCCCGGAGCCGTGGTAGCTCACCGGCGTGGGCGGCAGCCGTACCCCCGTCCGCCCGGCAGCGGGAGCGCCCCGGCCGCCGCCGCCCGCCCCGGGCCGCCTGGGCGGCCAGCGGAGCCGCCCGCCGGCCATGGAGCTCTCCCTGAGGCTGCTCCTGGCGTCCTGCCTCTCCCTGGGGGCGGCCGGCGAGTTTGACAGAAGGTAGGCGCGGGGCGAGCGGGGGCGGCGGCCGGGACCGGCCGGGCAGGGAGAGAAGCCGGTGTTTCCTCGGCCAGGTCGGAGCCCCCCTGGGGAGAGCGGAGGGAGCCCGGGCTCTTTCCCGGGCAGGCGAGGGAAGCTGCGACGGCGGGCGCTGTGATGGACCTCGGGCTCCTGCCTGGCACCGGCCCCCGGAGCCCTCGGCGGGACGTGTCCCGGCGCTCCCGTCCCCCCACGGCCGGGAAGAGGTGCCCGCGGGCACGGCCGCGGTGGAGACGCGGCGCCGCTCCCGGGGCTCCCCAGGACGGGCTCTCTCGGCCCCCCGTCCTCGGCGAGCGTTGCTCGGCAGCCTAAACGTGAGCTTGGGTGTAAAAAAGTTTATTGCGCCGGCAGGGCCGCGTCCTGCACGAATTGAAAAACAGAGCGCTTCGCACGCTTGTAAAAGTAAAATTAGCTTGTGGACGCCGGGAGGCACTTGCAGCAGACGACGGCGAAGATCGCGACTCAAGTTTTAACACGAAGTTCGGGGCGCGCGTGCCCGCCGGGCCTCGCCGTGTCGTGACAGGTGTCGCGATCGGCGGCGCTGCGGGGAGCGGACACTGCCGTGTGCGTGGGAATCGGCCAGAGCGACCCCCTCCCTCTCCAGGGGTTTCTTTCTTAGGATTTGTTCAAGTGCAGCGCTCACGGGGTTTCAGCTTGTCGTTAAGAAACATTACTGATTCGTGTCAATATTTTAGAACTGCTTGAAGCCGTGGTATCATTTCCTTGGGACAAGGGAAGACTACAGCTCTTCCTTTGTATTTGATTCCTACTTAACTGTCCAGGAAGCTTTTGTTTTGATTTTTTCCCTATAACGTTCCAGAGAGAAAATTTGGACGTATCAGTCAGAAAATTTGTATATTTGTATATTGTGAAATAAACCGAAATGCCAAAACTTTATGGTGGTGTTTATTACATATTAAAAATTCTGTTTCAGACTTCTGAATCTCTTTAATGGCAGCCTGGGAGTGGCAGCAGTGAGCATACTGCAAAGCGTGTCGGTTTTTTCAAGCTTTGCTGAGTTACTCTGACCATCTTTTCCCCTCTTCACCTATAGTAATTAACATTTTTTGAAATAAACAAAGTATTAATAATAGAAATATTATCGGCTCAGCTCTACTGAGCAGTTAAAAAAAATTATATATCTCCATGCAGGAGAGGTTGTTGCTGGTCATTGTCTTTGTTTGTATGATTGGTTAGTTTTTTTGTTTTGGTTTGTTGGTTGGTTTTTTGTTTTTGTTTCTGGAGTGTTTGATGATTTTATCTGCTTTCAAAATGTTTCACCAGACTTTTTTGAACTGTGCTGTTCAGGTGGCCCAGGCACATGGTATCTTCTCCAGGACTCTGTCGGTTTGGAAGCAGAATTGACTGCTGCTGGGGCTGGGCCCGAGTGTCCTGGGGACAATGCCAGCGTGAGTATCATTGCTGCTGGGGCTTCTAGTCACTTGTAGAAAAGGCTTGGACACACCTAGTCATGTCTTTCACATGTTCACACACATTCTTACAACGCAGGGCTTAGGCTTTTGCATGTGTGAGTCTGACTTTAGAAGGATGTTGTCACGTTGAAATTCTGTTTGTTTTCAAAAGTACTAAAAGTGATTACAATCAAGTAAGGTGAACTTGAGTTAGGGCAATGAGAATTTGGGAGTTTTGGTTTGGTCTCCGCTTCATTTCGTGCTCTGATAACCTGATGTAACTATGCTGTGTCATGTTACAAGCACTGTGGGGCCAGAGTATTTGCTTCCAAGAAGGAAACCCAAATTACTGATATTTCACTTAGAAAATTGATGTTCCAATTAGGATTAAGTTCAAACATACTCCCCAAACTCAGGGAGTAAATCTGCCTGACAGCATCCTTTTACTGGGTCACACGTGAAGAGGAACATCTCTGAGATTCTTTAATCTGCCTAGGATCTTTGATATAATAGTGGGATAAACAAGTAGATAAGTCTTCATCATTAACTACATCTTCAAAAGGTATTTTGTGGTGGCAGCTAGTACTGTGTAGAAGTTAAAATTGTTAGGAGTGTTATTGAGACCTCAGCTTGTTAAAATTACAGCCTTTGATGCTGGGAGCACTCGCTCATGTGTTTAACAACACATACATGAGTGACATCCCTGAAATTTATGCAGGAGCAAACCTATAGACACTGGTCCTTAGTTTTTTTTATTTAGATACAAACATATGCAGATTAGATTATTTCCTGCCAAGCCATTTTTAAAGGAAAACAGATGTTAAATGCTTAAGTTGCTCAGTCTGCAGGGCAGCGACTGTAGGTGGCAAATATTAGGCAAAAGATAGATCATCAGCAATGCAACTCTCAGCAAAGGTTTTGTTCAAATCTGTAAACAAGAGAACTTGCTTCTTTCTTCCCAAATGTGTTAAAAGCCCACAGTGTTTAATATGTATATAAGATCACTTGTAAAAAGCTATGTAAGGTCCTTCTGGAACGTAACATCCCTGATACTATTTCTTTGATGCAGAGTTCTCAGGTTGATACCTCTCAGGCCATACCATGGATCATTTTGATTTTAGGGCCCTAATTGGTAACAGGTAGTCCTTTCCTTGAGGTGAATATTTATAAAGAAGGAAGGACAAGAAGTAGCAGACTGATTGAGGCTACTCCAGAGGCAACAATCTATTTCTACCTTTCATAATGCAGATTTATTTGAAGACTATGGCACATTTAAATGTTTGAGGCTGTGGAGGCTTAACTGGCAAATATCAGTAATTTGCATTGTTTAAAAAAACCAAACCAAGCCCAAAAAATCCCAGACCACTGTCTCAGTGTGGCCCTTTTCTTGGACAAGTCTGTCTCCTGTGTTGTGACCATAAATTGCATTTTATGTTTAGGTGGAAGTTGGTTTCTCATTATTGCCAATTCTGATTTTTGGTTGCATTTTTATGATCTTGGGAGACAGGAATAGCATAAAGTGATACTATCAAAAGATTAACAACTAAAAATTGAAAATTAGGTAAAAGTAATAATACACAGAAAGTATTTTTTATTTTTTGCTTTTTGAATTTTGTCAATAAGATAATTTTTAGTATTTTTAGTGCCAGCTTTTGCATGTACTATAAATGCTATTTTTTTTTTTGAAGGCTAAAGTCAGGTGAATTCTCTCACCTCCTCCCCCTGCATTTTAGTTCATTATTCACAGATTTGTTTTCCATTCACATTTAGAAGATGTGTAGAGCTGTATTTTCTGTGATCATCTCCAGTAGCTGTGACCAGACTTTCAAAAGAATACATTTAGCACTTAGGTGTTTAAAGGCATTTTTAAACTCTTTTTCTTTTGCATACTGCGTGCTGATAATTTTTAATTGCTGATTCAGAAAAGGCTCAGGTATCTGGGTGAAAACTTTACTAAAACCATGACAGCTCCTTCTTGGTTTTAAATGAGAGCCAAACTCTTAGCAAAATAAAGCAAGAAAATCTGCCCCAGTTGTGGGTTGTGAAAATTCCAGACATATCACTTAAGTGGGAGATTACACCAAGTGAATCTTTCTAATGCTTACAGCCAAATAGAAAATCTGTAGTCAACTCTCCACCTGGAAATGTGGCACCCAGTATGAAGGATTACCCTGGCACAGAAAGCAGCATTCCTGACCTCAAAGAAAAACTTGGGTATTTAACCATACAAAGGAATATCACTGAAAATTTTCCAAAAAGCCAAGTACATGATTATTTCTTCAGCTTTATCTATGGATAAAGGCAAACCTTTGAGTCCTGTCTGTGAAATGAGTGGCATAAATAGATGTCAGACTTTCTCTACTAGATGTACATTTTCTTCATTGTTTCTAGAATAAGTTGTATTTGCACAATGAAAGCAAGTATAGAGTCAAGCTTAAAAATCAGTAGAGAGACACAGTTTACAAATGAGTCCAAAAACGAACCTTTAAATATTCCAGCAATAGTGCTGAGCTCTTTATTAGTGAACTTGAACTGCTTTTTTTTGAAACTAGTTTGAGCCATCATTGGTATGCCTGAAAGTGCTACAACACCTTTGGACTCTCACCTGCTTACTCATGCATAATTTACTGTGTGGGCACTAATTACCTCTGAATTCATCCTTCTGACAACAAGTATAAGGTGAGAGCCATGCTGGAGCTAGAGTGTAGCAGGCATATAGGCTCTGATACATGACAGGGTACGTGCCATGGGCAAGCGATCGTTAAATATACCGGGATACGTTTTCTTCTGTCCAACTTAGCTGCTCCACCAAATGCATGTGGGCATGCCTTCTGCCCACAGCTATTGAGAAAAAAAGGTGTTAGTTTAAACCAACTGTGTGATTTAAGATAAAGGTTTAATTGTGACAAATGTTTAAGCCTGTATTATGTCAGCTCTAACGGGGCAGGAGTGTGCCATAGCTGACAAGTCGTAATTTATTAAGCCTTGGTGGTCCCATGCTCCTGATCTTTCATCCATAATCCATCCATACAGCTGCAAATGGAAACTGAACTGTATTAGCTAAACTTGCTTTTGTGAAGTGTGGAGTTATTCCTTTGACTGACAAAGGAGTGCACATAGAGCATAGTCGTGCTTACTGCTGCTTAGTAACGCGAGTCAGCATAACTCGACTGCTTTCTGCTCTTATAAACATGTAGGAAGAAGCTGACATAGGGCCCCTCCTTTAATTTACACTCTTCCTTTACAACCTCCTCTGTCTCCTCTTAATAAATTACACCAATCAAGATTTGTGCATGTAGGTCTGATCTATCTGCAAACTTGCTTCCAAAGCCTGTCAGTGGCAGCTGTAATATCTCAGCTAGTAGAAATATTCGCTCTGCAGTGACATGAAATTTCCTTCCCCAGTGCCCTTTTCAATTCCACCAAAGGCAGAAGGTGTCCTTCCACCTGAAATAATCAAGAACTTTGAAACAACTTGGATTTTCTTTTTATTTTTTGGGGGTTGTGAACACCAAAGTAAGATCAAGGTTTAGGCAGCTAGATGCATTTCGAGATTTTTACACATATAGCCATATTTTCAAAGGATCTGAACAAATGTAACTCAAGTGCATTGGTGTTTCTCAGTCTTTGTAAATTAAAAATCCACCCACACTTATTTAGTGGCCTAGATTTAGAACTGTGGATATATTTCATTATTAGCGTAACTAAGTAGCTTTTCTGAGGTTTGGGTTTGCTATGTAAACCAGTTTCATTAGTCAAACCTGGTGTGTAGACAGGCTAATTTGGAAGCAGCAGAAATGTTGTTTAAGCACCAACTATTAGTTCATGTGAAGTGCCCTCATCATTGGTGGAGCTGATCCTTTACACTGAGGGACTCAGAGCATCAATGCTTTAAAGTTAGATATTATATATCCCACTTGAAATTAGTCCAAAAATACAATGTTGTTGCCCAGCCTGTGGGATTTACTTGCACCTTAATTAGTAAAAGTGGGAGTAATAGCTGTTAAGTGGGAGTAACCGCACAAAAGCCTGCCTCTGTGTAAGATGGTATGTTGATAAAGTACTTGATGAGATGTGTGTAAAAAGAAGGTTGTTGTCTTGCTTTTTTATGTGTTATTGTTGTGCACACAGAAAAACTATAGGCCAGAGCAAAAATGAGAGTAGAAAGAATTTCTTCTGGATTTCTTTTCTCAGAATAGGGGAGGTGGCTTCCTGTGACAGAGTGTTTCTGGTAAGAGTAGGTATGAATACTGCATTTTTATTTTCTAAATAAAAGTAAGGCAACTGCATTTGTGGTACTGAGATAACCCAAAACCTATTCAGTGGGTTTTAAAGGACACAGTGAAACCAAGCTGGGACACGCATCATTGCATGCATCTTGTACAAATGTACTTTCTGTATGCCAGCAGAAAGAATTGCCTTAGGAAGTTCATGGACCCTTTTTTTTTTTTTAATGTGTTATTCAGCACTGATATTCATTATTTGAATACCTGAGGGAAGAGAATTTCTAGTAGTGGTAGGGCTTGAGCTCGGTTCTTTGAACTGGATGAGAAATGTCAACTGCAGAACAGAAAACAGTCATGTCCATTCCTCTATTTTAGCTATTGTAGTCTGGAAGACCTGCTGAACCCTGTTATATTATCCCCCTAATAAGATGTCTCTGACAGTGTTCTGCTGTCAGGGATGGGTGTTTTTTCTGAGTGTTTCTCAAGAAAAGGATAGTCTGGACCTTGTTTTCCAAGTGTCTCTGCTAGGTCAGAGGTTGCAAAGCAGCAGGAAAGTCCTTGGAACCAGTGCTGACTGACCCTTGCTGATAATCCAGTGTACAGGATTTAACTGTGAATGTATATTCACATGCTGCACTCATCCTATCAGAAAACTAAAATATGAGATAAAAGATGCCTTGAGTTCATGCAGAGACTTGTGTGAGAAGCAGTGTGATGCTTTTTATTCTCAAGTATGAAAGTGGAAGATCTTCCCTTCAGTTTCCTACAGGCCATGCTAGAGGTTATCTGAAAAACAGTTCTTTGTGGATGTTTTTGCCCCTAATCCAATCTGGTTTCCTGAAAATTATTCTTAGAGCTAATGTTCTACCTGCCTTGCTTTTAGCTGGCTTACAAATATGCCTGTAGTTCTTTCAGAAGCTGTACAAATTGTTTCCATGCCTGTGGGTCTTTCATGAACGAAGTATACCTGCTTTGTACTTGGCTGTGTGTCTGTTTGTAATTGATTTGTACGATACTTGTATGTAGTCAAGGTACACTAAAGATGTAAAGACTGCTTCAAAATTTTAATTGCAGTTTAACAGCCAATAACCTAGTAGAAAGAGATGATACTTTAACACAGATTTGGAAGGTTAAGCAAGAACTTTTTAAGGAAAGCAATATAAAAGGTCTTGAATTATCATTCTGGTTTACAGTTTGGACAACTCCTTTGCTAGAGGTGATAGCAAAAATGATTCCTTTTGCTGTGTTCATTTATGTACAGAATTGAAGCTTGGATCTGCAGCTGCTATAAACAGATGCAGATCTACTCTCAAATCCTCTGTTGGCAGGAGCCTGAATGGCTGTTGGAGTCAGCAGATTTTATCTAATGGACAGCAAATTTGTCCAACAGAAGTTTCTTAACAGGAATAAAATTCCAGTGAACATGGATTTTACACACAGTGATGTTATTTGATTACTTCACTCATTTCTATGTTTAATTCTTCTTAGATGATAACGAAGTCTATAAAGTCTGTCTTGAGAAAGTAAAGATGAGTGTATTCTTTCTGAGCACTCATCTGTTGTAACTCCATCTGGTTATCTCCCTATGCTGAGGTTTGAGTGCTCTACTTAGGGAGCAGACTCGGAACAGGTCAACAAAGTAGTTTCCTGCCACCTTACACTAAACCCTTGGCAGTTGGTTTAAAAGCCTAGGGACAGAGCAATCAGGAGGTATGCAGTAAAGTCAGACCATCAGTTTACACCTCCCCTTAGCTTTGCATCATTAAGAAATGTTAATTGAAGGATGTCAGGTTAGCCTGTACATTTAGTCAAGCCTAGTAGAAAGTATCCAATTCCAGAAAGTTTTTAAAAGGACTTGCAAGTGCGAGAGGGGAGCTTGTACAAGCTGATACATAGCAGATGCAGGCATAACTGAGTGCTTTGCTGGGAACTGTGCATGCTGCTGCCTTTTATAACAGCTGTGAAGAAACTTCATGTCTGTGCTGCTGCTGCTGTCCTAATGAGCTTAAAGACTGTGCAATCTATTTACAGAGATGCAAGGTAGTGGGAGGGGGAGGAAAAGGTGGCTGTGCTCTCATTGATGCATAGAAGGAGATTTCGTATAACTAATGTTAATGGGAATTTACCCATGTAAATCATCCCACACATCAATGGGAGAAGAGGCCACGAGCTGCTTAGGACTTCTGTTTCTTGCACATAACAATGCTTTCAGTGGGAACGGCAATTCTGTATAGTCCACGATGCACAAAAATAAAACCATGATTGTGCCGATAATGAGCTGTGAAAATGCTGGCTTCTAGGACGCTGATCAGCAGAAACGTCCTTAGTCAGTAAGACTTTTGCTGCTGAATTTGTGATTGCAAGAACACAGTCTGTATTAATACATTGCGTTGACAGTGTTTAATGAATATTGATGTGCAGAATGTCTGCTTCTTATAAAATGACCAACATTTTTGTGCATCCCTGGTACTTTTCAAAGAAAAGGCATTTTATACAGAATTGCAGTACTGCTTTATACTGCTATGCAAGAAAAAAAATGAGGTTTTGCTATTTTTATTCAGTTGTTTTGTTTTTTTTTTTTCTTTTCAGTTTAGAACCTTTATGCTTTTAAAGCAGTTATGACTTTACTATGTTAAAGATACAGTATCCTTTTCTACTTCCTTGCTGTGTCCCTCCTGCATTTCATACATGGAATAATAGTTTTGCAGCCCATTTTTTCCCAAGAAAATCTCAACACTAACGTGATTTTTCTGTTTTACAACTTTAGTATATTTGTATCTGGAGCTTCTCTCAAAGCCCAGCAACAACCTGGGGAGACTCTCTCCCCTGTAACAAATGCTAAGGGACTTCCTAATTAAAACTTATTTAAATCAGTAGAAGTTGCAATCAGAAAAAACCTGCAACTGTGGGTCAAATACTCCTTGAAATACAAAGAGCTGCTGTTGCTTAAGTCCCAGTCTTCCATAATAAGGCTATATAGCCTAAAAAGATATCCTGCTAACAATTTGTTGGCAAACAAATTGATTTAAAGTAGCCTAAGCATATATCTGTTTCCATCTTATTTAAATTTTGTGGCATATCTTGTTTCATATGGTAGTAAGAGCTGAAAAGGTCTCTAAGCATTAGTTTTAATTTAGATGGCATTAAATTTTTAAACATTATAAAAATGACCAGTAAATTTATTTGCCAACAGGTTTATTGGTTGCAGATGTTTAGATACTTATAAATGAGTGTAATTTTAACTGCTCTCAAATTAACATCCAGATGCTAAGCCTTTATGTTTGCTCTGGAGAGGCAGTATTAAATAAAAAATATATACCTATATTTAAATGAAAGGATACTGTTTCTTTAAGAAAAGCATTTTTGTTCTGTTGATGGAAACATTGAACCTAAACCATGAAACATGAGAATTTTTACAAATACCTACCATGTGAAACATGACAAAGTGTAGCTCCTTAGTTGATTGAATAAGAATAGCATCACATCATTCTATCTAATTACTCTTATATATCAGAATGTGTTTGTTAAATCTCATAATGAAATACTGATGTAAGGTATTTCCATTTTTAAATGTGTACCAGAATTTTTTTTTATTTCAGAAAAGCTCTGAATGTTGAATGTGTGTAATTCTCCGGGAATGTTACAAGTTGATAAAAACCCCAGCCAAGTCCATCCTCCTTACAGGAAAAAAACCCAAAACAAACAAACAAAAAAAGCCGGAATTTCTTTTTTGGATATTTGTTTTGCAGCTTTCTACGTCTTAAGGCAGAGAATAGCCAGCCTAAGGTGCCAGCCCAAAGGTTAGCTGAATATATTTCTTGAAATAATTTTGACAAGGTTATGACTTGGAGTTACAGCCTCTAAGTCATCAGTTTACATGAAATTTTTTACATGAAAATTATATGACAAGAAGATATAGATTTTTTTTTTTAAAACATTTGATTTGGGGAAGATAAAGTGGGAAGGAAATTAACAGACCTATTTTGTCCCAGACACCTATCCAATGAGATACCTATTTTCTAAACTGTTACGCTTTTCCCTTTTCACTCTTTTGCTTTTTCTTTATTTTACCCTCAAGCCCTGGGCAATATTTTTTCCTTCCTGCAAATTGTTTATACTCTTAGCATTGTATTTACAAGCTGTCAGACTTAGGAAGCCTAATTTGCTCTCACAGTATTGAATCATGTGCAGTGGGAGGTTAATTTGGGATGGCTGAGGCACTTATTGCCCCCCATTGCCTGCTTTGCACTTCCATTACAGATTGTCATTCCCAGAGTAGGGAGACTTTACAGCCTCTCGTCTGCAGCAGTGTACAACCTGGCATACCAGAGCAAATTGAAATCAACACTAGTTTCCATTGGTACCCAGGACTGTAGTCTCTTGCTGCTCAGGAATTAGTATGTCTTGTTTGCTTATCCCTGTGGCAGGGGTACCAGTCTTCAGACAGGGGGGAGCACATCAGTCAGCTATTCATCTGTCTGGGAAAGTCAGCATTGTTACTGTGGTACAGGAGTTACTCTGCTGAAGCCAGGGGATGTTATATTCGAATAAACAAAATAGCAGTAGGGCCCAGTTTGTCTTCTGCCACCACACATAGAGACACTCATGCTAGCCTGCTTCTACCTGTTGGAATTCAGTAGACGCGTAGAAGGATTGCTGGTAATGAACAGACATTTGAGATGATAGAGCACCATTCTTTAGGCAGTTGTAATGAACCACTTGAAATGCAACCATGGAAAGAATGACAAAGCATGAAGTATTTCTTGCATTTCTAATTTTACGTGTATTAGATCAGATCTTAGCCAATTTTTAAAAAGAGCATTTAAGTGTAAGCATTAGATTAACTTCCACTGACTTCATTAAATCCCACTGATTTCGGGGTTAGCCCATGCTTAAGTTATGCATGCTTTTTAGTGCTGTTCTGAATAGCAAGGCATTCATGAACTAGGGTCTGGGTTTGTCCATGCGGTTCAGAAACATATTTGGCAGCAGTTATAGCCAAGCAAAGAAATTACTGCAATGAATAGCCCACACTGGTTGCAGTTTGTCATGTTAATGTGCTGTTACCGGAATCATATGTGCAAATGGAGTAACTGATTTACCCAGGCAAATGCAGTAGTTGTGCATGAAAAATTAGGAGCTGCATATTTAATGGGACTGTATGTTTTAGGTGGAAGCTTTAGCGTGTGTTTGGACAACATCTGTCAGTGTGGACGGCACAAATAAGGGCAAGTAATTTGTGAAAAAATATTCAGGCATTAGATATTACCTTTTTATCTGATGATAGTTTCTAGTTATAGAAGTTGGTCAAGGACATTTATTATCTCCACAAAAAACAGAGTAAGGAGTGTTGTGCAGATGAACTTATCTGAAAATTAATACCTAGTTGCCCCAGTCAGGTTTATTAAGCTCTGCAGAGATATATGTTGTGACTACTAATACACTTATTTGGAAAGCAAAGTCACTTTTCTGGAAGCAGTTCTGTAATGTGAGTTGTGGGTATGATGCATTTTTACCACCTACTAGTAACTGTGGGTTACTAGTGGTTAAGGTGGGTTAAGCTTTATGAATTCTCCTGCATTTGAGACTAGTTGAAGTATGTAGTTGAACAAAAAAGAAATATATAACTCTGAAAGAGCTACAGTGATTTATTTTACAAATTGGCTCATACCTTTGGGATCCTAGATTGAAATTACTGTGAATAGGGCGGATTCATTGTCCTGAGTGTGTGTTTATGCAAGTGCATAATTTACAAAGAGTTGCAAAAAGTAAAATAGAAAGAGACAGGTGCTAGCTGAAGCTGACTCTGAGGAAGAAAAGTAAGATAGAACTTGAGGCTGTGATCTGTTAGCACCATGGGAGAAAGGCAACCAGGTTCTGTTGAAGGAGGGAGCAGAGAGGAAAGTTTCTTTCACCAACATACAAGTCTTGTTATAAAGTTGGCAGTAGGGAAACATAAGTAGCGATCTTAAGACTGGAAGTTTTGCAGTCATCAGTGTAAGAGGATCCAGTAAAGGTTTGTGAAACTAAATAGTATGTAATCATTTCTGGGCTGCTGCACAAATTGCTTTCTGTGTTTGAGCAAATTGAATGTTAAGGAGCTGGGATCTGGAGTCAGAATAAATAAGGGGGTATATGTTACTTTGAAAGAGAGGGCAGAAACAAGATTGTTCAGGCAGATGGTCAGCATAGGTTGTTTCAGATGCAGGTATTTTATGTATAGTTTTAGATTCAGAGAGGTGAAAACAGAAGTTCAAGGACAGGCTGGATATCTGCAGCTTGGCATTTCGAGGCAGATTTTAGTGGAGGGATACAGACAGCAATGAAAGACTCTGAGGGTAACTTCTGGCAAAGAAACCCTCTATTAGGGAACAGAAGTTAAGAGGCAAAGCAGAGAAAAAGAACATAAAAATTACACTCTGCAGTTTTGATGAAAGTCATAGCTAGGACTGTTGGAAAAAAAACAATGAAAAGTTAAATTGCTAGATGTACTCCACTAAGGAAGCTCAGGGATTTCCATTGTTGGCCAAAAATAAAGCAGAGGAGTTAGGCAGGTAGGACCCAGGCATTGCAACCATCTGGTCAAGACTCCACCAAACAGTGTTTAGCAATCAAGAACTAAGTCATTGACATTAAAATTCTAGATGAGAAGAAATAGAGGGGGACAGCATGTGGGTGACTACCCTTGCCACCTAAAGGTGGACAGCTTAGTGCAGAGGAACTGACAAAGCCTGAGGAGTACTTCCAAAGCTGTTCTGAGGGAACTATGTCCCAGAAGAAAATACAGATGAAATTTAAAAAACCAGCATTATAGACCCATAATGAACAGGTTGAATGTGTTTTTCATTTGCTTTATTTATGCAGCAATTAAAAAGAATAATAACTCAAAATGGTTGAGTCATACAAAATGCCACCAGCAGCAATCAGAGGTTGGGAAGATTGGTGGTTTCTGGCTTTTACACAAGCATAACACATGCTAACAGCATGTACATTTCACCAGAAATGCTTTCTTCCTCTCTCCCACAATAGAAAAAAACCCAAAACCAACCAGTCATAAGCCTAGACCCCTCATTCACGTTTCAATTCCTTGTGTTATTTTTACAGAAAGTTTAATTTGTCCTGAAGTTTAAGTGAGACTTAAAATGTGGTATTTTGCACCTTATTTTGGAAGAAAAAAGTAGTTCTTGCCAACCTTTAAAATGGGTACTCCATTAGATTTATGGCCAGATAAAGGACTTCAGGATACCTCCTTGACTCCATTGAAATTAATGGGAACTGAGAAGGAGCGAATCTTCACAGTCAGCCCCAAGAAAAAGAATTTAAAATGATGAAACTGAAATGAATACTCTTGAGCCCAGAGTTTATTTGCTGATGTTTCTTGAATGAATTGGTCAACAAAATGAAAAGGGAAGTTTGATTATAGTTTATTCAATGGCATAGATAAATAAGCAACATTTGATTGAAGTTGAAAACAGCTGTGCTTAGGAATTTTTTTTCTGTCTGTCTCAGCCCACACTACTACCCAATGGGAGTAGGGTTTAACAGTTTTCAGAGAGGAATGCTTCGAGAAGTGATAGATGTGTCTGGATACTGATTCAAAAATAAATTAGCAATCTCATTTTTAGTGGCACTTTTCTATACAAGTGTAAATTTAACTTTTGTTTAAAGCGATTGCTATTGTAGAGTAGAAAGGTTTTGCTTCTTTTTGTCAGCCTTTCTCACACTCTTATCTTCTGTACTTCATTGCCCTAAGTGTGTAAGAGAGTGACTTTCTCAGCCTGGTGTACCTACCTCTCCACTGTCTACATTTCCTTTCTGCCTATTAGGGAAACAAGTATTACATAAAAGGCTGAAGTCTATGGACATGGCTTATTTCAGGCATTGTAAATGTGGGCTGACTGGAGGGAAATAATAGTTTCTTGGTTGTGGAGGAATTTTTTACTTGTCAAGATGCAAAAAATACTAATTGGGAGACCTTTTTCCCCTGCTACTTGGGAGTATACTTCTGTTTAAAAAATGGATAAACTCCGTGTGTGTGTGAGCAGAGAGACTGAAATATTCTGCTCTATTGTATCTGCAATTTTGCAAGAAAACAAGTAGAGTGGAAAAATTAAAAGAAAACATCCAGTCACATCAGCACACATAGTATATGCTCAGACTCATACCAAACAGCTGAAATAGTCGTCTGCTATTAAAAGAAATGCTGAAACTCAGGCTTAAGCTTATTTTTATATCTGGATATCACTCTTTAGAGTGTTCAAATAGAACCCCTTGTGAGTCAGTGAATTTATCTGCTGCCATGCAGGGGCATCTTTTCCTCTGGAGAACGGAGGGAATATTTGCAGGCTGCAGATGGCAGAGCCGGAGCTGGCCCCCCTCTCTGGGCCTGGTCACTCTGGTAGGGGTTAGGGTTAAGCGGGAAGGGCATGCAGATGTCCCTGCAGGAACTCCAGCCAGGCATGCAGGCTTGCTTGAACACCATCTGATTCCCAAGTCCTGAGCACCCTGCAAAGCTCCGTTAAAGTTAGTGGGAGGATATACAAGACCTTTTGCGAGAGTGGCTTGATTCCTAATAGGAAATACCATGAGATTTATCTGTGGTGTTGGCTGAGCTACAGATGTTGCTACATTTACTGCAAAGCATTTTTCTCCTGTTTACAGATATTCTTCAGTTGTAACATTGTATTGAATGTCAGCTGTGTATAAATAAGATGCATAATGCTTAAGTAGCCAAATTGCATAGAATGTACTCTAATAAGCAGTATTTCTTCAAGTACAGTGTTTGGCAGCATACAAAGGTTTCCAAATATCTGTTTAATATGCAAAAAAAAGCATTTTATAATGACTGACTTTATGGATAGTGGTTTTCTAATCATTGGGATGCTTTCCTTGGGGTAGTAGAGATTCTTGAGACTGCTGAGGGGCTGAGATCTCCTTTAACTGAGACTTTTAAAAACAGAAAAGAGACATATCTGTCATGTGATTTAAGTGCATTTCTTAATTGTATCTTGAGAGTAGAAGGTAGACTAGATCAGCAGTTACCTACCTGTATGTCATACAAGATATTATATCTTGTGTAGTGTGGAGCTACATTTGTTGAGATGTGTTGGACTAGATCTTGGAGATCCCATAGATCCAATTACAAGATGTAACAACCTGGCCTGTGTTGCATGTTTTGTATCTGTAGAAGTTGTTTTAAACAAGTGCTTATACATAATTTTTTCTCATTGCAATATATGACCTGCTTGGGTAACTGAGAGAATTAAGCAAAACATCTGTTTCCCGATACAAATGAATTAGAGGAACATTTTAATTTCTAAATGAAATTGAAATCTAATTTATTTCATTACTGAATTTTATAAGGCTTTTAATCTTCAAGCACAAGGGTTTTTTTCTCTATCTGAGCTGCTGCTACTGTACAATCTATGCAATTGAGGGAGGAACACAAGCTTTAAAGTCAGCTAAACTGAAGTTGCCACTGGTTCAGCTATTGAACTGCTATACGTCACACCAAGCTGATCCCATGGTACCTTGTGTTTTTTAAGAAGGACTTCTATAAATAAGTGTGTCACACTTCACAATATGGATCTTCTCTGAAGTGCAGTTGAAATTTAATGGAAACTTTCAAAAACATATTTATAGTAATTTCTTTCTTTCTCCTGTGGTTTAGATCACGTATTTTCTTTTTTCCTAGTGACTTTGAAGTTGGTCTTCATAGTTTTCGTTTTGCCACCATCACCTCTAATTAGGCTGCAGTCTGTGATGTCAGGGAGATAAGAGTCTCAGTCTAAATGAGTTCTTGCGCAAAGAAGATACTTTTTTTTCTGTTTATGATCATCGTGATTAAAAGAGCAGTAAATGTTTCCAAGTACAATGTTCTAGATTTTTCTCATGATATACCAGTTGCGCTTCAGTCGGATCTGTCTATTCCCTAAGGGCATAGCATACTTTTTGAAATGTACCTTATAGCAGTCCAAGAAGTCCCTTTCCCTTACAATGTCAGTGAGAGGTGTTTCTGAACTGGAATCCCATTTATTTTTTTTCTGGACAGTGTTTATTGGAGAAAAAAAAAATCTTACATTAACTGGAAACATCCTTTTCTGTTGCCTTTTAAGATAGTCCTTAACACAATCTTTTGGAAAGAGGTCTCACCACTGTATTAGAAAGATCTGTCAAGAGCAGTGCTGTAGATTTAAAACAAGGCTTTATGTTCTGAGGGGATATCACTGACTATATGTATATACTCTGTTTAAACAAAAATTATAATAAAGGACAAATGCAGTCCTAAAACTGGAGCAAACTCCTTCTATGCTAACAGTTGTTTCTATGGATGTATTTGAGGGAACTGCTGTTTCTGGATGCTTCAAATCTTATGGAAAACGTTTTAGAATGTCAGATATATATTTGCATAGTTCTTCCACAACCAAAACTAATCTCTTGTTTCTGTTTTAATCTTGTTTAATTGAACCCTGTTGAACAGCTTGGCTAGAATGCAAGCTACATTTTTGAGTGTGTTCTGGAGATTTCTGTTAAATTACATCCTTAATACATCCAGTTTTATGATACAGCCTGTTGTTAGATTAATTAATAGTACAGCTGGATCTAGTTAGCTACTTTGCAAATTCCAAATGATACTGTTACTTTATAAAATGAACTGAAGCCTGGGTAAATAGATAACTTAAATAGCCTATAATCAGGCTTTAAGTTCTATTTTGTGTCTGTCTTGCTTAAACAGTGAGATCACTAGAATTTGCATCTGCATTTTATCATATAATGATAAACAATATTATAGAGCATAGTAAATACTTCACTTTTCCAGTAGGTTGAAATAGTATGTTTAGTAACAGAAAAACATTTCTAATAAAGAGAGCTTGGAAATGTTTAAAATTTTCATCTGTCAAATGGTTTCTGGAGCTTTGCAGGATTCATTGCACTCTGATAATACTTCTGTAAGCTAATCCTACATCTGTAGAACTAAATTTGTGCGTGAATTCTTACATTTCTTCAAAAGCAATGCTTATTTTTGTGTTATTGAAGTTCTAAAAGTTAGCTTTATGAATTTAGTTATATTGAGAGAGGTACCAAAAATGGCTTCCTAACTACTATTGCTTGGAGTTCTGTGTTTATTTGACTCTGGAAGCAGAATAGACCATGATTTCTGAGCTGTGGTCTATCCATTCTGAGACTGTATTTAAACAGCAGGATAATAAATGCTCGAAACGTTCAGAGAAGTGAGTTGGATGTGTGCAGTGACAAAGTAGAATATTATAGTCAGTGTTGCTTTTACCCAGTTCTTTTTTCCTCCAAAACAAATAGAGAGAGAAAAAAGTAATTCCTATACCAGAATCTAAGCACCCAAAAGGGAGAAGTTCAGGCAAAATGTTGCTCAATGAGGGGGTAAAGAGTGTTGCCTTGTAGTCATAAAGGAAAGCAGCAAATGCTGGGATCTCTGCTTCTGCCTGCTAATAACTGCAGAATGGCTTTTTGTGTTGCCAGTGACACTGATGTACACATTCTGTATGTAGCTGGGGCATATTCCAGGTTTATCAAGTTTAATGTCATGAATCGTAGAACACACAGACAGAGAGCAAGTGAAGGCACAGTGCCTGCTCGCTGATTAGGTATTCAAGGGGTTTAATATCCCAGAAACAGCACGATGTAGTGTTGTACAAAAATAGACTACTTACAAGTATCTCCCTCTTCCCACAAGTCTTGGGGTGGTGGTTGTTTTTGAAAGTGCACCTGATGTTAACAGTGGTATTTGAAGCATATCATGTTGCTGATGGGAGGAACATAAATAGTACTATTTGTTAGGTCGTTGCCATTTGTTTCAAAGTAAAGCACTGTCAGTTGTAACTGGAGTGGAAAAATAATGAGTATTCCTCTATTTGCAGCTATATGCCAGCCAGGGTGCAAACATGGTGAATGCGTTGGGCCAAATAAGTGTAAGTGTCACCCCGGATACACTGGAAAAACCTGCAACCAAGGTAAGAAATAGTTTATTTTTGAAGTCATGGAAGTATTGTTGATCCCTCTACCCCCTACTGCCAATGCTGTGTGTGTCACCTGTGTTTATAGGGTAATAAACTCATAAACCAGGACTGTTACTGCTGTAGCTATTCTGATTCGGATGGACATTTTTAGAGAGAATGCAATCTGCAGCGGGGTGACACAGGGGAAAAATTTCAGCTTTCATTAAGCTGAAATCAATGTGAATAGTATATAGTATGTATTTACATGCTCTCCTGAATCTGAAACAAATAATTTAAAACTTGTGGTCAGGATTGTTGTTTTATAAAGCCACAATTTGCAGTTTTGGATAGTGAAATAGTATTTGTTTAATTGAAAATCTCCATCATTCATACATTCTCATTTTTGTTTTTCTAATCCTGATCTAGCTAGGTAGCAACAAACTGTACTACATATTGAAGAGCTAGTGTAAAGATCAAATGTTGTTTTACTGAATTATCAATATAGTTTCATTGTTTGTGTTTTTTTCCTGAAAATTACTTCCAAAACGTGTCATTCTGTGAAGATCATAGAGTATAAACAGAATTGTTATATATGATTTATTAGATTTTGATGGCCAAGCATCAAACATACAAACAAAGATATCTCAATGAGACTATTCTTTTTTCCAGTTGTCTCAGCCTACAGGAAAAGTTAATGCGTTTTCTGAGTGCTGAGGAATTATGGTAGAAGAGTGTGATATTTAGAACGATTTTGTTGTTGAAAAATGTCCCCTGATGTTGGCTAACTTTCTTATGACGTGCTGAATTTTAGAGTTATTTTCTCTAAAAATAGACACATATTTATTTTTGGATTTACTAGTGCCTTCTGAACTG